>CM076570.1:495444508-496044508 GCA_034641835.2 Pinus albicaulis | reverse complement strand
TCTCCCTTCATGTACTTGGCATGAGCTGGAGCATCTTCTTTTGGTGGTTGAATTGTGGATCCTTCGGTGTAGTCCATAACTTCGTTTTCAATTAAATTCAAATCTATTCTCTTCTTCCATGCACTAAAGTATGATGACCTAACCATATTTTTTCTCTCTTTAAAATAAGTCATCTTGACATATTTAATTAAGGTCATAGATACTTACTTGAGTAGGGTGGCTTGCAACTTCCTCGATGATGACAAATAAGTTAGGAGCTTCTTCTAAGATATAAATCTTCAATATAGGTGTTCTTGGATCCTTATGGTAAATGATATCTTCAAAAGATGATGTCCTCTTGTAACAATGTCTTCAATGTAAATCTTTGATGGAAAAGATTATTTTCTTGAAAATTTGATCCTTTGAATGAGATGAAGATCTTTCTCGAAAATAGCTTGAAATTATTCCTTGCAAAATGATTTGACTTTTCACCCAAAATTTGATTCTTGCTTCTTGGAGTGTCTCTTTGTCAAGTAGCCCTTGAGTTTAGCACCTTATCTCTGATACCATGTTGAGAATTTGGAGCGCCTAAGATTAATCCAAATTCTCTCCTGGATAATTACTTGTGATCTTACTTTAGTTACTTATGTCTTCTCTTCTCTAAATTATTTAGTATTTCATCAAGTCTATTATCAAAATACACAAAACACAAAAATTAGGCTCCTAGAGCCAGGGCAAAACCTCTCCCTCTTGGAGAGGAAAACTCAAAAGAAATTATTCTTATAGATCTTCAAATGACAAGTACCATTACCAAGACTCAGACCCTTGACCTATGAATGCCTCCAAGAGCTTGTCATTGCTTATAAGTCTTTTTTAAGTGTTGATTCTTCTTTTATTCATCAATTGGCACTGATGGTATCATCCCTCCAATGAGTATCATCATGCATATAGGTGATGTTATATTACTAAGCATAATTCCTCCGAACTGCTGTAACAAGGTGGTTGACATCTGATCCGAGTTACTGTAATTACTTCAAACTTGCACCATCATAGCACCTAGCATCCTTTTCTACTAGCACCAAGTCACAGTTGACCTTCACTTAGAATCAAGACATGTAGCATACTGAACTGAGACAACTCATTCATCAGAACACTGTGTTAATGTGCTACTTATCTCTCTGAAGTCCACATCTTATCACTATGGTAAATTTTCATCTGAAACCCTTATCGCAACCTTCTGAAATCCACACTTACTCACATCTGAAGTCTGCACTTAACCGACCTCTGAAATACACATTTGATACCTTCTGAAATCAACACTTGAGGACACATAACTGTCTGTAATTCTTGACTGTCTTTTATCACAGATAATCCATAATTTTCCACTGTGGAAGTTACAGATGAATCCACAATATTTTATTTATGAACTTTGCACTTTTACAAGCTCTGAAATCCGCACTGTAACAGGCTCTGAAATCCATAGTTTCTATGGAAATTACAGAGAGAAATCCGCAAACCCGTGTCTTAGTAAATCCACAGAAAAGGGTATATATATAGTGCTATGTCTGGCTTTTAGGCCGACCACACACTAGGTTTGTAGGCCGACTTGTAACTACAAATAGGCTGACTTCCATTATTCATCTTCAGCTTTGAGTTAGGGTTGTTTCAAGCCATTCTTCCACAAGAATTATGACAAGGTCTTAGAGAATTTAATGACGACTAGGCTCTTCAAATACATGACACTAAGTACACTTATAAACATAACACAAACCCTAAGTATACATCAAGAAGAAGTCTATTAACCTATAATAAATTTCTTGCTCATGAAACCCATGATGCAAGTACAACAAATCATGGAAAATTTTAGGGGCGAATTTTAGCCCAAAGGCGAAATTTAAGGGGTTTTCTAGTTTGAAGAGGCGAATTTTTTATATTGCACCCATTTTTTCTATAGTTAACAACTTAGCCCAAAATTTATTTAAAAAATAAATAATTATTATATTTTAGCCTTCAAAATTAAAGCGGATAAAAATTGAAAAGGTGGGATTCACCCTCGATTTACATTGCAAAGGCCCGATTCGCCTGGTTTGGAGGTTGGACTCATTGAATTTGGGCGGATTCACCTCGATTTACAGGTTTTGCAGGTTTTGAAGTTCGATTTGGTTGCAATACCCATATTTCTTGGTTTGCAAATCGAGGGTAAGGTTGAAATTCATCTCTATTCGCCTGGTTTGGAGGTTGGACTCATTGAATTTGGGTGGATTCACCTCGATTTACAGGTTTTGAAGTTCGATTTGGTTGCAATACACAGATTTCTTGGTTTGCTCAATTTACAGGTTTTGAAGTTCGATTTGGTTGGAATACCCAGATTTCTTGGTTTGCAAATTGAGGGTAAGGTTGAAATTCATCTCTATTCGCCTGGTTTGGACGTTGGACTCGTTGAATTTGGGCGGATTCACCTCGATTTACAGGTTTTGAAGTTCGATTTGGTTGCAATACCCAGATTTCTTGGTTTTCAAATCGAGGGTAAGGTTGAAATTCATCTCTATTCGCCTGGTTTGGAGGTTGGACTCGTTGAATTTGGGCGGATTCACCTTGATTTACAGGTTTTGAAGTTCGATTTGGTTGCAATACCCAGATTTCTTGGTTTGCAAATCGAGGGTAAGGTTGAAATTCATCTCTATTCGCTTGGTTTGGAGGTTGGACTCATTGAATTTGGACGAATTCACATCGATTTACAGGTTTTGAAGTTCGATTTGGTTGCAATACCCAGATTTCTTGGTTTGCAAATCGAGGGTAAGGTTGAAATTCATCTCCATAAATTACAGCTTGTTAATCCTTCTGTCATTTTCGAGCAAGATACAGATTTGGTTGCAATAGCCAGATTTCTTGGTTTGAAAATCGAGGGTAAGGTTGAAATTCATCTCTATAAAATACATTTTGCTAATCCTTCTGTCATTTTTGAGCAAGATACAACCCCGTTCCTTTCTGTCATTTTCGAGCAAGAGACAACGATGATCCTTCTGTATGTTTGCTTCATTTTGATCATCTGATAAACATGAGTTTTTAGGTAGGAGGGAAGAGGGAAATAGCACCCTTAATCGCTGGTCAACGAGATCACCTCGCCTTCCTGCACTAATCATATTTCTTATAGCCATCGACCCTCCTACCATTCCCTCCTTGGGTCTTTATTCACTATACAAAAGAGCGTAAGGAAGGTCTTCTACACTTAACCACTGGTGTCTTTCCCATCCCAAACCATTGGATATCATAAAATTAGTATTTTTCTGTAATGAGTTCCAAATCTTTATTCACTTTAGCCCTCTCACCATATGCATGTGTTTTTTTTATGTTCTTTGCTAGCATTTGTAGATGTTTTGGCAAATCAACATTGACAAAGTTATGTTGGCTAGCGTGGGTCTATAGGGACAATAATGGTCTCCTCCTGGTATCTACAACATGGACAATTCTATGGATGGAAACAGAAAAAGGTTTACTCGTTTGAGTTTTTGGTTTTCTCTTCTATCTATCCACGTCTTTTCTGTTTTCCAGATTCCTCCCAAATGAATTTTGATTTGTCATACCACCTACCATTTCTTTGTTTCATCCTTCAGCAATACGAAGAATGCTCAAAATTGATTCTTCAGACTTTTAACCATTTTACAGTGTATTTACTATATCCATCTCCATAAAACTCTGGTAACTCCATGATTAAATGCAAATTTCAACTTTAAATATTAGCGCTATCGTTTTAAAATTTATTCTAACCTGTTAAAAGTTCAACAACTAGTGTTTTTGAGGCCCAACTTCAAGTCTTCATATCTTTGGAACGATTGGTCCAGCTTTACTGAAAATTTGCTTACAAAGGCTTGTCTCAAGTATCTTCCACACCACTCTTGAATTACCTAATTTGGTGGTACGAGCAATTCAAGCTTTTTTCTGTGTATCCTATGCAAAATTGTGGTTGTAATTCCATACTTAGCCGCAAAGGGAGACCATCAACGCAATATACTTCATTAAAATTGTAATGCTAACAAAAATAGGTCTCAGATATTAAGAGAGAGTTGGGAGATTTACCTAGAATTAAAAAAAAAAAAAACTGGACAAAAATGAGATAACAAGTTTCTTTGATACAAAAGTTTCTGTAAAGGTAGGGTTTCTGTTAAAAGCTGATTTAACAGTAAAAATGCATGGAGTAGATATTCAGAAGAATCAATCCAAGCTTAAAAGCATAAGTTGGTGTTGGCTTTCTGCCATAAACTTATCCTGCCCAATCTACATCTGAAAGATAGTTTAACCAGAAATTTCCCTTTTTAGGAAGTATGTTTTTATAGAGTCCCTTTGACTAAGCTTCCATGCTATGGGTGGCTTACATATGCTGTCAAGGTCACATAGGAGTTGCGCCTGGCCTCATCTGCATGCACTTGGGGGTTTTGAATCTAGGTCTCTGCATTAATACAAGCCCTATCACCTTCCTGCTTACTGCTAGACCACAACCACAGGTAGTAAGAAGGATGATATACCTCAACATTCTCTTTCCTGCATTCCAATTCACCATTCTGACACTCTTCAAAAATCTTGACAACATAATAATCATAAATATCTGGTTTGGTTGTTGTAAGATAAATAAAACCATATTCAAGTTGAGGATACATTGTTAATCTCTGATATGCAGTCTTTTGAAATCTTCCATTTTACCTTTGTTGGTGTCCTATTTGGATTATAATTTTCTATCCTAAACTTTTCAAGCAATTTTATTGCACATTTTCCTTGTGATATAAATATCTCGTCTTCTTGCTACCAAACTTCAATTCCTAAAAAATAATGGAATAATTCTAAATCTATCATTTAGAAGGTCATACAAAAGGGTACTTTTTTCTTCATCAACCAATTGGGTACTGTTACTTGTGATTATTAGATCATCAACATAAACCACCATAACATTTCTTGCACCTTCTTTTGCTTTAGTCTCTTTCACCTTCTTTTGCTTTAATATGAAGTTTGCAATCTAATCAATTATTTTAAATCTTCAGGATCTGAGATGTTGGTCAATATTTTGATTCAATCTTCAAATCATATAATGCTTTAATAAGCCTGGATACCAACTTTTCTTTACCTTGACAACAAATCCTTGTTGCGCCTCCATAAACACTTTATCTCCATTCAAGAACACACTTTTAGTGATCAACTGTGCTACCATGGCCAACAACAATCTTATGGTGGTCAACTTTGTTTTAGGAGCAGAAGTATGGAAAGTCTCTTCATAGTTTATTCCATCATGTTGTGCATATCCTTTTGCAACAAGCTTGATTTGTACTTATCAACTGAACCATCTACTTTGAACTTTGTTCTATATACCCATTTGCAACCTATTGTCTTTTTATCTGGTGGCAACTCTACTAAACTTCCAAGTCTTGTTTTGCATGTAGGTCTCATACTCTGCTTTTATTGTATCTCTAACTTTTTTGCCTTTCACAAGCCTCTTCAAAAGAAATAAGACCGTGGGAGTTAACAACTTCACTCATCAATGCAATATATACTTGATAAGGTGGTTTGGTATCTCATCTAGTTTTACATTTTGATTATATTTATTAAACCATTTTCACTTCTTCTGTGCATTGCTTGGTTGTTCTTCTTCGTCCTTCAATTCTACCTCTTCTTCTTCATGATTTTCTTCTTCTGCATTAGCAGGGCATTTTTATTCATCTTCTTCTACTTGCTGTCTCCTTCTATATGTGAGAGGAGTTTTGGTTTCTGGTTGTTCCTGTACCTGCAAACTTCCATCATGCAACGGGTTGCCTGCCCTTGTGGAGGTTTTCCATTAAAAATTACTTTTTACAAACATGACTTTCTTATCGAAATATCATATAACTTGAGTGCTTTCAAGTCTGTGCTATGCTATAACCAATGAATACTTTTTCTTTTTTCTTCTGACTTATATCGTGTCTTATTTGGACTGTTGTGCAATCATATGCCAAACAACCAAAAACTCTGAATTTTTTTACCTATATCCTAATCATGGCTCCTCAGGTATCATACTACGAACTTGCTTTTTAGGATTTCTATTCATATACAAACATTTTCATCTCAAGATTCATCTAGCCATCTTCATAATTGATTTATTCTTCCACTCCACTACATTTCTGTTGGAGTGTGCAGGCCACTATTGTTGGTCTCCTAATGCCTTGTTGCAGAAAACAAGAAATTCATTTGATGACTCCTCACCTCCTTGGTCTCTTTGCAACACATTAATATTTATACCACTAGTATTTCTCATCAACGTTTTCATATCTTTAAATGTATTCAAAACTTGTGATTTATTTTTCAGAAAATATATCCAAATCTCTCTTGGAAAATCATTAATAGATGTAATAAAATATTTCATACCCCTAAGGGACTGAGTTCTCATTGGACCACATAGATCAAGTGTGAATTAATTCAAGTCCCTCTGTTCCTCTTGGTTTCCATCATCAAATTTAATTCAGCATTGTTTGCAAAACATGCCTCACAGACACCTTTCTACTCTTGTATTTTTGGTACACCATTCACCACATTATGCTTGTTGGCCAAATCAAGGTAGAAATAATTCAGATGACCATGCTTTTCATGCCAAAGGTGGTTCTTCAAACTGGAATTCTTGTTGCTTGCATGAAATTCTTTCAAATCTGTACATATCATAACATAATACAGGACCCAGGAGGAATCCTAGAGCATAGTTTTACATGGAGTTTGGTCATATGACAAAGAACCAGGCATAAGCATGTGCTGTGCTCCAAGGTCTGTCATTAACACACCAATGTGGCATACGAAAGTTATTAGTATTTGGGGATTCCACAATCATCATCAGGCATATGATTCATGGTACAACTCCAAAGGACAATAAGTTGGCTCACTTTTTTTCGAATTAGAACCCTCAAAGGAAGTTTTGAATGGTGCAATGGTTTCATGTCCTATGTGTCAACAATGAACAGGTGGACACACAAGCAATCTTGGCACATGTGAAAAATTGGGGCAATTAATAGTAGATGGATATGAGCATTATCAAAACATTCCATAACCATGTATTTGGGTCAAAATGGGAATTTTATGGTCTAGTAAGAAGAATATTTTGTTTAATCTCTCCTCAGGGGCAGGACACTGGTTGTCTCTTTCGCTGTACTTCCCCCTGTTGACTTCACAACTTTTATATTATAATAAAATTTTCCAGTTCTTGTTTAAAAAAAAATTACTGGCAACTGTGTACCTGTGGCCACAATATTATTATTCCTCTTTGATCAAACATTGCTTCTTCTAGAAAATGAAAAAGAAAATTTTCCTTTGAAACAAAGGACATAAAGGATATTTTAATGCTTTTATTGTTGTTCCTTTAAATTCTTGTTGGTATTTCTCCTTTACCTCATACATGACATATTCTGTTATCGCTTAATATAATTATCAACTTTATTTTCACATTTATCAAGTTTTGAAAAATTTCCTCCTAGTTACGTTTTTGGAAGCTCCAAAATTAAGATACCAGTGAGCACAGACACTGAGAAGCTTCTACTTCCTATTTTGCGAACATAAAAAGATTTTCCATTCCAGGTTCATTCAACTTTGTAGTTTCATTACTCTGCAAATTTGCGCCTATGTCTGCCACCTTTTCCACTACATCTAGCTCTAGTTTTATTCCTCTGTGTTGCATCCCTTTTGAGACACTGAAAAGCATCTAGTTCTTTTTAGTCTGTTTTAGGCTCATTCAACTTCATAGTTTTATTATTCTTTGCAAAATTTCCTCTATGTCTACCACCTTTGCCTTTACATTTGCCTCCAGCTTTATTCCTCTGTTTTGTTAGAAAGCATTCCTCTTCTACATATTATTCTTTCCACAATAATTACAATATTTAGGCTTGTTGGTTTGATAATTACCTTTTGTATTTCGTGAATTACTTATTTGATTTTATTGCTAGCTATTGTTCTTGGCTCTACCTCAAACCCTGCCACAACCATTGTGTTTTCCTGTGAATGTTTGTTTGGTCCTCATCTTTCTTCAATGTTTTATCTTTTTGGATAAGCAATCCTACTAATTCTGCGAATGATGGCACTTCAATTCTAGAAGAAACGCATAACAAGGTCACAAAATTATGGTACATGTATGGAGGGCTATTCAATAAAATGGTTACAAGCTCCCATGTCTTCGATGGTGGTCTTAAGCATTGACAATTCATTTTCAAGTTGATGCATTTTTTGCACTTGTTCTTAATTTCTTTCAGAAATCTTTAAATTTGTCTTAAAACCATAAGTTCATTTGGTGTTTCATATAAGCTTCTTAAATTACACCAGGTTTGGACAACACAATTTATCATCTAATGTTTTGAAGAATGTCATCCTGGGGTTCAACAGTTATGAGAAGCAGGGCATTTTTGTTCTTATAATTGGTTGATCATTGCCTCAGATCTTCTGGTGTTTCTCCATTGACAATCTCCCACGGGTCATGTATGAAATAATCCCTCTCCACCCTCTGTTTCCAAGCTGGAGAAGTTCTCCCATTCAATGTATGGGAGTCTGACATTTTTTTTTTAATACTAGCAATATTTCCTTGTATTTTTGGAGAAAAATCTGTATTCAGCATCTTATCACTCCCAACCAGATATCTTAAAAAGTGATCATTCCTCCAAAATCACCATTTTATTCCAAAAAGATTATATATCTTCTTATGGTTCCCAAATTTAAGTCTGCTTATTACCCATGATCAGATTTTTTAAAATTGTATTCCTCCAGAAAACAGAGCAGGGTTCCTTTTTCCACCTCAACAAACATAGAATTGCAGACATTCAAATTACTTATATCTCCTTTATGTTTAAAGAGGGATTTAGTACATAATTGGAGGCTGAAGGAACAACGTCATATCTTTGAAGGATTGTTGCAAAATAAAAAAAATATTACATGTTCTACTGTCTTATGTTTATGCTTTTAGAAATATATGCTGCTCCCATGGTTCGTATACATTTGCTCAGTATGCTGAAATATGGTCTATTGTCAAAGTTCATATTTCTGCCCATCCGCTGTAAATATAGCTTATGCTGAAAAAATAATTCCATTTCTTCTTGATCAAAATTTCAGCTTGCAAAATTATGCACACCAGCAAATAATTCTTAATTGAATTGCCTAAATATAAAGAGCCCATTTGGATGTAAACGTTTGTACAAACCCAAATTTAAAGCAGATGGTACTATAGATAAATATAAAGCTAGATTGGTGAAAAAATGGTACTCACAAAAGGAGGGCATTGATTATGCATGAACACTTGCAACTGTAGCTAAATTAAATACTATTAGATTGTTAATTGCATTAGCTACAAAGTATAGTTGGAATTTGGACCAGTTAGATGTAAAATCTGTTTTTCTGAAGTGTATTTATTTGACACAAGCTGAAGGATTTGTGAAAAAGGAGCAGGAACATTTAGTTTGCAGAGTAAAAAAAAAGCCTTGTATGGGTTGAAACAAGCACCTAAGTATTGGTATGAGAAGATAGATTCCTTCTTTCTTTAGCAATGTTTTATGAGAAGTCAAAGCGATCCAAATCTATATACCAAGTTTGATGCAAAGGGGAATGTAGTATTGATTTATTTGTATGTTGGTAGTATTGATTTATTTGTATGTTGATGACTTAATTATTACAGGAAATTCAATCAAACTAATTAATTAAATTAAGGAGCAACTATCAGAGGTATTTGAAATGAAAGATCTTAGTGTGTTACATTACTATCTAGGTCTTGAAGTGTGGAGAGATGTTGGTCAGACTTTTGTTACTCGAGGTAAGTATGTCAAATAAGTGCTTAAAAGCAAAGAAGAAAAAATCGCGATCGGGATATTATCGCAGAGGGGAAAAAATCGGAAAAAATTGTAAAAATCGGGAAAAAATCGTAAAAATCGGGAAAAAATCGGCACATACAAAAATATTCATTTTTTTTTCAATTTTTTAAATATCTAAAGCATCTACTGCATAAAATAAATGCATTGACACATAAATATGAAAAAAAAACTAATATATAAGATGTGTAATATCATGTCTAGTGCTACATCACACATAAAACTGAATCCTGTCCTGAATACTAAGTCCTGAGTCTCAACTCAACCTCAAAATATCAAAAAAAAATATAATAATGTATCTCATATCATGAGTCATAATGTTATATACAAAGGAATGCACCAAATAACCTATATCGATTTCATCCCGCTTTATGAATGTAACAACTTTACTCTAGACGGGTTGAAGTTGACGGGTCGTACGATCATAAAGCCTCAGATTCCGAAAAGCATCAGGAGCCAAAGTGAGGTAGACCACGCCTTCTACCTAAAGAGCAAAAAAAGAAAATATTCTCCTTCCTCTTTATTGCTGCTCCACCTCCTATTGTTGCCCTTCTCCTCCTCCTCATGAAAAACTCATCATTGATTCATCGCTACTAGAAATGGGATCAACAAGAGATATAACATCATCTAGCCCAAAGTCTTCGCATTTGGATTGCTTAACCTTAAAATGCGGTAGAAAAATATTAGCATGCCTAACCAATTTTTTTCCTTTGAGTGAAGGGTACATTCTTGTTAAGGCCACTGTAGTGGAGTTCAATAATCAATACCACCAACATCAACAAGGTTCAACAATCAATGCCACCAACATCAAGGTTCTTAAAGGGCTTCATGCTCTTGATCAAATGCTAATCTCATACCCTTACACATGATAGAATCAAATGGAAACATTGCAAACCCCCAAACCATGAAACCTTGAAAACCATTAAGTTTGCTAAATTTTGAGTGAAATCTAAAATTCTAGTTTCTCCATATGAAATCCAATGAGGTCGAAACCACTCTCAAACATCCCGAGTCATTTCATGGTAATGTTAAAAATTTATCCTTTTTACTTTAAGAATTTAATATTACTTTCATGAATCGCCAACAAATGGTGTTGGAGAAATGAGAGGTCACAAAATGACAAAAAAAAATATCGATTTTTGAACTTACAGGGTTACTATTTGATGGGCCCACGATTTTTACCAAAATAATCGCGATTTTTTCGTAATTATCGCGATAATATCGCGCTAACGATAATTTCAAAAAATCGTCGAAATTATCGCCGATATAATCGGTAGCGTGAAAAACTATAAAATCGCGATTTTTTCATCTTTGCTTAAAAGGTTTAATATGGATCAGTGCAAAGTTGCTTTTGTTCCAATGTTGTAGAATGTGAAATTGCATTTTGATGATGGCTTAAAGGAGGTTGATGGTACAGTGTATAGACAACTATTGGGAAGCTTGAATTATCTTTACTACAACCAGACATGACATAACATACTCTGTGAATGTGTTAAGTCAGTTTATGGCGAGACATCTAGAAAGCCATTGGAGAGGAGCAAAAGGAGTACTCGGGTATCTTCAATGAAAATTTGATTTTGGTTTTCAGTATACTGATTCATTTGATGTTGAGCTGAAAAGTTACTCAGATTCATGATGGGCTGGTAATCTAGATAATGAAAGATCTACTACAAGTTATGCATTCAGTATTTGATCCGAGATTGTTTCATGGAGTAGCAAGAAGCAGCCTAATGTATCTTTGTCATCTATAGAGGCAGAGTATAAAGCTTTGTGTGCAGCAACTTGTGAAGTTGTTTGGTTGAAGCAAGTTCTTCAAGATATTGGAGAAGAACAAAATAATGCTACAGTGATCAAATGTGACAACTAGAGCTTGATCAAGTTGGCAAATATTCCAATCTTTCATGCAAGGACTGAGCATGTTGATGCTCAATTTCATTTTATTAGAGATACAAACTAGCTTGGTCAAAGACGTTGGGAAAGTCCTACTAAAACTATCAACAGAAAGAATTTTTTCTTGAATATTGTAATACTTATGAAAATGCTACTAATATTTTCACAAAGCCCCTTCGAAAGATGAAAATTGAGTTGTTTAGGGAGATCTTAGGTGTGCAAATAAATCATTTATCCATTAAAGGGGAAACTTGAAAATAATGGAGAATGTATCTGCTAGGTAATTTTGATTGTATGTGTATTTAAAAATTAGATCCTATTTTCTGAGAATTTGTATGATCTCCCTAACTAAATGGACTCCTCTAATATTTGTACTTTTTGATTGATTATTTAATGAATGTTTTGCAACGCTGCTTGGGCAACCTCCAGGTGCAGCTCGTCTCACCTATGAGTTGTGTGGTTCATTCCTATATTTTGTCTTCCATATTTTTGAGTTAATGATATAAAATATTATGACTTTTCAGTTTTTACAAAGAAAAACTTTTTTATCCCCCTTAATTTCAAGATATTTAAAGGTTTCTGAACTTTCATGCTTATAGGAAAGGCTTATAGGAAACTCTAGTGGAAGGGGAATTAAACCTACTATCTTTTAATTTAAATTATTATTATTATTATTAATTATAAAAAGGATTTAAAAACAATAACAAAGTGACAATAAACAATAGAAATTTGAAGTTATAAATTAAAATTAAATGGAAACTAATATTTATAATCAAATAATTAAAATTAAATGGAAACTAATATTTATAATCAAATTGTAAAGCAAAACAGAGTATAATTCTTTTCAAACAAAGTATAATTTCAAACTCTATCTAACTATTAGATAAAAATATTCCATAGAAATTAATGTCCTATCATCCACCTAATAATTATTAATAATTAAATTAAAATTCTAAAAACTTAACATACACCTAATAATTATTAATAATAAAATAAAAATTCTAAAAACTCTAATTCAAAACGTACACACTTATATGCAACTTCAGAAGAAGAGTTGTATTACACTCATCAAATAATAAGAACTTTCCCTAGAAAAAAAATGCACAATCTCCATGCACACCGGAAAACTATAAGCTAGAATCAAAGTATATTTGCCCTTATATGGTTTCCTAATTATGCCCAATCTCCATGCTCATCTGAGATCTATAAGTAGGGATTAATGGTCAAAGTATATTTGCCGTTGTAAGGTTTTCTAATTTAGTCTTTCTAATATTTTTTAATTTATTAACTATGGTGAATCAATAATTGTAACATTAGAAATATATCCAGCCACAAGAAAATAAAAAACATATGCCATCTTAAAATTGGTGCAGTGACTTTAAAAATATATATATAATATATGCCCAATCTCTATGCACATCTGAGATCTATAAGTAAGGATAATGGTCAAAGTATATTTGCGGTTGTAAGGTTTTCTAATTTAGTCTTTCTAATATTTTTTAATTTGTTAACTATGGTGAATTAATAATTGTAACATTAGAAATATATCAAGCCCAAAAATTAGATATACTACAAGAAAATTAAAAACATGTGCCATCTTAAAATTGGTGCATGTGCCATTTTAAAAGCGTAGGAATTTTCTGGAACCCTACAAATAAGAATGTGGGGAAATACTTGACCTTGGCCGATTTTGAATTTGCGAAGAGTCAAGAAAATGTCAATGTCAATGTCAATGTCATCGTCAACCTACCGGTACAGTTCCTCAAACTGATTAGTACTCTGAAATGTTGCGTTCATTTAAAATAGCTCATGAATTTGCAGCAGTATACTACAAATCAAATTTATTTAACATTCCAGAAGGTTTAACTTACAGTATGTGCGAGCCATAGCAGCGACGCGGAAGATTGATATCATAGAGCCCACCATTTCAGTTATAACTAAGAGTGGCTACCACAACATCGCTGATAGACTCCTGATAAAGTCCGATGACAGTGCTGTGCTAAGGGAGTTGAAACAACAAACAAAATTCAAGCTTGTTTATGAGGTGGGGGGAGATAATGTCAGAATTCCGGATTCAGCCATTAAGGAGATCAAAGAAGTTGCTGACGCTGTTTCATTAAGTAGAGGTTCGGTTTTCCAGAGTCCTGGTGGTTACCTTACAGGGAGCACCGATGATGTGAGGCGATTGCACCGACAAAATATATCAGTTTTTGTCTCTTTTCTCATAAACGAGTTTACGACTTTAGCCTACGATTATCTCTCAGATCCAACATTGGAAATTACCTCCCTTGTATCCTTCGCTCAAGTAGATGGGCTCATCACAGATTTTCCAGCAACCGCAAAAGCGTATCTGGGTAAGAGCCATTGCTTTCAATTTTTTAATCTATATACCCATCATCTTCGGTGGTGAACAAATGCTAAACTCTGGGGAATTTATGTCGATTGCATATCTCGGGAATATTTTGGAATTGAACTTTGAGAAGAAAGATTAAACAATTGACTCCCCTCCTGACCCTTCGATTCTAGGATATTCTCTCCTCTCCCGACCCTCCTTTTCTACGATATTCTCAGAATCCTTAATCTACATAAGCAAATATTCTCGCTGGTTTATTCATGCAAATATCCTTATCCATCAAAGAGTCATGAACTGTGAAAAGTTTACTTCTTTTTGTTTTTTTTTGGTTTTCCAGCTATTATCATTTTTAGATTTTTGAAATATTTTGGAATCGCATTGAAAATTGACTCAATTTTGTCTGTTCCGCATCTCACTGAAAATTAACGTCAATCCTGTCTATTGGATGGTAGAATATTCCTGAAATCCACACAATAGAGTTAAGTTCGGCAATTATCACTTAGAGATGTCAAACTTTTAGTTTTCTTGAATGGTTTTTAGGATCCTAATTGATGTTTGAATTTGTGGCTATATACTATCTCAACAACTAAATTGCAACTGAATGAACTAATTTTTGTTTTCTCCTCTGCACTTGCAAGCAACTCTTGCCGGCGTACTCGAAATGGGGATGATTATACAATGCTCCTAGTCATCCCTGGAGAGTTAGAAAAGACTCTTGATATGCAAGATATTCTACCGCGTCCACAGGCTCCAGCCACACTAAATTTTTCAGAGCCTCCATTGCCACCAACAAAAAATAATAACCCCACTCATGCTGCTGTTGCTCTTGCTCCAAAGCAAGCCTTTTCACCAGCTCTTGGAGGTGCTGGCACCAGTGCTGCTTTTCGATCTAGGCAAACTTTGTTGGCATCTCTTCTAGTTGGATTCTTTGTGCTACTATTGAATTCTATCTAACGGGAGTTATTGTACACCATTTTTTAGTGCCAGCGTTGATATACACTGCAATGATCTTCAAAGAAACTTCCGTACTCTTTTCTGTACGGAAGGAATCTGATTCTGTTTGTGACCGTTTGTAAAACTTTGATTTTTTAATTTAAAAAATGGTTGATAAATGTGGGAGAATTTTATTTCTTTGTTTTTAGTTATTTCTTTACAATATTTAAGACAAGTTATTTGTTAGGTAGTCCATGTATAGAATATCGGTTTTCAAATTTTCCACTTTATATATGTGTATCCGTAAATGACTTTTAAATGGTTTTTTAATATTTAGTTTATTTTAATTTAAAAATTATTAAATTGAATTTAGGTTGAGTTTTTTTTAAGCCAAGCCAAAATGATGTTAATACAAAGAATTTAAGATTTTCAATATAAAAGCTGGTTGTATTGATTCTATTGTGAAATAATAGAAGGAAAAACTTATCATATAATACTGTAAATTTATTTTAACATCGGACTACATATAATGTAAATTTATTTTGACTTTGGACTACTATGAGGTGAGGATAGAAAGAAAAAATATTTTAACTTTGGACTACTATGAGTTGAGGATAGAAAGAAAAAAGAAAAATAAAAGACAACACTAGAAACAATGTGAGATGTTGCTCACACTGAGATGTTGCAAAAATATATTGATCAATATGTGATCAATCACACATATTGATCAAGAAAAAGATACAATATTTATATTTATAGGAATTACAATATGGTTTATGTCGCAAAAACATATGTGATCAATCACACATATTGATCAAGAATTTTTTATATTTATAGGAATGCAATATTTATATTTATAGGAATTACAATATGGTTTATAAAGAATTATGATATGGTTTATATTTACAGGAATACAAAATGGTTTATATTTATAGGAATACAATATGGTTTAGCAGTTTATATTTATAGGAATACAATATGCTTATATTTATAGGAGTACAATATCCTTTATATTTATAAGAATACAAAATGGTTTAGTAGTTTGAATAAATTTTTGAAACATATTGATCAAGAATCTTTTATGTCTATAGGGATACAATATGGTTAAGCAGTTTATATTTATTTCCTTTGTATTTATATCGATCAAGAATCCTTTATATTATAGGAATACAATATGCTTTAGCAATATAATTTATATTTATAAGAATACAATATCCTTTATATTTATAGGAATACAATATGGTTTAGCAGTTTCAACAAATTCTTGAAACATATTGATAAAAAATCCTTTATATTTATAGGAATACAATATGGTTTAGCAGTTTGTATTTATAGGAATACAATATCTTTATAAGAACACAAAATGGTTTAGCAGTTTATATTTATAGGAATACAATATCCTTTATATATATAGGAATGCAAAATGGTTAAGCAGTTTGAACAAATTCTTGAAACATATTGATCAAGAATCCTTTATATTTATAGGAATACAATGTGGTTTAGCAGTTTATATTTATAGGACTACAATATTCTTTATATTTATAGGAATACAATATCCTTTATATTTATAGGAATACAAACTGGTTTAGCAGTTTGAACAAATTCTTGAAAAATAGTATTTGGAATCTAATTATTACTACAAGCTTAAAGATACTTTAACAAAGTCTAATAATAATATTTCTCCATTAATTTTCTAACATTCCCCTTTAATCACCTAACTAATTCATGCACATTTCAAACTTTTTAATCACCCAACTAATTTATATATATTTCAAACTTTTCTTTTCCAAGAGGGTTTGGGAAGATTTCAGTTGCATTTTCATATCTATTACAATAGTAGATTTTGTTAATCTCTTTTGACGGTCTTTACTGTCTTTCCCCTTACAAAATGATGTTGGATTTAAATATGCTTCAATATGGCATGATACACAGGCTTTGTGAAGATGCCAGTTGCATTTTCAATTCTATTACAATAGTAGATTATGTTAATCTCTTTTGACCGTCTTTCCCCTTACAAAATGGTGTTGGGTTTAAATATGCTTCAATATAGCATGATACACATGATTGTTGGCTAGTTTGATGAAATTTTGATTATCACATTTGATAATCATAGGCATTTTTTGTTCTTCTCCAAACTAAGTAGCATTGCATAAGGCTTTGTACTCAATTTCAGTTAAAGAACTAGTTGGCTATTTCTTGTTTCTCCTTTACACAATCCTAGAACTAGAATTAAATTCATACCTTGAGGTTGATTTTATGTCATCAAGATTTCTAGCCCGATCTAAATCTAAATAATATGTCAACTCAACATCAAACAAATTAGTAAATGTATACCAAAATTAGCAATCCCTTTTAGGTATCGAAGGACTCTTTGTTGTTTTTCAATGGCTTTCATGAGGCTTGGCCATGAATTGACTAAGGATGCTGATTGAATATGCTATATTTTCTCTGGTTGTAGTGAGATAGGTTAAACTTCCCACCAACTGACAATACAAGTACCATCCATCTCTTTTGTTTCATCATCACTACAGAGTTTAGTGTTCTATTCTTAAGGAATAGACATTAACTTACATTCATTCATATTAAACCTTTTAAATAACTCTCTTGTATATTTACTTTGTGTGACCAATGTCTCACCAATTTATCTCCATATTTCAAGACCTAAATAATAATACAATCCACCAAGGTCCTTCATCTCAAATCCCTGTGACAACTATCTTTTAATTTTTTCAATCAATTTAAATGCATTTATTGTTATAATAAGATCAACAACATACAAGAAAATCAAGGCAATATGCCCCTTATGATTTGATTTGATATGCATGTTAGGATCACTTTTACTTTTCATAAAGCCTTTCTGAAAGTAGAAAGACTTGGTCTTTACTTACCAAGATCTCGATGCATGTGTGATAGCCCCAGTTAATTCCCACTTGTATATTATTTGTAAATATTTGAAAAAGAAGGGTTGAGATAAGGGGCACAGATTCCAGGGACTAAGGATTGTTACTTGCTTGGGATGTTTAGTTTACTTGTTGTAGTAATCACTGGACTGTTTTGGACAACTATTAAAAGCTGGTTGTTGAGCCTTTAATGGATTGGTGTTCAAAATTTATGGAATTGCAAGATGAGGATGCAAACCCATACTTGCTGGGAACAAATGATGAGACAAAAATGACAAGGCATTAGTGAGAAAGGGACAATGCTGATAGAGGAGACAATGGAAGTCAACCACTACGCTAAAGAAAACATAATTAGGGAAGAAGGGAAGGGGAGGATCATTCAAATAAGAGGAGGAGAGACAACAAAGAGGCATGACCACAAAGTTCAACACACAACAAGCAAGGAAGAGCATGCCAACCAATCTAAAGATAATCAATGACATCTGTAGTAGCGGAGAGAAGTTTTGGACATTTACAACTCTCACGGGAGAGGTTTTTATATTTTGATTGAGCGACATGATGGGAGGAATTTTCTCTAGGTGAGGGTAGATCTTAGGATGCCTTGGGGGACTAGAGGGTGGAGATGTTTTTTTCTCTACAATCCTTTGACACCCTAGGGTAGAGATTTAGCCCTTGGATTCCTGGTAAAGGAAATTTTGGAGTTTCTTTTGCTTGTTTTATCTTGTTACTAATAGTGGGTTATGGATACCCTTCATTGGGTGGAATCATTATGGTATATGTTGTAGGGTGGAGGTGAACTCACTAGATTCCTTGGAATTGATTAGCTGTTAAACTGCTGAAAGGTGGAGGTGAAGCCTCTAGATTCCTTAAAATTGATTAGTTGTTAAACAACTGAAAGGTGGAGGTAGCAAGCCTTTTGATTCAATGTGCATTTGGTTGATTGCTATTTGGTTGGTGGGTGGACCTTTGGATTCCTTGTTTCGACTAGTAGTTGGTATTTAATCCTTTGATCAAACCTTCTCAGTCTCTAGAATCCGGCTCTGTGGTGATAACAAGTGAGAACTAATTGTAGCTTTTCTATGGTTGGTGGAGAGGTTTTGTTCCCAAATCAATTTCCTATCTTCGATTTTAAATTCAATATAAGTTTTCTCACATGTATTATCTGCCATGAAATGTATGTGTAGATTGTTAAGTTGGTTTTGTATTTTGCATAAAAGATGCATGGTTTCCTGTGGCCAAAGGAATGAGATTTTGTTATTTAGTGCTTTGTCACTGTGAATTTGCATTAATGTTATATATATATGAGTGTTGTATGCATTGCTTTATATAGTCATGCTACGTGAGCATGAATAACAATGATTTTCAGTTCATATGACTAAATGAATATGTGTGTGTATTTGTGAGATTTGATGAAATTGGTGATGCACATGTATTGTGGACATCTCTGTGAATATGCGCAGTGTGTTATCGATAACAACCCGAACATATATATGATGTGATTTTAGGAATTGGTTGAGTTCCGTGTGGTTCGATGAAGGGCACTAAGGTGCTTGTTTTGTGTACTTTAATGGGCAAGCAGGTTTTACACGATTTGTTTTTTCCCAGTGAATTGTGGAGAAAAATTACATGTGCATTGTAGTAGCTCTCATTGATTACATGGGTGCAATGAGCCATGGATTCCATAGCCATAGACTATGGAAAACATCTATAAAGTTTCAAGTTCAAGTCTCAACAGGTCATGAAAATTTGGCCTGTACGAGTTTAGTTGAAATTCACAAAAGAAAATTCTCTATGTAAAAAGCCCTGCCAATTGGCTTAAATCCTCCTGTGGGATCGCTAGGGAGGGGGTCAGAAGGTCGGATGAAAAAATTGTGGATGGTTGAGTTCGCGCCTGAGCTAAGGTGGGCGGTCTAGTAGTTGGGCCGATTCGCAAGTCAAGAGTTGGGCTAGGCAGGAAGTTGGGCCAAGTCGAGGACCAGGTTGGATCCCCAAGTCGGGGCCAACAGTGAGCCATTGAATTTGGGTCTAGAACCATGAGGCAAAATTTTGATAATAGAAGCCCCCCCCCCCCCCCCCCCAATCAAGAAGGAGGCGGGGTGGCATTTTCAATCTCCTTTGTCAATCCTTTGAACCCCAAGCCGTTGGATGGGCATCGAAATGGTAGGATGATGTGCCACGTGGGTGCCACATGGCAGGAAGGGGGAAGATGATGATTTTTAAGTGAATAAAATTTCAAGAGGGTCTAATATAAGATTCCAAAGTCCAATTTGAATAAAAAAAGGTGTCACTGGGATTGTCTCACTAAGACAAACCCAGAGAAAATAACCAAAACAAGTTTTGGGAACTTGAAAGAAAAGTAAAAAAAAATAGTAATTACCCCATTTCTTTAACTGTACCAGGGGAGTTGGGCCAGCGAGTGAACACATCCCCGAGATCAAGGTGGCGTGTTTACAACATGTTTCAGTCCATATAAAGTTTTTTTTTTTTTTTTTTTTTTTGTAACTAGCAAACAAGATGTTGTTGACCCTTCTTTACAAGTCCTTATGGATGAACAAGATAAACTTCTTCCTTTAATTCTTCATTCAAAACAATAGACTTAACATCCAACTGATATAGTTTCCAATTATGTTTTTTAATGCGATCATTAATCTAATGGTGTCTAACTTAGCTACAAGTGCAAAAGTGTCTTCATAGTCAATTCCTTCTTTCTATGAATAACCTTTTGCAACCAATCTAGCTTTATATTTGTCTATATTACCATCAACATTAAATTTGGATTTGAACAACCATTTGGATCCTATGGGAAATTTATTTTTAGGCAATTCTGCATTCTTCATTATGGAATTATATTCTTATTTCATGTCATCCTTCCATTCTTTATGTTTTTTTTTTTTTTTTCTTTGTTTAAAATTCAAAGGTTCTACAACATTCATTACTTGAATCATTAATGCATAATAATTATTCCTCACAAGTAGTTAAGTTTGGTGTGATAACCTCCTTGGTGTTTTACTAGTGCCACCTCCTCTTTTGCTTTGTGGTGAATATCTGACTCTTCTTGGTGTGCTTTCACTGCTTGAAGTGTCTATGTCATTAGATTCTTCATCATGCTTCTGTGATTGCTTATCATATAAAATTTCTTTGACATTTTCATGATAATCATAAGGAATATATTATGCATCATAACTATCTACATCATGGCCTTCATTTGCATGCTCTGAAATAACACATCTCTATTTGCAAAAATATTATGTTTGCTAGAATAAAACATCCTATACGCTTTGTAATCAAAGAAATAACCAATAAAAATGCACTTGATTGCTTTTGCATCAATCCTTCTCCTATCTTTTTTAGGAATATGAGAAAAAGTTTTGCTTCCAAATATTCTTAAATGACTTATTGTTGTCTATAGCAATAAATAAAATGAAAATGATGTTATGGTCTAAAATTTTAGTTGGAATTCTTTCAAATAAATAAAGTATTGGCTGCTTTAGAGGAAAACCTATTAGAGATATTTTTACCTTTTATCATGGTTCGTGCACATTCTACTAAAGTTATATTCTTTCTCTTGGCTACTCTTAGATGCCGAGGAGTACGTGGTATTGGATACTACTATAAAATTCCTTTATTTTTTCAAAATTTGATGAATGCTTCTAACGTGTACCCCCTCCTTTATCTGATATGAGGATTTTGATGTACTTGCATGTTTGATTTTCAACTAAAATTTTAAATCCTAAAAATACTAAAAGACATCACTTTTCTTCCTCATCAAATAAATCCATGTATATCATCAATAAATATCAAGAAATAGTCTGCCCCACCAAGTCCTTGTTCACAGGGGACCACACACATATATATGCACAAGTTCATGAATATTTTTTTTTTATTTTATTTGTATGAGTAGGAAATCCTTCCCTATGCTACTTACTTAGTGCACACCCTTCACATGCAGTATATTCATTCTTAACCATTGGAAGTCCCTCCACTATTCCTTGCTTTTAGTAGTAACAAATCATGATAATTAAGATGACCATCCCTTCGAATTTTTTTTTTCCAAGGAAAAAACTGTAATTTTATTCATTTTCAAACAAAATTACATTTAACATATGCACCAGAGAGAGAGAGTGCATTCCTTAGGATATTTCCCACATCCCGTCACGACATAGACTATGAAATCTCATCATGATAATACAAAAAAAAAAGTCTAAAAGACAGTTCATTTATTCAAGTACAAACAACATACAACAAATGTTCTTAATATAAAACCATAGACATGATCGTGCAAAACCTGTTATCAAAAATTACCCTCTATGCACAGAGAGTGACAAAAACTTGCACTGTAAAAACACTATGCTCAAAAACCTGTAATCTGGACCCTGTAACACCATATCTAGTGTATCAAAAAACAAGTACTAGCATGGTAAAAATCCAGGCCTCATGCATCTTAAAACTCATCCATGTAAGGTCTGTGGTAAAACCAAGAATAATACTGACCTCGAATATTAGTTATTTTCCAGAGCCCCCTATCTAGGAGAATTCCATCTTTAGAAACCCTGCAAGAGAAGTGTGCAAAATAAATACTTGAACTTCGAATGTCCTCCACAATCTCAATCAAATGTATGTTCCTGCAATGTTGAACCGCATTAACCCAAATAATCACCAATCACGAATCGCCATAGATTTGAATCTTGTCACATCCCTTCTCAATAGCAAAATAAATCAATGATATGCAAGCAAGTGTTTAAGCCAAATTATTTGTACCAGGTCCCATTCCAATTTTTAACGTGAAAAGCATGTTGTTCAGACAAGTTAAGGACAAAATCCCCTTCGGCTTGGTCCCCTGCCCCTTGGGAAGTCTCGTCAAAGTATCCCAAGGGCATTGATTTTTTCGGAACTTCTTCAGAAAAAGGTCTGACCGTCGGTTGGTCTTTGACTTATGGATAGTGTTTGAGTATAGAAAGACCCTCAATAGCGTTTTTCCCGGGGAAATATGGAAGACCTTGGAAATTTTTCTTATTCCTCGTGAGCCAGACTCCCCAACAAATAATAATAAGAGGAAGAGAATTTATTACTATGTTCATCCATTCCTGAGTCCAACTGAGCCAGGAGCTTGCAAAATTTGGCTCGTCCCATCTACATTGTAAACCAAGGCTCATTTTGCAATCATTCCAAACTCATGTTGTGTGAATGTCTAAGACACAAAGAGGTGGTCAATTGTTTCATTTGCCCCTTTTCATAGTGGACACCATCCCGACCCAATAACAAACCTGTGTTGCATCACCTCCCAAGTAGGAATTTTGTTTTCCATGATGTGCCAACCCAACAAATTTTCTTTCAGAGGACATTTAGCCTTCCAAACCACTCACCACCACCACTAAGGTTCAACCAGTTGTGCCATAGCATTCAAAAAAATGTATCCCAACTTTGGAGTATATATGTCAAGTGGTGAAGAAGACTAAACAAGCTCGTCCTCTTGGTCATTCAATGTGATATGTGCTCTTACAAGAGCATCCACATACTATCTCCATTCCTCTTGTAGGACATCATGAATATTCAGGTCCTCTGTTGAAAGCCAACCCTGTACCCACAAATTAGTTGCAACAATATTTTTGATCTGGTTAAGTCTAGTATATCCCTCATCCCAGAGATGGGCAATGAGATTTTGGGATAAGATATGGATTTCCCTTCTCCCCGGCCATAGGTGATAGCCTAATACGACTCTATTCCCATTCTTTATCTTCCAAGAAAGTTATGAGGCATTTAAGTCTAAATAATTTAACAACGATCTCCAGACTGTTAAAATATTGCCTCTGGCCCTATTTGGATGCCTAATCTAATCCTTAAGGGAGTAAGGCCTGATGTACTTATTAGTGAACACACTCATCCATAAGATTGATGTAGTAAGTAGTCTCCACCCATATTTAGTTGCTAGGGCTTTTCAGAATAAGAATATGTTTTTTAATACCCATCCCCCTAGGAGCTTAGGGACTGTGATCCTCAACTATTTTAACCAAGGAATAAATAAGGACTCCTGCATCCCTTCCCATAACAAAATTAAACCAATTTCTTCTTTCCTTTTCCAATACCTATTTAGGGATGCATGCTAATGACATCTAGTATACATGGATTGCTTCAAGCGTTGATTTAACTAACACCAAACAACCTTCTCTTGAAAGCCATCTGTGGCTCCAACGAGAAAGCCTCTTTTCCAGTTTTGTTAAGAGCCAAAAAAAATCTTCAGGTATGTAGAAATTAGGATTCAAGTGGAACCCCAAGTATTATTTTCTAAAGAAACATGTATTTTATATTAAATAAGCTAGAGTCCAGCTAAAACCAATACACTCATAAGTTTCAAGATTAGTATCCTCCAAAATAGCTCTGTGCAAAGCTCATTATTTATCTGAGATGTCTGTCCCAGCTTTCTTATATTATAATTAAGGATATATTATAATGATTAATCAAGGATATATAAAACTTTTGTAACATAAGCTATTTTACCTTAAAAATCAATAATATTAAATAATTTTTTTATTAACATTATTTATTTTATTTAATTTTTAATCATTTTAAAATTTAAATAATTAATATTTTATTTAATTTTACACTATATTTTATTATCAATATAAAAATAATATAATATGCAATGAAAAATATTACAACTTATATGATATAAAGCAATAATGTTTTTATATTTAAATCTATATTATAAAAGTAAATTATCATGTATTTTAGAATTGATTTCTAATATTTGTTTTATTAAATGTCTCAACTACAATATGTATATATTTTTTTATAAATTTTTATATATTAAGTTAAAGCTAGAGTGGGATAGAGTAGACTAGAGTATTCTAGGCTAGGCTAGAGTAGGTTAACATAAACTTAGCTAAGATATAATATGCTAGTTTAGAGTAGGCTTGGATATGGTAGGTTATTCTAGGCTAGGATAGGGTATGGTAGGTTATGTTAGATTAGAATATAGTAGTCTAGGGTTAGGCTATGAATATATTATGCTAGGGTATCATAGGTTAATATAGGCTTGGTGACAAGAGAGTAGGCTAGGATGAAAGAGTAGGTTGGGTTAGGCTAGGAAATATTGGAGTGTATAATAAAGTAGGCTAGAGTGGACAAGGCTAGAACAGGCTAGATTAGGTTAGATTAGACTAGGCTAGGGTAGACTAGTCTAGGCAAGGTTAGGTTGGGATAGAACAAGTTAGGCTAGCATAGGCTGGAGCAGGCCAGGCTAAGCCATGGTAGGATAGGATAGGGTAAGCTAGGCTACAATGCGCAAGGCTAGGGTAGGGTGGACTAGAGTATGCTAGAGTATGCTAGGCTAGACTCAGTTATAGTAGGTTGGGAATGGCTAAGGAAGGCTAGGCAGAGTATGATAGGGTAAGGAAGGCTAGGCTAGAGTAGGTTAAGCTAGAGTAGGCTAGGCTAGGATAGATTAGGCTAGGGTAGGCGGGAGTAGGCTAGGGTAAGCTAGAGTAAGCTATGCAAGACTAGGATAGAATATGCAAGGTAAGAGTAGATTAGGCTAGAGTAGGCTAAGATATTTTAAGCTAGACTAGAGTAGGTTAAGCTAAGGTAGTATAGCCTAGGGTGAGCTAGGCTAGGCTAGGCTAGAGTAGGCTAGTAGGGTAAGTTAGGGTAGTCTAGTACAATATGCTACGCTAGGGTAGGCTAGTACACTAGAGTAGGCTAGGAAAGAGTAGGTTCGACTAGAGTAGGCTAGGGTAGCGTAAGTTAGGTCAGGCTAGGTTAGGCTAAGCTAGAGTAGGATAGTCAAGGGTACGCTAGAGTACGATAGGCTAGAGTAGGTTAGGTTACCCTATGGTAGGCAATGCTAGAGTGGGATAAGATAGGCTATGCTACAGTAGGCCTGGCTACGCTAGGTTAGGCTATGCTAGATAGGATAGACTAGGTGACTCGGGGCTAAATTAGGCTAGGGTAGGCTAGAGTAGGCTAAGCTAGGGTAGGTTAGGGTAAGCTAGGGTAGGTTAGAGTGAGGTAAGCTAGGGTAGGCTAGAGTTAGCTAAGCTAAGGTAGGCTAGGGCAGGCTGGAGTAGGCTAAAGTATGCTAGATTAGGGTAGCCTACAGTGGGCTAGGGTACGGTAGACTAGAGTAGGATAATATAAGCTAGCTAGGCTAGGTTGGGCTAGATTAGGCTAGGCTAGAATAGTGTAGGAGATGCAAGGGTAGGCTAAGGTCAACTAAGCTAGGGTAGGATAGGCCAGGGTATGCTAAGCTAGAGTCACCTAAGCTATGGTAGGCTAGGCTAGGCCAGAGTAGGCTAAGGTAGGCGAGCTTACAGTAGCCTAGTGTAGGCTAGTCTAGGCTTAACTAGAGTAGGGTAGACAAGAATAGGCTAGGATGGTAGGCTTGAGTAGGCTAGGCTAGGCTAGGATAGAGTATGCTGGGGTAGACTAGAGTAGGATAGGATAGAGTAGGTTAGGCTAGAATATAATAGGCTACACGAGACTGCTTGGCTAAGCTAGAGGGGAGTAGGCTAGGCTAGAGTAGGCTAGTATAAGCTAAGCTAAGATAGTAGGCTAAATTATTCTAGGTTAGGCTAGGCTAGAGTAAGCTAGGCTAGACTAGAGTAGGCTAGGCTAGAGTGGGCTAGGGTAGGCTAGGATAGAGTAGTTTGGGTTATGCTAGGGTAGGAAATGCTAGAGTAGGAAGGATAGGTTATGCTAGAATAGGTTTCGCTATGCGTGGCTAAGTTATGTTAGGTAGACTACACTAAGTGACATCAGGCTATACTAGGCTAGGCTAGGCTAGGTTAGGCTTAAGTAGAGTAGGCTATGGTAGGCTATAGTAAGATAGGTTAGGCTAGCTTACGGTAACCTAGAGTAGGTTAGGCTTAAGTAGACAAGGTTAGGCTAGGCTATGGTAGCCTAGAGTAAGGTAGACTAGAGTAGGCTATTATAAGCTAGGCTAAGTTAGTAGGCTAAAGTACGTTATGTTAGGCTATGCTAGAGTAAGCCAAGCTACACTAGAGTAGGCTAGGCTAGAGTGAGCTAGGGTAGGCTAGGCTAGAATAGGGTAGGCTAGGCGAGGATATAGTAGGCTAGGTGAGAGTACTCTATGCTAGAGTAAGCTAGGCTAGGTTACGATAAAGTAGGGTAGGATGGGTTAGAGTAGAGTAGGTTAGGTTAGGCTATGACATATTACACTAGGCTATAGTAGGCTAGAGTAGGCTAGGCTAGGCTAGGTTATGTTATGGTAAGTTATGTTAGGGTAGAGTAAGCTAGCTTAGGATAGGCAACTCTAAGCTAGGCTAGGATAGAATAGTTTAGGATGTGTTGGGCTAGACCAGGCTAGGCTTGACTATGCTAGGCTATGTTGGAGTAGGCTAGGCTAGGCTAGAGTAGAGTAGGGTAAGATGGGAAAGGATAACCTACATTAGATTAGGCTAGGGTAGGCTAGGAAAGAGTAGGTTAAGCTAGAGTAGGCTAGGGTAGGCTAAGCTAAAGTAGGTTAGGCTAGGATAGATTAGGCTAGCCCAGGCTAGTTTTAGTTAGACTAGGCTAGGCTCGACTAGGTTAGGCTATATTAAGCTAGGCTAGAGTAGGCTAGGCTAGTCTGTGCGAGAGTACACAAGACTAAATTAGGTTAGGCTAGGCTAGGTAGTGTATGCTAAGTTATGTTGGGCTAGAATAGGTTATGCCAGGCTAGGCTAAAGCAGAGAAGGTAATTATAGGATATGCGTTAGGCTAGGCTAGGTAGTGTATGCTAAGCTATGTTGGGCTAGAATAGGTTATGCTAGGCTAGGCTAAAGCAGAGTAGGTAATTATAGGATATGCTAGGGTAGGATGGAGTAGGCCAGGCTTGAGTATGTTAGGGTAGAGTAAGCTAGGTTGTTCTAGGCTAGAGTAGACTAGAATAAGCTATGATAGAGTAGACTATGCTAGAGTAGGCTAGGTTATAGTGGGCTAGGTTAGGATAAGTTAGAGTAGGATAGGCAACCGTAAGAAAAATAAGGCTAGGTTAGAGTCGTTTAAGCTAAAGTAGGGTAGGCTAGGATAGATTTGGCTAGGCTAGAGTAGGTTAGGCTAAGATACACTAGAGTAAGCTAAGAGAGGTTAGGGTAGATTGGGCTAGCTTATAGTAGGCTATGTTAGGTTAGGATAGGATTGAGTGTGATAAATTAATGTATAATAGGCTAGAGTAGGATAGCTTAGGCTATTCTAATCTAGGCTAGGTTGGGCTAGAGTACACTAGACTTAGCTTGGATGGAGTAGGCCAAAGTAGGCTAGGATAGGCTCATGTAGGCTAGGCTTGGCTATATTAGGCTAGGATAGAGTAGGCTTTGAAAGAGTAGGAAAGGGTAGGATAAGCTAGGTTGTATTAGATAAGTTAGTATAGAGTCGACTATAGTACACTAGTCTAGGTTTAGAGTAGGATATGCTAGGCTAGAGAAATTTAGAGTGAAGTAGGCTAGGATAAACTATAGTAGGCTTGTCTAGGCTAGGCTATCATATGCTTAGAGTAAGTTATGGTAGCCTAATATGGGATAGGCTAGGGTAAGATACAATAGGCTAACATAGAGTAGGTTATAGTAGGTTAAAGGACACTAGGTTAGAACAGGAAAATCTAGAGTAGGGAAGGCTAGAGTATTCTATGGTAGGCTAGTCTAGAGTAAGTTAAGATAGAGTACACTAAGCTAGAATAGGCTAGGATATGACAATCAGAATTATGATAGAGTAGGATAGGGTAGAGTAGGGTATGATAGGATATGATAGAGAAAATTAATTTAACATAGGCTAGGCTAGATATCAGAGACATGCTAGATTAGGATAGGCCAGGGTAAGTTAGGTTAATGTTTTCAAGGTGATCCAGAAGGATCCTAATTAAATGGAATAAAATTTAAAATTCCCAAAAGTTAAAGGAAATGGTTCCTTGTTGAATACCTCGATGAAGTAATTCCAATGTAGCTTGAATTGTGTCGAGTGGAGTCTACATGTGAAAGAAATGGAAGTTTTAAGATATTGATCAATTGGGAAAAAAGTTAAAGTCAAAGGGTGATGTGGCACATTCTAGAACTGACATATGGAATAGAGTGGAGATGACACATGGGTTTTGTCAACAATTGACAAGGTAAGTGAAAGTGGCAACACATGGAAACAAAGTTGGCATATTAGGTTCTCCAATGGGGGGCTACCACGTGGCACCTAAGAACACAAAAAAATTAATTCGTTCAAACCGTTGGCATTGATGGGGTTTGAACCCACACCTTATGGAACAACAACAAAACGAATTCATCATCGAGCCACAACTAAGACTGTGATATGCAAATGATAAATCCTATGTATTTGTTTTGAATGTTGTGTATGATGGAAAAAAGGGTGGGTGGAGCCCACAAAACCTCACAACTCTAGAAAACTAAAGTTTGATATAAATATTCACCAATGAAGGCTAAAAATGATACTACATGCACCACTACATAGTTACAAGATTGGATGAAGGAAACTATGTAAAATTGAAAAGGTCCCTCCTCCTCCTCCTTCAAGTCCTCCTTTTTCTCCTTCTGCATCTCCTCATAGAAAATCCACTTCAAAGAAGCAATCGCTGAAGTTGGATATTGAATTTGACTTCATAGCCTATGATGGTGAGCTTAATTTTGAGAAGCTTGACAATCAAATTCACTAAATGGAAGTATATTACTATGTACAATAGATCATTGATGACTAGGTAGAAATTTAGTTGGCCTCCATGTGATTGGAAGGTACTACGTTAACATTAGAGAACTTTTGAGGTCTAAAATGGGCCTCCTAAGAAAAATGTACAGCCAAAATAAGCTTTATAGTAACCAATGGGATTCAAGATGACGATGTAAACCATGGGGGATTACTCACCATTTTTGGGGTAAAAAGGTAAAAAGATTAAAAAATAATAAAACAATAAAACTACTTTTTCAAATTGTATTTTTGAGTTATCTCCCTAATTGTTTACTCAAATTTAAAGCAGGATTACTCGATTTAAGAAAAAGTTAATTACTCAGCGAAGGAGTACCCATGTTTTATACTTTTGATGGACCCTGCTATATGAAAAATGAGAAATTCATGAAAAAATGTGATTGCAATCGCATTTTTCATGTATTTTTGGTAGGGTCCATCGAAACTATGCAACATGGACACTCCTTGGATTCAGATTCAATTTCTATATCCAACGAGTGTTCCTACTCGAAATTTGAGTAGACCCATAGGAAGATAAGTTGAAAACATGAGTTGAAAATGTAGTTTTTTCTTTTTCTCCTATTAAATTTGATGATGTAATCTAATATTATTTTATTATTTCCACTATTGTTTTATAATTTCCTTGAGAGGCCCATTTTAGACCTCAAAATTACCCTTATGTATGTTGGGAGACTACAATTCAAGAAGGAAAAACTCTCTCCTCATGGTTTGAATTTACATCTACTTTAAAAAATCAATTAGATCCTTCGGCATATTCACAAAAGGAAAAAATAGAATGAAAAGCTATGTGGAAGCATAGAGCCCAAAGTGTGCAAAAATTTACGTAGGAATTGAAGAAAAAGGCATTGGATTTAAATATTCAAATTAATACGTAAGAGACTCTTCTGAAGTATATTGGTAGTTTGCTTGGGTATATCCCCAATACTATTTTTCTATTAAATCCATCTACCTTGGAGTTTGTGTACAAGCAACCAATATTGAAGTAGTTAAACATGGCGGTGGAGTCATTATAGATTACATTTAATCAAAAGATGAAAAATACAAAGGAAAAGAGAAACCAAAGATAACAAATTTTGTGAAGAAGGGCAATGAGAAACTTTATTGCACCCATCGAAAGAAAGAGGGACACAATTATGATCATTATTGGAAGCTACATCTGCAGTTGAGGCCTAAGTGGTTTTGAGACAATAAGGGCAAGTATATGGTGGTAGCAACAGTGCAATGGGATCTTAGATCAGACTTTGGCGACGAGGCATAAGTCACGACTATGGGTTTGGACGGTTTATTGTTTTCAGATGTTGGCTTTGGTTCTTCTATTTTGTCGTTTATTTCTACAACAAAGAGGAATGAAATCTTTCCCATAAGGGTGGTAACCAACCATGTAAAAGAAGATACTTTGTTTGACATTTTTTCTCCAGCAAATATGGTATCTGAGTTAATTGTTCAAAAATTGAATTGGAAGCAAGATTGCATCCTAAGCCTTATTTTCTTAAAAGGGTGTGTAACAACACTAAGCTATAGGTAACTGAGAACTGCAAGCTTAGGTTTTATATTACATTTAAATTTTTCGATGAACTTGAAATAGATTTGGTTGTAGTGGATATTTGTGGAATGATGCTTAGAAGTCCTTACGTGTTGAACAAGAAGGCTATCTACTGCAGAAAGGCAAACAAGTATCACCTTTTCAAGGAAGTACACAGTATATCCATGCGACTCATCATAGAGATCTTGATGGCAAGGAATGTGAGTAATATTTTTTCACTTATATCTGCAAAAGTGGACAAAGAAGTTGTTCAAGAGCATGGTAAATATTTGTGGGAACCTTTCAAAAGGATTAAACATGTTAGTTTGTTTTTATTAGTATATTATTATTTATTAATGCTGCTAATGTATTTTTCATGGAAAGTGGTTTAAGTAACACATATTAAAGGGTTTGGGAAAGTGAAAAGGGCTAAAAATATGTTTTTAGTTTTCATTATTGTTATGCAACCTTTTATGAATGATCCAAATAGTTAGTATAGGGTGGAAATATAGCAAACATGCAAGGAGACATATCTCACACTTAGTGTTTGATTAATAATCGTTTGGAGGCCCAAAAGCCTCTCACTAGAGAGTATTGATCTAAGAGGATCCTAAAGAAGTCCTAAATGAATGAATACATTTAATTCTCTTTCCCTTGGTGTTTCTATTTCATGGGAGAGAATGCAAGAATTCATTGATGATATTAGAGTGTGAGAGTGGTTTCTTTTGTCCTCTGACACATATTTCAAGGTGGGAGATACCAACATATCATCTCGAAGACGTGGTAGCTTGAAATATTATTACACCCTCTTTAGTTAAAACTTGCGAGTGAGGTTGACTTGATTGTCCTTGCTTCCATGCACCCTGATTATATTTTACCCATTTTTGTGCACCACAATGCACATAACCTCGTTGATGTGGAATTTTGAAATAAATAGAAAATAAAACAATGTAAACCACAAGCCATTCACATATGTGACTTGATTGAGTAATCCCCTAGACCAAATGAATAGAGATTGTTAGACTATACCAGACACCAACATAGACTGCAGTCTCCCTCTGTCCATAGTACCAAAGGGTTAATGATGGAGCCAAACCGTAGGAAAATAGACATGGAACATGTAATAAAAGTGGAGCCCCACCTCCTAGGAAAGAAAAACACCACTACATAGATGAAATGAGGGGATTGGAGCCAAATACTTGTTGTTTATCCGCATGGTATAATTCACAAGACACAAACTAATAGAGCGATCATAGTATTGAATGAAAAAACTAAGAGAAGTCTATATCCAACTTTATATGACAAATGGGTCAGAACAAAACATTCAAACACCATAAATACTATCAAACAAAATATCAAAGAAATCAAGATTACCTCTGAAATCAACCTAAAAAAAATGGGGATTCCATATCGTAGACCAACATCAAAGTCATGCACCTCCTACACTTCTTATTCCACACCATCCTGCTTGTGAAGACTCAACCCTTTCCTGACGCCCTCATCCCAATTTTTTTAGACATGTTTTTTCCCAACCAAAATTTTGCACCAGAAATAGCCATGTTGATAGGTAACTTCTCACATCAAAATCCAAGATCCAGACATGTATAGTTTTCCATAACTCTACCCTTCCACCCTTAAAGAGAAAGATCAAGATTATTGGAAAGGTACCAACCATTAAATTCGACATAACATTTCATTAGGGGGCATGCCACAATGGGCCCCTCTTTATTGGATTTGGGATTTTATGGGGTTGAAAATCCCCCCTACCCTTAAGCCCCTCATGATTATGGTCATCCATCCCCGCTAAGGAGATTATTAGAAATATTATTTATATAAATATCACTATATCTATACATAAAAATCTTCTTATTTTAATGTCATTAATAACCTTTCACATGTTTTATAATTTACAATTTAATTTTCTAATGCTATATATATCTTGTAGACACCAATACATCAAAATATTGAATTTGATTGTAAATGTTAAATTTTTATATGTTTATTATTTATATCTGAATATGAAGTTCTAAAATATAATTTTTATGAATATGAATTATTATTTTAATATTTATAATCTAATGAATTTTAATTTATAACTACTATCCACATTTAAAATATATTTTTCATCTATATATATAAAAATATATTTTTCAAGTAGCATAAATTCATCTCAGTTTAGTTATATCATGTGCTAGGAGAGATTGAGATCAAATCTCTCCAAGTGTAAATCATTACTATTTAAATTTATTTTTATGTTATTTTATGATTTTTTCAAGGATAATTGGTTTATAATTGTATTAAAAAAAAGAAATTATAGTATAATAAATTGAATTGGAAGGAATTAATACTTTTACCACAATTTACTTTTTATTGTCTTTTTAATTTATATTTTTTAATTTCTTCATTCTCAAGATACACTGTATATCCTATTACGAGGGAGTTACAGTGTCCATAAATAAGTGTAAAAATCTAAATGTTGACTCAATATGAGAGATGCTCTAATGTCCATAAAATGAAATATTAAATAAAAAATAATAATATGAAAGGTTAATAAAATGAAAGATTAAATAAAAATTAATAATATGAAAGGTTAGGTTGTAGAATAAAAAATAAAAATAATAATAAAAAGTAATAAAAAGAAGAAATTTGTTTTGTTATATTGTATTTTTTATATTAATAAGGCCAGAATGTGTAGATTAGATAGTGATCCTCTTTTAAGACACTTGATGGTGAAAGGTTCACAATTTGAAACTCTATGTGAAAAAATCGAGTCATGACAAGTCCTATTCATGGGGGATTTTGATGAATAAAATGTCCATGGGTTGTGGAAATTGAGGCCATTCATGGGGAATTTTGATGAATTAAATTCGGGTTGTGGCTATTGAGGCCAAAGGTTAGGTTTCCTTCATATGCGCACTAACATTTAAAAAAAAATAAAATAAAAAATAATGTAATTGTTTTTTTTTTTTTTGTAAGCTTAGGTGGTACCTTCAATTTTCTATTAATAAAAATCGGGCAAAAGATACAGAACTAGACCTCAACCTGCCCGTAGGAAACCAAGTATTTTGGCCATATGAGTTCGAAATAATTCAACCAGAACATAAAGAGTCTTAATAACAAGAACCAGATCTGTCAATACTTAAGATCATACATAAACCGGAGGATGTCCAAAAACATAACAGAGAGAAAAGGAAAACATTATAAGGACAGATAACAACAGTTCCAAATAATGAAATCGTTTTTATTAGTAAAATTACAAATAAATCCCTCCCCACAAAAATGCATCGTCTTAAGTTAAATTTAAATATAATGATTCATATTTATAACCACGCTATTTAAAAATGTACAATTAATAAAAAGATAAAATATTATGAATTTTATTATTAAATGTATATTAAAAAAATCAAAATTGATATATATATATATATATATTAGCGCCAAGGGTTAGCTCAAGCACTCTAGAGGTAGATGTGAAGTTGTGCTAGTTGACTTTATTTAATAACCTGGGGGTGAGGCTCATTCCTTTGTGGTGATACCCCCTAAGCAAGGCTAATAGTTTACTCTCTTTACTGTCCATAAAATTCAGGGAAGTACTTCTATATTTATATACCATTGTATTTCATATATAATTTTATTTAATAATCATATAAAAATTCAAGATCTAAAAAAAAACTCCTTTTTCTAAATTATATTTCTATCTATTTACCTATCTATCTATATATTCAATACTAAAACAAATTAACAACTTATAAAACATGTTGAATAAAAATGATGCATATATATAACTATATGTATTATGATACATTAGAGAGCGAGAGAGAGGGGTCAACCTCAAGACTTAAATTGGTATAGATAATATTTTTGAAGTTATTTTTTAAAGAAACATGTCCTTAAATTATAGGACTTATAGGACTTTTCACGTGTACACTCCACTGATCATTAAGGATATATTAGGGATACATAAATCTCTCTAAGTGTAATAAATGTAGGGTCACTTAAATAGATCATTAGGTTAAAATTAAATTGATATTAAAAATTAGATTAGATGAAGGTATATAAATGGCTAGATTTGACAAGGAAGATTAGAAAGGAGCGTAAGCAATATTATTAATAATTATGGTAGATGCATATTAACTGTATATCTACCAAGTGTCCATAGGATCAAATCTCTTGAGGTACAAAACTTTCCTCAAGTTTTGGACTAAAAATAATGTTTTGCATATTGACACAGTTGATCCCTCTCAATGCTTGGTAGATCTTGAATTAAGATGGATTTTATTATGAATATGGTTTTCCATATATTTATATAAATTAATGATTGAAAAAAAATTATGTGATTAATGTAAAAACATTATAATTTATCTTAATTAATTAATTATATTTATATAGTTAATATAACATTTCATCCAAAATGTAAAAAATACAATTAATAGTAAAAATGTATAATAACACTGATAATAATAACACCTATAATATTAATAACTTTAATAAAATATTTTAGCAATAAAAATAATAATAATAATAACATTAGTATTAATAATGTTAATCAGTTTAATAAAATATAATGTTATAAAATTAAATATTAACTAAACATGGATAAATATAAATATTTTTTCTTTTACTTTTATTAGTTTTTTGGTGTTTTGTAGAAATCATTCTTTGTTTTCAAATTATTGTACAACTATCTCAACCAAAACATCTGTGATCACCTATATTCCTTTTTTTGAGCAATTAATATAAGAATTTGACCAACATAAAGCAAAAAAAAGAAGAAGAAGATATTTTAAATTTTTCTGAAGTTATGCCCTTAGTTTTGACATTAAATGAGAATTACATAAACATAAGAAAAAAAATCTTCTCAAGAGTAATACTCAATAGACATGATATTTCAAAAATAAATAATGTTGTACTACATGTCTATGCTTTTATCATCATTATATTTTATAAAACTTGACACCCTAAGGACATTTTAAATAAATTTAAATTTGATATTCATATTTTATATCATACAATATTTTTAATAAGCTTAAAATTAATATTTACTTATACCTTTATCGGGATGGATCAACACAATGATAGTGAATTTGGTGTTGCTAGAAGTTACCACCACCACCAAGTTCCACCATGTAATCAATGCAAGGGTGCCATGGAGGATGGGAATTAAGGTTTATGTTTGCAAGTTATAGAGTATTGGATCTTGGAGTGTTTGATCACAGTTTGGTATGAGATGAGGAGTTTGAGATGTTATGTGATATTTCCTGTGTAAAAAGATGCAAATTTCTAGTGTTGGCAAGCTCAAACCAACATCCCAAATAGTATGATATCAATCCTTAACTATTGGAAAGGGTTGGGTATACAATAATCCCAAATAGTCATACCCAAGTAATAAAGAGGAAACATGGAGCTATAACAAATTGCTCAAGTGGAGTTCCATGTCATATAACAATATAGAAAGATATTATATAGAGAACTCAAGGTTCGAAAAAGTAAGGAGGAATTTGGGAATCAAGTGTTTCCTTGGGAAGAAGATTTCGAAGAAATTTTTAGTGAATATATTAATTTTTGCATATGCTATATACGAGTATGTATATCTAAAAAAAACAGTTATAATTTGTAGCTAATTATAAGTAATTTTAGATGGGTGTTACATGTGGTATCCAAGAAAAACAATTCTAATATTGTGACCTTTGTGCTGACCATGGCTCCATCTAACAAAATGAATGTTTTCTTTTGCGTAGAATACAGGGAGTTTAAACAATTTTTTTTTGGCGAAACTACATGGAGATACCCAAATATATGATGAAAAAACCAATGTGCATTTGGGTCAATAGGCACAATTACAGACCATGGAATTATTGAATATGATGAGATATTTGTGGAGACAGACAATGAATATTCACATCATACATGAAAAACTACTAAAAGCTACTGTAGAACAAGACCGACTGATTAAAAATCAGTCAAACAAGATGAATCCCAAAGATTGTAGAAATAATGAGGTAGGAATAAAACTAAGGAAAAAAGGAAAACAACATCCTGATTAACTAGACGTAGTTAAGGAAACAAACTGATGGGAAAGCAGGCTTAAGTAAGCAGATTGGTGATAGACAAGGGATTGTCTATTGTTGGAAGATTGGATCTCTTCTCGGGGGGAGCTGTGGAGAAAAAGCTCAAAGGTTGGGTAGAAAATAGTCTACCTTAAGTTTTATGCACCAGTTAATTCATTTTAACTTATAATTTTAGTATTATTATGCTTATTATGGTGAAGTAAACTTGTATACATGAACTTGATTAAGTATATGCATGAGTAGATGTTGTATAATAAAGACAGGTTAAAATGACTAAATGTAACCGGTAGGTATGTACATTTAACAGAGTAGCCTATAATAAATATAGTCCGTCTCTGTATGGTTGCACAAACATTAATCTGAAGAGTACCAACTCTCAGGATATCTAAACCTTAACGAAGGTTTAAATTTGAGGTTAGGTGACTCTCAGAAATTATTTCTTAATAATACCACTGTTTTAGCATTAATATACCAATAAGGAAATGCTAAAATTAAATTAATATAGAATTAAAATAAATATGGATGACAGTTACTGTGGAATTAGTACAGTGAAGTAAATTCTTATGGTGTGGTATAACTAGAGAAAGTAATACAAGAACTGAGCTATAATAGATAGTGATAGTAATATCTTTCCAGGAAGAACTCATAAACTATTACTTTAATGGAAATATCAACTTTAAGAAAAGTATTATAAGAGTTCAAACATAACTTCCTTAAAGGAGAAAAATACTCTATTCCATACATCAAATAGTTTTGTAATTATAAGGATATAAATCAATAGAGTTACACACTTCAAACTCAATTTGAGTATAACTAAATTATACAAATTTGGGAACTCTGTCCCAATTAAAATAAACTGTAAAGTCTCTATGCAAATTATGCAGAGATGGCATATCATAAAGCCCAAGTGGGTTACTGGACCAACCTGAAGGGAAATAGTAAGCTACACAGCAATCTGTGACTTGAGATTGAAGAGAGATTTTAACTAAACTGCATGCCTAATTTCACAATGAATTTCAAGTGTGTTGAAGAGATAATGCTAAAAAAATCAATAAATAAATAATTGTAAAATAACATCACAACCAAGGCAAGTTAGGTCTAATTCGACTACAGTTAAATCAATTCCTACAGAAGAAAATCGTTGCTATTGGCATTATAAATACATTCAGGAGATCTTTAAATAGATTTATAATATTTATATATATAATGTCAGATTGTAAAGACATGTTCTATTCATTAAACATATATGTATAAACTCTGAAAATATTTGTAATGGCCTAATGGAAAAGCTATATTCCTTAAATATACAAATATTAAGTCTGAAAGTATCTGCAAATAGCTAGAAGAAAGGCTATAAATATAACTAGTGATTTTTGTTCTTAATTGCTCTATGAAAATTTTTCTGTCATATGTGCATTTGTATGCTTTCTTGTTCTAGCAAAATGTTGCAGAGATGCTGCACTTTGAGAGAGGAGGATCTGAGCAGTAAAATCTGGTACAAAAATTGAGAAGAGCTTTGGACTGATTTCTAGATTACTATGTGTTCTTATTGTAGCCAATGTTTGTAGAAGTGCTGGGGCTGCAAAGAAGGGGGAAAAATTAGTACAAATCTTGCTATTTTGGATAACATAATTTAAAGTAAATATATCTGATTTTTACTTGAAAGATGAAGAATAATTACAAGAATACCTAGCTTTGGTAAGGCTTCCGTTGTTGTCAACAGATTGGATCTCGTTGTCTTCGTTGATTGTAAATGTACCATTTATTTTGAAATCGCGTAGCATATACATGGTTGCTTGTTTCTTTTGAACACAGTGTTGAAAAGACATTCGTGCTAGGTTGGGATAACTGTTTCAAGAGCAATTTGTTTCTAATGCAACATTGCAAGTTGGTATTGTTAGACTTGATTATGAAATTAAGAAACTGTGAATAGGAAAAGGACACATTTTTATTGCACTTAAGGCAATTAAATTACGTCTCCTCTATCATTGTAGAGGTTGGTATTGGTGAATTTCATGCAAGACAAACTGGTTCAAATGGTGTAGAATAAATGCTTGTAGTTGTCAATGTTCCTTTTATCTGTTCATAGAGGAGGACAAGTAGTATATGTCAAAAAGGAAACAGATGAACAAACAATTTCATATTGAGAAGTAGAGGTACTGTTTCATTTGTACTTACAGAGAATGTTGGAGGGTTCAATTTTCTAAGTTCTTTTGTTGCTTTTGCATTCAATTTTTTGATGAATGTAGGTTGTGTTGTTCGAAGTGTTCTCTCCTTGATTTCTTTCCTGTTTGTTATGTTTTTGAATAACATAATTGGAAAATGGCCTTTTTGCAATTCTTATTCAATTTCACTGTAGAGTCGTGCAAATGTTTCAAATAACTGCAACTGCAATAGAAGACAAAATGTTATTTTTTTTTTCAAAGGGAATTGAAATGTAGGATGGAACTAGCAATATAAAAACAATGCAAAGTAATTTATGTTACCTTTGCTCTATTGTCATCGAAATTTCCATCTTTAATTTGCAATGTATATTGCAAACCAATTTTCCGTGCAGCTGTCACAATTGCAACAATTGTTCTAACTGGATATGTTTCTGTATTTGTTTTAAGGTGTTTCACTGTTTTATCTGGAATGAACTTGTAATCTTTGCAAATCAGTGGTATGTTCTGTACGGTGCTTAGTTCAGTTAGCAGCAGAATCCAATCACAATCACCGCGGTCATAATTTGTTTTAGGAAGAACTTTAAAATTTGTAATAGATATTGCATTTCCTGGTGATATTTTTTGTTCATGTTCTTCAATGAGCTCTGTTGGTATGGACAATGTGATTGTCATGATTCCTTCATCATCTGTCAAATCTGCACATAGTATTTGTCGTGCTTTGTGGACTTTATCAAGGTATGTGCTATAAATGACCATAACATCTCCATTGAACATTTTTCCAGTTTTGCGAATGTTTAGTTCTTCAATTGTAACTTGGACTAAATATGGTGCTTTCGATCTGTGTATTGTTGATGTTGATGTGGCAAAAGAGACATTAGTAAAATACATTGTTGATAAATATAAATGCTATGTCAATGGAACCTATAAAAATTTGTTTCAAATTTACTTACTTGTTTGATTCTGTTGCAATTGATGTTTGTTGTTGTTTGTCTATTGTAGCTTGTTCTCCAGAGCTGTGAAATGAAAAAGATGCAACATCATTGAATGGTGTGCTTGAACACGACAATGAAGCGTCTGCTAAATTTTAACAACTAAAAATAAAAATAAAAGTATAAGCTTATTCTATATCGTAGTGGAAACTGAGTATTAGTTACTCAAAGAAATATTAATAGCATTTAAAAACTTCGATAATGGAAAACTCATAAATTATACAATATTAAAGTTAGAAAACTCTATTAGTGCAACAGAGATATATACTGATCTGAGTTGTAAATATTAAAAGTTTTGTGCCTGAGAGAGAAAATGATTCTTAAATACAGTGATGGGCTTCCAACAACAACCATCTTGATCGTAACATAAAAATTAATGGTGATTTCCAATAGAGTTGACTTTTGAAAAAGTTTCCTTGACAAGAGAAGACAATCGACTCGTAGCAGCATATCACATGGTTAAATGTATACATGAAAATATTCCAATGGATTGAAAGACAAATTCAAGGATTAAAATGAATTTTGTAATGCTTGAGAGTAAAATCATGGATGCATAATATAATTCTATATGAACAACAGTCCTATGGAAGTTAGTGCCAGAAATATAAGAATAGGTCTCGCAATAGTTTCATAGAAAGAAATAAACAATTAAACATAGAGATATGTCTATACATATGCATCGAAGAGTAAGTAAGTTGGGCGTAATAAGCAAACCTGGATGTGTTTGTTTGTTTTTGTGAATTGCCTTTGCATGTTTGACTCATTGTGTAAAGCAATAGAAATTTGCAAGACATACAATTAGAAGTCAAAGTGATAGTAGTGTTATGTAAAAATAAGCAATTCCATGTGTTAGAAGAAATAAATGCTTTTTAGTAATATTTATTGAACTATGTTGGAAGAAGTAAATGTTTTATTTTTGTTGAAGCTTATTTGTTATTTGTGACATTGTTAAAAAGCTATAATGCAACTTTAAAAAACTTATTCAGAAACAAATTAAAATTATCATTGGTAATATTACTCACTATTGATTTCATTTGTATAATAAGGACATGAGTAGGCAAGTGTGACAATATTGACTAGAAAAGGCAGTAGACTAGTTTAATTTGCACTATGTTTCTGTTGCATTTATGTCTTCGATGATGAGACAAATAGTATCTTGGTCGGTCTAATATGTATCTAACCTGAAAGTATTATAGCTACAAGTTATGTTTGACCATATGTGCTCAATGAATGATATTTGTTGATGGTTATTTGTCTCTAAAAGAAAATGAAGGGTGTAATTGTACATATACAATTTTAGTTTGTTTGTTTTGTTGTTGCTTCCAAGCATATTGATGTTGAAATCGCCGACAATTGCTATTGTTTGATTTGAATGTATGCTGCATAATGCTTTTGAAAGAAGGTGCAATGTATCGTTCAATGCTGCATATGGTGCAACTTAGACATTGAGAACTATAATATCCATGTCATGAAAAAACATATTTGCTAGTGTAGCTTCAATGCTTTTTTCTTCAAAGTGAATATGTTTCAAAATCTTTATATGCTTTTTCATACAAATTAGCAAACCATGTTTACTATAATTTGATATGCAATTGAATGTTTTAAGTCTTTTTAGTAGCATTGGATCTTTCAAATGTGTTTCTTGTAAACATAGGATGTCAGATTGCATTAGATTATAGTCATTTAACAAATCATCAATATTTATTTGTAAACTGCGGGTGTTTAGAGAAAGAATTGAAATGTATGCTTTTGTTTCTAGTAACAAATAATTGTAGTCTAGTTGCCACTTTGTGTTTCTTTGTAAACGTTCCATTTCAAGAGAAATTTTGTTTTGAATTCGGAAGTTTTGTTTCTTAAGTGGATTAAGCAAATAAAATGATTCTATGTTTCTCACACGAGAGAGAGTTGTATATACTAATCCATGGTGTCGTATTCCTAAAGGATCAAATCCAAGATTGTCTAGCATTAAGCCTTGTGATTTGTGTGTTGTACTTGCACATGCTAGTTGGACTGGAAATTGTTTTTTGATTTTGAAGTTGGCGGTTTTTGCTAATACAGAAACATGCTTTGTTGTGCGCAATATGGGAGTCCAATTGCTACAAATTTGTTGGCTATATAGAAAAGCAAATTTGTGTGCTTGTCAACGGCCAACACGTTCATCATAGAGTTTGATCCATATTACATCAAAGTTGTCTAATTTTACATATGCTTTGATGATACCATTTGTACCGTTGACTAGACCATCTTGTAAGTCATAGTTTCCTGCATATATTTCAACTAGAATGTCAAGTTTTAGGACAATTTGTGAAGGCAATGTTGCTATGTGTGCATGAGATGGTATGTTTCCATGGTTTTCTTCTTCGTAATCAATTGCATCAATTACAATTTCATCACCAGGAACAACATACAACATTTTCTTGTTATGTATTGTTACATCTCTATTCCTAAAAAATAGATAAGGGAAAGTAGGATCATTAGGAGCATTTCGAATACAATTTCTATTCAGGGAATTCAAATCATCTTTTTTATTATTATTTATACACATCCTATTCAAAATGGTAATGAATATTTCATTTGTTTGACGCATTGCAATGTGCAATTCATAGTACTTTACATGTTCTTGCTAAAATTCATATGTTATTGGTTGCCTTCTTATTGTAGGTTGTTCAAATATTAATGAATCTTGTATAGGTTGTGCTTGGTACAGGTCGCCACAAAATATGATATCAATGTTTCCAAAGTATTTTGTTTGATTATGCTTAATGTTTCTTAGTCGATCATCAATTTGATATAGAAAACAACTTCCAATCAAAGATACTTCATCAATGAGAACGACCCTTAATTCTTCGTACAGTTGTGTTAAGTTGTCTAATACATCATTGCTAAGTGGAATAAAACTAGATTTGTTGAAAGGCATTAGCAATGCAGAATGAATTGTCACTCCACCTGCATTATATGCAGCTTTACCTGTATATGCTAATATCAAACCCTTTGGTTTCAAAGGGTCTGTATTGTAACGTTCATTGTAAATGCGAGTGAGCATTTGAAATATTGCTTTTGCTGTGAATGTTTTTCCAGTGCCAGCTCCTCCTGTCAAAAATAAGTAGATTGGTTTGTCTATGTTCTTTCGTTTTTTCATTGCAATGTCTCTAAGAATTGCTTGTTGTTCTCTATTAAGCATTCTCCTAATCTTGTAGTATTCTTCATTGCTAAGCATAAATGGATGTTCTGTAAATTGAAAACCAATGTTAAGATGTCTTTTTTTGTCATGGCATTGGGGAAATTACAAATCTTTAGCCAAGTCGTACTTCTCAGTGACATCATTGGATATTTGAGGTTTTTTTATTGTGTGATTAGAAGTTGTAGTGTTGTTATCAATTTCTTGAATTGCTTCTTCCAAATCACCCAATTTCTTGTTCATGTTGTATGTGAACTTAGTTTCATTGCTCTTTATTGTGTTCTTATGCAACATGTATGCACTCTTCCACGTTGGCAAGTCTTGCTTTAGCGCATCTTCATCGTTTTCGAATGGAACATATAGCAAATTTTTTTCTTTGTAATAGTTCTCATAGTCAATGTGTTTTTTGTATTTCATGAATCGAATTAATTTTTCTTTTTTCCTTTTTGATATTGGTGTCCCATATTTCCTATACTTTGATACAAACTCAGCTAAACATACATGCTTAATAGCATTAGGCCTATTGATATAGTAATCAATTATAGAACTGCACATAACATCTTCGGAGTTGTCAGGAATTTGTTTCAGAAGAATGGTTGGTTTAAGTATAAATGTGTGTTCATCTATTGATGTTGTGATTATAAAGTTGCATTCTCTTGAACTATGATTCATTGGTAGGGAGAGAGCTATGTGCACTGATTGTTGAGCTGAAATTTGTTGAAGGTTAAGCAAGGCATTCCCTAGAGATCGTATCATTTGAATAACATCGATTTTGCTCTTTTCATGTTCTGGTCGTATCCTTTTGAATGCATTTGTCATAGATCTGTCAACTTTGGTCATATATGAACTGCAATATGAAGTTGCAGCAGATGCATTTAGAACATATTGAGCATATGTATTTGCATTCCATAGGTGTGGCATATTGAATGCAAAGCTATTATTCCATATTTCTGATGGTTTTCGTTGCAAGAACACCATTGGTTGTGTTAATGTACTTTGTATTAATTCGATGTAATCAGTTTTTGTTAAGTGCAATTCATCTAAGAAATTTTCATGACTAGTTGATTTGTCATGGTGTTTTTGTTCTAAGGTGCTTTGCAAAGACAAAACTTTTTCATTTATTGAGTCATCTAACGAAGTAATTGGTTCAAGAATCCTTGTTCTTTTCATTGGTGGCATTGGAAATTTGTATCTACAATGCGATGCTTTTCTTTTTTTTTACAGCTTTTGGTATGATGATGTTCATGTATCTTTGCGAGTTCTGGATCAGGCTGAGTGCGCTACAATTTATATAGTTGTCCAAGAAGTTTTCAATTTCTAAGTTACTATTAATTCCATACACTAGAGCATTTTATATCCATATAAGAGCATGTTCATGTGCACTACCTCTATTTTGGAACATAGTTAGAAAGTAGTAATCTAATATTTTGCCAAAAAATGTATTATCTTGACAGATCAATTGCTTCAGTGCATCTGTCTTATGTCTATAGTAACGTGTACATGTTACTTGGTCCTTTTTGACAAGATAATCAACGTTGTATTCCTCAATAGTTTCAATGTGTTTATTTTTATTTCTATTGCTATGCAATTTAGTAAGAGTTTCTACTAGTGGACTCCAACAATGCTCTGCACTTGTAAATGTAACAAAGAAAGTTGGAGGACTTAATTGTCGTATCATTGCAAATATATGTTTTTGCATTTGTTGATGGTAATCAGGAGAAATTCTTATGTGTTTGAAATCTATGTATCCAATGTGACTTTTTAGTAACTTTTCTAAGTTGGGCATGTACTTAACATCTTTTGCTAACAAATTTCTTCCTTGTAATTTTCTTTTCCTTATTCGTATTGAAATGCATGACATGAACTTTTCAATGATTATTCGCATTGTCTTGAAGAACAAATTTGTGATGTGATAGGAAAAGTGACCACTGCAATGCATTAGTTCTCACTTTACTATTTCTTGGTAACGAAATCTTTGTACTATATCATTCTGACGTGGATCTCCAAAGAATAGTGTTGGGAAACTCATTTCTTCTGCATGTTTGTCTTTGAATATCCCAAGTGGTCGTTGTCCCTCAGCTGGTGCTATTTCAATGATCTTGTCTTGTAAATCATGAATTCGTTGTGAAGCTGTCAATCCATGTACTAAGGTTTCAGTTGGTCTTTCACTTTTCGAAATGCTATCCATTTCACTTTTGTTATCAATGTTCTCATCCTCGGATGTATTATCTTTATTGTTCAATTCAAGCATATGATTCCAATTGCTATTAATGGAAATGTTTTCAGTTTTATATAAATTTCGAGAACATAGTTCTTTAAGTGCTCTCATGAAGGTATGCACACACACTTTTCCTGTTTGATATGCATTCTTGTATTCTAGTCGTCGTTTTAATGCAATAGCAATTGTCATTGTATTGTTTATGAATTTTGGCAATGCTCTTTGGACAATGTCCATCTGGACAGGTACATTGATTATTGAACCAGTTAAGCCCATTTGCAATTGCTTGTTGCCACATTTTCTTATTTGTGCAAAAGGAATTTTAATGCAACAAGTCTTTCCTCAAGCTCTGAAAGTGTTGTTACAGTTCGCAATGACTTATTACGTCTTATTTTTTCAGGTGTTGGAAAGCGAGGCAACTTTGCATTGGCAAGTACTGTTTTGCAAGATCTACAGATGATATTTAAATGCAGTGTCTTCTGTTTTTCCAGATATGTTTATGTACAATTTTTTCTAATTCAAGTCCAATGCTTGAGATGTTATTTTGAAATTGCAACCTCTTACATATTGGACATTTGGTTTTTGGTGTGTCTACAATTTGTTGTTTGTAAATTTCTATGGGAGTACTCTTTCGTGACGAAGAATTTCTATTCGTTATTTTATTTCTATTTTCTCCAATTTTATTTGGGTTATTTGTACTTATCATTTGTTTCAATTTGTGCAAGTTTATTATATTCTTTGTTTTCATGCATTTGTACTATTCTATGTTGTAGATTGCACTGATTTGTATTTTGATTTGATAGTGGTGGTTCATAATGAATGTGTGATGTACTTGTTTCGAATGATAATATGTTGTACAATATATGGTACAAACATAACTTAATTTATTCGTCTCGACTTATGATAAAAGTCTTTATATAACGACCCACGACCTTATAACCTTACCTTTATTCCCTATGGTCTCAACCATATTACAAGTCCACATATCAAATGCTTTCACATTAATATTCCAACTAAACCCCATGTCCAAGGTTGGTCATTGGATTTACTCACGAGGGAGAGCCCTTCTTCAAATAGTATTACCCAATCACATAAATATTATATCCACAATTTATTAACATATGACTATATGTTGCTCTCTTTTCAATAATGCTCAGGTTCAATCTTGAATATGATACACTCAGATTACTTCACACCATGAAATAGGCCGACCCAACTAACATGTACCAAAACCAAACATTTAATTGAATATCCGTTAGGCCCCACACGCGGCTTCACATTCATTTATGCGAACTTCTAACCAGTATCACGTTGAACCCAAATGAATCAATAATTATTTTATTTGCTCGGTTAATATTTCATCAATCAAACATACCTTTGGGTTGATCCGATGTCAAGCATTCATTAAATAAATCTTTGACCCTTTGGTTTAAAACCCAACGCTGAACCGTATCTATATTCCAGGTCCCACCGATTAACTCACCTTTGTATCCCCGACCATGCAGTTTCACTTATTATTCGTTATTAAAAACAAAAGAATACATTTCAATTCTTTCTCTAAACACCCGCAATTTACAAATACATATTGATGATTTGTTAAATGACTATGATCTAATGCAATCTGACATCCTATGTTTACAAGAAACACATTTGAAAGATCCAATGCTACTAAAAAGACTTGAACCATTCAATTGCATATCAAATTATTGTAAACATGGTTTGCTAATTTGTATGAAAAAGCATATAAATATTTTGAAACATATTCACTTTGAAGAAAAAAACGTTGAAGCTACACTAGCAAATATGCTTTTTCATGACATGGATATTATAGTTCTCAATGTCTATGTTGCACCATATGCAGCATTGAACGATACATTGCACCTTCTTTCAAAAGCATTATGCAACATACATTCAAATCAAACAATAGCAATTGTCGGTGATTTCAACATCAATATGCTTGGAAGCAACAACAAAACAAACAAACTAAGATCGTATATGTACAATTACAACCTTCATTTTCTTTTAGAGACAAATAACAATCAACAAATATCAATCATTGATCACATATGGTCAAACATGACTTGTAGCTATAATAATTTCAGGTTAGATACATATTGGACCGACCATGATATTATTTGTCTCATCATCGAAGACATAAATGCAACAGAAACATAGTGCAAAAACTAGTCTACTGCCTTTTCTAGTCAATATTGTCACACTTGCCTACTCATGTCCTTATTATACAAATGAAATCAATAGTGAGTATTATTACCAATGATACTTTTAATTTGTTTCTGAATAAGTTTTTGAAAGTTGCATTATAGCTTTTTAACAATGTCACAAATAACAAATAAGCTTCAACAAAAATAAAACATTTACTTCTTCCAACATAGTTCAATAAATATTACTTAAAAACATTTAGTTCTTCTAACACACGGAATTGCTTATTTTTACATAACACTACTATCACTTTGACTTCTAATTGTATGTCTTGCAAATTTCTACTGCTTTACACAATGAGTCAAACATGCAAAGGCAATTCACAAAAACAAACAAACACATCCAGGTTTGCTTATTACACCCAACTTACTTACTCTTCGATGCATATGTATAGACATATCTCTATGTTTAATTGTTTATTTCTTTCTATGAAACTATTGCGAGACCTATTCTTATATTTCTGGCACTGACTTCCATAGGACTGTTGTACATATAGAATTATATTATGCATCCATGATTTAACTCTCAAGCATCACAGAATTCATTTTAATCCTTGAATTTGTCTTTCAATCCATTGGAATATTTTCATGTACACATGACACACCCTCCATCACAAATTGCAGACTATATATAACCATTTTGGAGTTATCTAACAATAGACACTCAGAGTGATGAACCTTATTCTCTACAATATTGTAGGAATACCATATAATTTGTTTCCCTTTTCATCATTTCAATAATGCTCCATGCTTAAAGTTGACAATCATCATCAACTTCTTATTTGCATGAGAATTGTTACATGCATAGTTCTATCAACCCCAGCCTTCTTCTTCTTCTTTTTCTCTCAACCTTTATTTCCTTTTCCTCATCCTTTCTCTAGAAACTTCTCGAGCTTCCTCTTCATTTGACATTTGAGCCTTTTTTCACTAACATCTCCTCCAATTTCCCACGTTTCTTGTTGTCAATCTCTAAATTGTAATAGAGATAATATCAAATAGAAATTAAATTCTTTCCAAAATTATAACTCTATTTTAGTTACTTCAAACTCAATTATTTTATAATCCATATGCATTTTACTTCACATTGTACAATTTGAGGAGAATGTTTCCAATCTTATTGTTATTTCCCTTAATATTCTTTGTTGTCTTCGTAATTTTATCTATATGATTTTTTTTTGGTTTCTTTTGTGTTATGGTGTTTCTATTTTATTTTTGGTTGGGTAGTAGAAGGAGCTCAATCGAGATATATCTTGATTGACATATTTATTATGTAAATTCCCAACCACCCATATTAATTAACACCATTGGAAAGGGAGCTTGATCAACTTCCTAGTTATGAAAACAAAAACCAAGGCACAATGTTACACAAACACCATCATTGAACACTTATTTGCTGGAAATATTTGACTAACAATGATCGAACGAGCTCCTACTTAAACTGGAAAAAAAATCCAACACTGTAATATAATAACAATGTAAATTAATACATGGTTGGTAGGAATTCTTGATCAAACTAGATCCATTCAGCTATAGCACAATTGACGTATACCTCAATTAAGCTCCTAATTGCCCTGATTGAATTCCTCTTATTTTGATTTGTAATTGAATTCATGTGTATATTATTAATTACTGATTGAATTCCTGATTGCTTGTTGAATTGAATTCGTGATTAATATTACTGAGTGAATGTTTATCAATGTTTTGATGCCAATCAGTAGTACCTGAACTTTCATGCATCTGTATCACATGCATTTACACGTTTCTATAGTACTAGACTTGAATCATTTTTCTCTCTTAGGCACAAAAATTTTAATATTTGCAACTCAGATCAGTATATATCTTTGTTGCACTAATAGAGTTTTCTGACTTTAATATTGTAAAATTTATAAGTTTTCCATTATCGAAGTTTTTAAATGCAATTAATCTTTCTTTGAGTAATTAATACTCTGTTTCCACTACGATATAGAATAAGCTTATTCTTTATTTTTATTTTTAGTTGTTAAAATTTAGCAAACACTTTGTCGCCGCGTTCAAGCACACCATTCAATGATGTTGCATATTTTTCATCTCGTAGCTCTAGAGAACAAGCTACAATAGACAAACAACAACAAACATCGGTTGCAACTGAATCAAACAAGTAAGTAAATTTGAAACAAATTTTTATAAGTGCCATTGACATAACATTTATATTTATAAACAATGTATTTTACTTCTAATTGTCTCTTTTGCCACATCAACGTCATCAGTACATAGATTGAAAGCACCATATTTATTCCCAGTTACAATTGAAGAACTAAACATTCGCAAAACTGGAAAAATGTTCAATGGAGATGTTATGGTCATTTATAGCACATACCTTGATAAAGTCCACAAAGCACGACAAATACTACGTGCATATTTGACAGATGCTGAAGGAATCATGACAATCACATTGTCCATACCAAATGAGCACATTGAAGAAAATGAACAAAAAATATCACCAGGAAAAGCAATATCTATTACAAATTTTAAAGTTTTTCCTAAAAAAAATTATGACCGTGGTGATTGTGATTGGATTCTGCTGCTAACTGAACTAAGCACCGTACATAACATACCACCGATTTGCAAAGATTACAAATTCATTCCAGATACAACAGTAAAACACCTTACAACAAATACAGAAACATATCCAGTTGGAACAATTGCTGCAGTTGTGACAGTTTCATGGAAAATTGGTTTTCAATATGCATTGCAAATTAAAGATGGAAATTTCGATGACAATAGAGCAACGGTAGCATAAATTACTTTGCATTGTTTTTATATTGCTAGTTCCATCCTACATTTCAATTCCCTTTGAAAAAAAAAATAACATTTTGTCTTCTACTGCAGTTGCAGTTATTTGAAACATTTGCACCACTCTATAGTGAAATTGAACAAGAATTGCAAAAATGCCATTTTCCAATTATGTTATTCAAAAACATAACAAACAGGAAAGAACTCAAGGAGAGAACACTTAGAACAACGCAAGCTACATTCATCAAAAAATTGAATGCAGAAGCAACAAAAGAACTTAGAAAATTGAACCCTCCAACATTCTCTGTAAGTACAAATGAAACAATACCTCTACTTCTCAATATGAAATTGTTTGTTCATGTCTTTCCGTTTTGACATATACTACTTGTCCTCCTCTATGAACAGATAAAAGGAATATTGACAACTGCAAGCATTTATTCTATGCCATTTGAACCAGTTTGTCTTGCATGCAATTCACCAATACCAACCTCTACAATGATAGAGGAGACGACAGTTAATTTCCTTAAGTGCAATAAAAATTCATCCTTTTCCTATTCACAGTGTCTTAATGGCATAATCAAGTCTAACAACACCAACTTGCAAAGTTGCATTAGAAACAAATTTCTCTTGAAACAGTTACTTCCAAACCTAGCACGAATGTCTTTTCAAGACTATGTTCAAAATAAACAAGAAACCATGTATATGCTACGCGATTTCAAAATAAATGGTACATTTACAATCAACGAAGAAAACGAGATCCAATCTGTCGACAGCAACGAAAGCCCTACCAAAGCTAGGTATTCTTGTAATTATTCTTCATCTTTCAAGTAAAAATCAGATATATGCACTTTAAATTATGCTATCCAAAATAGCAAGATTTGTACTAATTTTTACCTCTTCTTTGTAGCCCCAACACTTCTACAAACATTGGCTATAACAAGAACACATAGTAATTCAGAAATCAGTCCAAAGCTCTTCTCAATTTTTGTACCAGATTTTACTGCTCAGATCCTCCTCTCTCAAAGTGCAGCATCTCTGCAACATTTTGCTAGAACAATAAAGCATACAAATGCACATATGACAGAAAAGTTTTCATAGAGCAATTAGGAACAAATATCACTAGTTATATTTATAGTCTTTCTTCTAGCTATTTGCAGATATTTTCAGACTTAATATATGTATATTTAAGGAATATAGCTTTTCCATTAGGCCTTTACAAATATATTCAGACTTTATACATATATGTTTAATGAATAGAACCTGTCTTTACAATCTGACATTATATATATAAATATTATAAATCTATTTAAAGATCTCTTGAATGTATTTATAATGCCAATAGCAATGATTTTCTTATGTAGGAATTGATTTAACTGTTGTCGAATTAGATCTAACTTGCCTTGGCTGTGATATTATTTTACAATTATTTATTTATTGATTTTTTTAACATTATCTCTTCAACACACTTGAAATTCATTGTGGAATTAGGCATGCAGTTTAGTTAAAATCTCTCTTCAATCTCAAGTCGCAGATTGCTGTGTAGCTTACTGGCGTCAACTACTATCTACCCTGTCTGGCATCTATGTTCTTTTCACTTCAGAAAATTTTACAACATTAATAATGTTTATGCTTCCATTATTGACATTTAATTATGTGTATGGCGTCTTGTTCAGGCAAGTTTGTAATAAGGACAAGAGTTATTGATTTTTTTTGCTTAGATTCACATCTTGCAAGGTTTATTGCTTTTACATAATCTCTGCAATTATGGGACTTGATGGATAACATTCTACTTGCAATTCAGTCAATTTCTTGAAATATCATACATATTATAATCAAAGTCACAGAGCTTGGCCTTGTCAACAAATTAGCGAAAGCAGAACTTGTATTTTCGCAGAACTTGAATGGAAAATTTCATGGGAGTTTTATAAAGTTGACACTCTGCCAGCGAGCTTTTGCAAGCCAGGTTCGAGCTGTGCGCGTCCAGTTCACAGTTCTGGCAAGCAGAATTTCTCTTCCTCTTTCGACTAATTCCACATATTAAATTCCATTTCTTGCATTGACTATGAATGCAAAATGGATCACATTCTACTTGAAATTTCACAGCATTAGGGAATGTTATATTCATCTTTTAGCGAAAAAAACCAACGTGAATCACTAAAGATTGATTTCTTCAAATATCATACATCATATAATCAAAGTCACAGCGCTTGGCCATGTCAACAACTTAGCGAAACCACCACAAAAAGTCAACTCAGTGACTCAACGAAACTTTGATTTTCACATAATATATCCAAAAATTCACAGGAAAAAGTATAGGATTTTTCATTTAAGGACAAATCTATCAAAATTATATTCTGCAACATAGACAAGCTCAATCAAGTATTAAATATGAATTTATATCTTCAAAATAGACATAAGCAATGCACAATGAATACCAAAATCCATATAGTAGAGACAATCAACCATGCTCAAATATGTGACAATGCGTAAAGTTGTATATGTGACAATCAACCATGCTCACAATATTTTATTAACATTATATATATATATATATATATATATATATATATATATATATATATATATATAAACATGCACAAACTCAAAATTGTAGCATCTCTATAATTACATAAGCGGCATGTAATAGCTACTCATAGACATTTTCAAGATCACATTGCAACATTACTATATTTAAATTAAGTGGTAGGTAGTAGCTACTTTGTAGCCTTGTTTATGTATGTGATTTTTTAATATTATTTAAGTTAATTATATCATTTATTATTATATTATTTATTTTAAAATTTTGATTACATTTTGGATAACATATATTGAATACAAAACTAATCGTAAAAAAACATTATTTATTTTTTCAAATACACTCTTAAAACAATTAAAACCATTCGAGACATTGACAATCTGGTTTAGTAGCTTGAAAGGAAAAATAATTCTTCATATAAATTTAAAATTAAATTTTTATTATAATTTATTTTTCTTTAATTTTATATTAAATTTATATTAAGCATACTATAAATATGTTTTATATTGAACAATAAACTCATATCAATATAATACCACACAACGTTTCTCACATTATATCATTATATCAATATTTAATGCACAATACTATATTATTGAATATATAACTATGTTTTATATTGAACAATTAATTCATATCAATATAATACCACATAGCGTTTCTCGCATTATATTATTATATCACTCTTTAAGCACAATATTATGTTATTGAATATATAACTATGTTTTATATTGAACAATTAATTCATATCAATATAATATCACACAACATTTCTCGCATTATATTATTATATCAATCTTTTAGCACAAAATAGAGAGACTCCCAACCTCTGCGCCTCTAATGTGAACAAACATACAAAATACGAAGGGTAAAAATTACGCACATCAATTCCTAGCCTCATTGTCAATTCGACACAGTTCTTTTACTGAATGAATACCTGAATTTTGCAGTGAATTTGGCCTCCTTTGGTCTACATTTCGACGATTTTGCCTGAGATTCGTGCTTTATTTCCATGGGTTTGCCCCATTTTTGCTTGAGATTCGTGCTTTATTTCCATGGATTTGTGCAAAGATATTTTTAGAGATTGTTTAAATATTGAATGTAAACTGTACTGACTGCTGCAGAATTTAACATAGCAGTTATTGCTGTGACCAACCATTCTGCCAAGGATACTTTTAGAGATTGTGGAAATATTGATGGTAACTTGTGATAACTGCAGAATTATTAAGCATAGCAGTAATTGTTGGGCTTCGTCAATTTTAACAATGATAATGTGAACAGTAGCCTGTACTAACTGCGGAATTAAGTGTGACAGGGCCGAACAACCTTGGTATACGTTACACATAGACGAGACAGGCTCTGGACGATGGACGGGATCGGGATCGGGAAGAGCTCAGACGTGGCTTGCACGAATATTTATGGGCTTTGCAATAACATGTTGAAGTTCTCAACCAATAGAATGCCAGAAAAATAAATTAAAATAATTAAAATAAATAAACAATAATAAATCCTAAAATTGAACTATGGAAAAAATATAATTTTTTTGGAACAAGGTTAAATTAATGTCACAATCAGGAAAAACCTGATGCGTAGTGACCAACTACTTAATTTAAATATAGTAATGTTGCAATATGATCTTAAAAATGTCTATGGATAGCTATTACATGCCGCTTAATGTAATTATTGAGATGCTGTAATTTGAGTTTGAGTATGTTTATGAATACCAAAATCCATATAGTAGAGACAATCAACCATGCTCAAATATGTGACAATGCGTAAAGTTGTATATGTGACAATCAACCATGCTCACAGTATTTTATTAAAATTAAATATATATATAAACATGCTCATTGCGATGCGATTGGTGCGATCGCACAATTGCAATTGCAAATATTTTAATCACCCTCCGTTCAAGTCAAGGTCCACGGGAGCAGTGGTCCCACAGACCACGCGGCAACAATGTATTAAATCCCAAGTTTTATTAGTATGGCCCGATTGTATTTTTAAGTTCCGGACCCGACCACTTTTATAAGGCAGATTTGATTGTTTATCGCACGTTCAAATGGACCCGTACCCGAAACCCAAATCCGGACGCGATGTCATTTTATCCACGTGATTTGATAAATCATCACGCGCACATTTGATGACGTCAGGACTCCATTTTTGTAACGCGAAATGGTTGAATGCATTTTGGTTAATTTCCTTTTGAAGTTCGGGCTCCATGGCAAAAGATTTGATAAGTTGTTTTTGTAATGTTTTTACGTTATAAACGTTTTAAAGTTTGTTTTAATGTTTTATTGTTCTACATTACGCGACGGAGTATTGTTATAACACACACACACACACACACACACACATATATATATATATATATGCGCTTTGTAATAGGGCCCCACAGACTTTAGTTTAAGTTTAAGTTTTATATAGCTTTATTTTTATTTTAAAAGTTTTGTTATGTTTTATATGTTACGACATATATAAACTAAAAAGGCCAGAAGGCAATGTTTTGTTTTATTATTGCACAACAGTGCGAAGTTTTAAAACATAGCAATGTTGTTTTTGAAGAGACAGAGTATTTTTGTTTTTTAAATAGAGAACAGAGAGTTTTTGAATCGCAATCGCAAAGTATTTTTTGTTGTTGCGATTAAGTGTCTTGTTGATATGGGAGATTGCGATGCGATCGCAATCACAAATCGCATATGTTACCACCGCTTTTTGTTATGCCACCGTTGGAATGTTGCGATGCGATTGGCGCGATCGCGCAATCGCAATCACAAATATTTTAATCACCCTCTGCTCAAGCCAAGGTCCACAGGAGGAGTGGCCCCATAGACCACGCGGCAGAAATGTATTAAATCACATGTTTTATTATTATGGACTGATTGTATTGTTAAGTTCCGGACTCGACCTCTTTTATAAGGTGGATTTGATTGTTTATCGCGCGTTCAAATGGACCCGTACCCGAAACCCAAATCTGGACGCGATGTCATTTTATCCATGCGATTTGATAAATCATCGCGCGCACATTTGATGACGTCGGGAATCCATTTTTGTAATGCGAAATGGTTGAATGCATTTTGGTTAATTTCCTTTTGAAGTCCAGGCTCCACGGCGAAAGGTTTGATAAGTTGTGTTTGTAATGTTTTTACGTTATAAACGTTTTAATGTTTTATTTTTTTACATTGCGCGACGAAGTATTGTTATAACATATCTATGTTTTAAGATATATATATATATATATATATATATGCACTTTGTAATAGGGACCCACAAACTTTAGTTTAAGTTTTAGTACGCACAATGCCATTCTTTATAAGTTGATCACAACAAATATGAAGGGCTCATCTTAAATTAATTTTTCGAGCCGCATGGTAAATCCACTTGCAGACGTGTTGAGTAGAAAATAGAAATACGGGTGATGCAGAGGACATTACGACAGCGGATATTACACCTTCGCCGTACACAATTGCAATAACATGTTCAAATTATCCACCAACCAGATGCAAGAAAAAAATTAAAAAAATAAAATAAATAGATTATTAAAATTTAACTATAGTCAAATTATACAACAATCCAAAACATATGTCTAATCAAGGTGAATTAATGTCACAATCAGGAAAACCTGTAGTGACTTGCAAGTCACATATTTTACCACCGCTTTTTGTTATGCCACCGTTGGAATGTTGCGATGCGATTGGCGCGATCGCGCAATCGTAATCGCAAATATTTTAATCTCCCTCTGCTCAAGGCAAGGTCCAGGGGAGCAGTGGGCCTAGAGACCACGCGGTAGCAATGTATTAAATCGCAAGTTTTATTATTATGGCCCGATTGTATTGTTAAGTTCCGGACCCGACCTCTTTTATAAGGCGGATTTGATTGTTTATCGTGCGTTCAAATGGACCCGTACCCGAAACCCAAATCCGGATGCGATGCCATTTTATCCACGCGATTTGATAAATCATCGCACACACATTTGATGACATTAGGACTCCATTTTTGTAACGTGAAATGGTTGAATGCATTTTGGTTAATTTCCTTTTGAAGCCCGGGCTCCACGGAGAAAGGTTTGATAAGTTGTGTTTGTAATTTTTTTACGTTATAAACATTTTAAAGTTTGTTTTAATGTTTTATTTTTTTTCATTGCGTGACGGAGTATTGTTATAACATATATATGTTTTAACATATATATATATATATATATATATATATATATATATATATATATATATATATATATATATATATATATATATATATATATATATATATATATATATATATATATATATATATATATATATATATATGCGCTTTGTAATAGGGCCCCACAGACTTTAGTTTAAGTTTTAGTACGCACAATGCCATTCTTTATAAGTCGATTATAACAAATCTGAAGGGCTCATCTGAAATTAATTTTTCGAGCCGCACGGTAAATCCACTTGTAGACGTGTTGAGCAGAAAATAGAAATGCGGGTGATGCAGAGGACATTACGTCGACGGATATTACACCTTCGCTGTACACATTTGCAATAACATGTTCAAATTATCCACCAACTAGATGCAAGGAAAAAAATTTAAAAAATAAATAAATAGATTATTAAACTTTAACTATAATCAAATTATAAAACAATCCAAAACATATGTCTAATCAAGGTGAATTAATGTCACAATCAGGAAAAACCTGATGCGTAGTGACCTGCAGCAGCAGGTACAATAACGATGATAAGACCATTGGAAAGAATATCCATCAAAGCTCATTCAACGTCATCTGAGTCAATGAGCTCATTCAACGCCCCTTGTGCAAGCAAATCCTAAACAATCATCAATCCTTATGTGAATTTACTGGTGGTTACCTCGATCCTAATAAATCTTCTCTCACTGAATAAGGTGATTCTTGTTTCCAACAAAATAAAATCAACACCAAACCAACTTCGACCCAAATAATCATAACTTTCCATTTCAAACATCTCACGGCTATTTATAATTCACCCCTGACTCACAATAATTTGGAACCTTATCAAATAGCCAGTTCTTCCCAACCAAATTCATCCACCCTTAACAAAGGAGCATAAATAAGGAGCATAACAGTCAGATTTAACAAAGGAGCATAACAACCAGATTTAGCAAAAGGATTTTGATAATCGGTGCCTTTTTGTTGAAAAAAAAACATGAAAAAGCAGTAATTAAATTTTACTTGTTCAGCAATAAAACATCTAACAGTTTCCATCAACGTGGTTACAACTGGGTTTTCGGAAAGAGATGTTTTAGTGGAAAACTAGAAAAAGCTTCAACAAAATTTAAAAAAAAACACAATGGTTTAATTATGATGTTATAATAATGGTTCTTAAAATAATTTTATTGTTTTATCATATTTAGTTATTTTATTTGGATAATTATGTATTTTAGTTATAAGATAAAAAAATAATGATTATATTTAGTTTTTTTTTTTTCTCTGAATACGCTTAATCTATTAATATACAAAAAAGTTACAGTTACATGGAGGCCAAAGCCTTATAGTTTCTGGCTCGCAAGATGAGCATTCTGGTGCAGTGTAGTGTCCTATTTTTTTCCTAGTATATTTTGTCACTCCTATTTAGGGTTATTTCTGATGAGTTATATATATATGGAATACTGATCACTAGATTGAGGAATAACATTTTATAAATATATGATTATGTTCCTCTTTATGTTTATGTATGTCATAGTGATCACTGGATTGGGTAACAATGTTTTATATCCATAGTTTATGTATGGAAGATTGACCATTGGTTTGGGAAAAATGCTTTAAATAGTTGTATTTTCCCTTACGTGTGATATATTTGATTATGTGTTGTATATGATGTTATGCATATGTATCTCTTTTTCATCTGACTTGTGTATTAGGTGTATGACATGGATGGAGATCCTGGATTGAGACACATAGACCCATGGATGCTCATGGTTATATGGAAAAAAATGGTTAAATTATGATTTATGGATGATACATGACTTGCATGATTATATATATGTCTAACATTGTACTGAGCAGGATGTGGTAGGGGACCTGATCATTTTCCAACAAGGATAAATGACTGTGGAAGTCATTTCTTCAAAACCTAAATGATTGTGGAAGTCATGCACCATTCATGATAAAATTAAGTTAAGTTAAGTTAATTTCATTATGAAATTCATATGATTCCTTGATCTATGAGATTGTGATGTGTGCAGGTCTTCGAACAAGGCCTTACCAACGAACCATCAAATGGGTAAAAGCTCACAATTAGTACCATAAGGAGAAACGCGTAGTTTCAAAGCACAGTAGATGAGAAAGCATGGAAATTAGGGTGTGGAGTCCTAACTCCAAGAAAAAAAAAAGACGTTGAGTCTTGTATATGTAGGGTGCGGAGTCCTAAATATTTAAAAATATCAAGTTATGGAATCTTAGATCTTTGAAGTAGATCAGGGCGTGGAGTCCTCAATCTACTAAGGCACGGAGATGCATGAAATAGGGGTGCGGAATCCTATTCTCCGAAAGAAAAATACCACTCATGGATAAATCTAGATGCGGCAATTTTGGAATGACTTTCTAAAATAGAAAGTCATGTCTAGCATCTCAAGCATGACTTTCCAAAAATAGTAAATCTCCTTACCATAAATTAGTAATCAGCTCGATTGAAGAGAATTAACCAGCTTATCTTTAATCAATCTAATAGTTCAATAATGACAATCCTCAGCACTTAATAGTATTATCATTATCTTTTATGAGACTATGATATTTTATTTAAAAGGAATTAAAAATTAATTTTATCCATTCAATCAATTCACATCTATCTCTTTCATGACTATCATGGCTCTAAGTAACTCTCTCTATTTTAAATATTACATTGCACTCTCTTTTATGCACTCATCTAGGAATGGCATATTCCTCTTACACTCATTAATGATATGTCATAAAATATTCCTCTTACACTCATTAATGATATGTCATAAAATATTCCTCTTACACTCTCTTCAATGCATATGTTACACTCTCCTTAAATAATGCATGCATACCTCTCCTTAATGGCATAAGTTACACTCCTCTAAATGGAATACAATGCATGCATATTACTCCTCCTTTATGACAAGAATTGGTTTTCTCCTCCTATATATGAGTCTCATGTATTCTCACTTGGGAGGAGGAGGATGCCAAGAGTGGAAGAGACTTGAGGAAGGTTGTGAGAGATATGGAGAGTATCCAATTTCTTCCAAAGAAAATCTTGATTCCTTACTAATATACTAAGTGTCTATTGAGGTTGAACATGAGTGGTATTTAGAGGAAGTGAAAACTACCTTCCTGAGTTGCCTTGCATCTCTCTCTCTCTACTGTTGTATTGTGATACCGGTTGTGAGCTTTTGCAGCTCGGGGGTTCCAAGGGGAGAAGTTCTTCTTGGATATGTTTGGGAGGAAAATCGGGTGGTTCATGATGATTTGGTAAGGGTATTGGCATTGGAGCATACTCTTCTTGGAGCTGGAGCATACATCCAGCCTCTTCGAGTGTACAAATTCACTATCAGGTATGTGGGTCAAATTATATTATGCATTTTTTTTAGTTTATAAGCTTTTGCTTGTTTGGGTTGTTTTCTGAAACTTACATGTATATGAAGTGTTGCACCAAATGTGAGGAAATTTAGTAACGATTGTTGAAGTATTTTTTTGTATAATGTTGAGTCGATTGAAAGAAAGTCATAATGGATGAATCCAGTAGGCTGTTATGAATTGGATAAAAATGTTTTAATGACTTAATTTCTATTCTCCTCCTCTTTCTACAGCTCTAGATAATTTTTCATACCATGTGTTTGACAGAAGTCATAAAAGAGATTTTAGGATTCTTGGGTAGTTGTTGTTTTCAAGAATCGCATTTCAAGAATCGCATTTCTGGGCCTTCCTGTTGCGATTCAGCTCCACTTCAGGGGGTATCCGTACCAATAGGCCATTTCACCCCACGTTTGATTCCAAAAATCAAGGTTTCGGACATCGATTCTCAAATCTGCTCTGTTTTGCAGATTTGCTGTTGCATGTAGAAACGCCTGTTTTGTTTTGCTGTTTGGTTTTTTTTATTTATTGGAACTGCCTGATAATTTATAGTGATGAATCTGATATAGGCTAACCACTTGGAAATTTTTTTTAAAAGTATAATTGGTTAATAATTTAAAAATTTAAATAACCTTATGGCAACTTGTTTTATGACTGCCAACTATTTGTCAAAAGTCTTCAATGGCTGTACCTTAAAACATTGTGAGCTATGTTTGAAATTTTTAAATATTTATATTCATTGATGTAGATTCAACAATGAATATGGCTGATAGCCTATTAATATCTTAAGTTCAATCATTGATACAACTTACAAAAAGAAGTCATCTAACTTTGGATTCATGTTAGCTAATTATTGTGAAAACACCTTAAAGAGATAATGGTTGTAAGTGTTTGACAAAATGCCTCAATGGCTGTACATTTCATACTTGTAAATTAGTTTTCATAATGTTCAATGGCTGCATCTAATTATGTTTATAAACCGTCCATAAAACAAAAGGCTTAAGCTAATTTAAGATTTGCAATCAAGGTATTTCTAGTATAATAACTCATTGAGTTAAAGGGTCTTGTTGAAAATTCAAAATTGCAGTAAGTAATTTGTTGAAATATCAGCTCACATATGAATTCCTAATTATGGGATGCCAACTCTATATAATTTAAATTATCCTTTTAAGAAAATAATTCATAAGCATGTTATTAGTCACTCTTGAACACATTTAATTACAATAGAATTAACAATTAGCTTATTGTAAATTGTGGTTCATAAAGATTAACATTTATTCATCCCACTAAATCATTTATATTTTAAGGGTGATTTTAGTCTTGAGAAGCAAGTATTATGGTTGTATTTTTTTGGATCTTGATAAACCTTGAACTTTGTAGCTTTGAAGATAAGTTGGAAGAATTTAGGGTGTAGTGTAAAGGACACCAATAACTTCTATATATAAAAATAAATAAATAAATAATAAATAAAATAATAAAAAAAAATATCGCATTTTGATTTAATATAATATTTCTCTATAATAATTATGGTAGGTAAGGTGGGACCTTACATATGGTATCGGAGCCAAGTTACAACACTAGGCCTAATGGGCCAACATGCTTATTTGTAGTTTGATGATGTATGAATGTTGATTTTGCATGCGAGTTGAGTTCTTGTATATCTTGACTTGGAAGCATATTGGTTGCATAGAGGATATTATTATCATTATGTCATTTAGAAACTCATGAAATATATATATATATATATATATATATATATATATATATATTTCTGATATTCATTTATATTTTTGTTAAGACATATTATCAACAATATGTTAAAATGCTTAAATACATGCTGGGAAAGGATGTGCTTGAGAAAGTTTGGGTTAAACCCAAGTATGTGAATGAATTGATTTTCAATCAATGAGTGAGATAGGTGGAGTGTATGCATGGTTTCATATATTTTTAATGCATCATTTTCAATGTGATATGGGCTTAGTAGCCATCTTTACTAGCTGAAATCATATCTACCAAGAAGAATATTGGCTTAATTTGGACTATAGTATGATGACCGTGGTGTGTATGCTTTGGGAATGAGTAACAAGTGTAAGGTTGAGATTCCATTAACTTGATGATTGAGTTCATCATGATAATCTTGAATCTTTTCATACCTACACTAAAAGAAACTTAACTAAAATCTACCTTGAAGGATGTCACTTTTAACCGTGAATGTAGATTCAAGAGTAATGTATGTGTATTAATTAGATGTGTTAAAATATGATTTGGGAATACATTCTTAATGAGTAAGAATGAAATTTCTCTGATTTCTTTGACATGATTTTGTGTATTTTGGGTTGACATTAGGCATCAAATAACTTTAAATTACTCAATTACTAGGTTGAGGTATAACCTTCCTAATAAACAAGAGGCTTAAATGATTGGTGCATGAAGGGCTATGGAAGCCATTTTAAGGAACACTTGAATGTTATGTTTTCCTTAAGCTAATGTATGGGTGTGGAATCCATACTAGCATATATCTTTGAGAAAATGTATGGGTGTGGAATCCATAGTAACATATATCTATGATCTAATGTATGGGTGTGGAAACCATACTAGCATATATCTATGAGAAAATGTATGGGTGTGGAATCCATACTAGTATGTATCTATGAGAAAATGTATGGGTGTGGAATCCATACTAGTATATATCTATGAGATAAGTAATGAGGTAAGGTATGGGTGTGGAATCCAAAGTAAAATATATCTATGAGCTAAGTAATTCTTCTAGTTAGAATATTTTGATGGAATCTGATATTCATGATTAAGGAATGATTATGTGTAATTATGGATAGAGATTTGTAACACAAATTTTCTTGAGCTTTAAATCCATTATTTTTATTATTACAGATGAAGGTACTAAGATTGGTATACTAAACACCATTAGGTGGTTTAGAATGTTTGGAATAATTGACTTGATATATGGAAGTGTGAACTAGATATCTATCCTCTAGTATTGTAATCCTTTTGTATATATTGAATTTAGGTAGAACTAAAATGTCTTTCAAATTATTGAAATGTAGAAAAAAAGATTATTATGATAAGTTGATGAAATAACTTTTCTATTGGCTTAAGACAAATTAGGTCTAGGAAAGCCATAATAGTCTCTTTAATGATCTTATAAGTTGAATATTGGTTGCATTCTATTTAACCAAATTAATTAGAGAAATTATGAGGATTGAACTCATGTATTTCTCTAAACTATTGTTAGTTAGGCGATCGCATCAAAATTCAAATTATTTATAAATTTTGAAGAGAATAACATGTTTAGAAGGTAAATATTTTATGTGGTGAGAACTTGTTTTATTTGAAAAGAAAAAAGAAAAAAAAGAAGCATGTGATTAATGAAAAGCTTAGTTGAGTTCTTGTTTTAAAAGAATATGTGCTTGTGATATTTTTTGAGGGGGAAATTGAAGGAGAGTGAGATCACATTTTGATTGATTCAGATTATTGGATGATGATTGTATTGTATGTGGAATGGGGGAGATTGTTTGATTTAGAAATTTTGTGTTGAAATGTATAGTTGTATGAGTATTTATTAGTCCTACAGAATGTTGTAATAATTTGAGAGGGTGGTAATTCTCCTTAAAGCAAAAGGGTTTAACTTTTGGCTAGAAATTCCCTTGTGATAGTCTAAATCTTATTTAAATTTGACAAGATTCATCACATTTTGAGAAATTTATGGTTTTCATGGTTTGTTGTTGCATACGTATTAATAGTAAGGGATAAAACATGAAAGCAAACGAATTGATTAATTACTGAATAGAAATCATGAGCGATTTCATAGTTGGAAAACAAATTGACTTAGAGTTATCAAGGTAGATTCAGTAATATAGATACCATATTTGCATAATTGTGAGATTTGTTCTTGATTAAAAGTCATTTTCAAAAAGATATCATTAATTTGCTTTTAGATGAAGATTTTCTAATAGATTCATTTCATAATTGATTCTCAAGTTAGAGAAGTGAATAATAATGAAGATTATGCAAACTAAATGTATGATCTATAATACATAAGTGGGTCAATGAGGAATGTATTTAACCTTAGGTTTTTTGTTAATATATATATATATATATTTGGTGCCTTGAACCTCATATTGTATTTTTTCCTAAAGAGTAAACGTTTGGTAAAAATTAAAGATAAATCCTAGATATTTCGATTGCAAGGATGTCTTATGGAATGAAAAGAGGAAAATTGGATTGAAAAGACATAAAGCAAGTAGGATGTAAGAGTGTGTTTTATATATAACATCATGTTTTGTTGCATAATTTCACTCACAATTGTATGTGGATTATTTTATGCCAATTTGATTGTGATATGGTATGGACCATCATTGTTGTGTGTACAACCAATGTGTGTTCTATTTATAGCTTGGGAAGCTCAACATCCTACAGAACCAAGAAGATGACACATGTGGGATTCTATAGACTATGAGAAAGAAGAACATGTAGAATATCAAATTATTATAGATAAGTTAAGTAGATATCATATCAATTACATACAATGGTATTTTTAATATTTATAAATTTTGAAGAGAATAACATGTTTAGAAGGTAAATATTTTATGTGGTGAGAACTTGTTTTATTTGAAAAAAAAAAAAAAAAAAACATGTGATTAATGAAAAGCTTAGTTGAGTTCTTGTTTTAAAAGAATATGTGCTTGTGATATTTTTTGAGGGGGAAATTGAAGGAGAGTGAGATCACATTTTGATTGATTCGGATTATTGGATGATGATTGTATTGTATGTGGAATGGGGGAGATTGTTTGATTTAGAAATTTTGTGTTGAAATGTATAGTTGCATGAGTATTTATTAGTCCTACAGAATGTTGTAATAATTTGAGAGGGTGGTAATTCTCCTTAAAGCAAAAGGGTTTAACTTTAGGCTAGAAATTCCCTTGTGATAGTCTAAATTTTATTTAAATTTGACAAGATTCATCACATTTTGAGAAATTTATGGTTTTCATGGTTTGTTGTTGCATACGTATTAATAGTAAGGGATAAAACATGAAAGCAAACGAATTGATTAATTACTGAATAGAAATCATGAGCGATTTCATATTTGGAAAACAAATTGACTTAGAGTTATCAAGGTAGATTCAGTAATATAGATACCATATTTGCATAATTGTGAGATTTGTTCTTGATTAAAAGTCATTTTCAAAAAGATATAATTAATCTGCTTTTAGATGAAGATTTTCTAATAGATTCATTTCATAATTGATTCTCAAGTTAGAGAAGTGAATAATAATGAAGATTATGCAAACTAAATGTATGATCTATAATACATAAGTGGGTCAATGAGGAATGTATTTAACCTTAGGTTTTTAGAAAATAAATTAAAAAAAAAAAAAAAAAAAATGGTGCCTTGAACCTCAAATTGTATTTTTGCCTAAAGAGTAAACGTTTAGTAAAAACTAAAGATAAATCCTAGATATTTCGACTGCAAGGATGTCTTATGGAATGAAAAGAGGAAAATTGGATTGAAATAAATCAAGTGGGATGTAAGAGTGTGTTTTATATATAACGTCATGTTTTGTTGTGTAAGAGTGGGTTTTATATATAACATCATGTTTTGTTGCATAATTTCACTCACAATTTTATGTGGATTATTTTATGCTTATTTTATGCCAATTTGATTATGATATGGTATGGACCATCATTGTTGTGTGTACAACCAATGTGGGTTCTATTTATAGCTTGGAAAGCTCAACATCCTACAGAACCAAGAAGATGACACATGTGGGATTCATATAGACTATGAGAAAGAAAAACATGTTGAATATCAAATTATTATAGATAAATTAAGTATATATCATATCAATTACATACAATAGTATTTTTATATGGTACTATAAATTGTATGGCTGGTTTTCATATAGAAATATTTGGTATTCTATATCAACACATGTCTAATATGGCGTGGATATATTTTCTACTTGATTAAGAATGGTATGTTTATTTTTCATGGAGTTGCTTCCAAACTATGGATTGGCATGAAGAAAAAAAAAATATATATATATATATATATATATATATATATATATCAAATACATAAGGTTAACAACTTATTGATAGGAGAATCTAAAAGAACTAAGTATCTTATGACCGTAGGAAAAACTTCGGGCCAAGTTTAGCCCAAGAGGGGGAGTATGTAGTGTCCTATTTTTTTTCCTAGTATATTTTGTCACTCCTATTTAGGGTTATTTCTGATGAGTTATATATATATGGAATAATGATCACTAGATTGAGGAATAACATTTTATAAATATATGATTGTATTTCCTCTTTATCTTTATGTATGTCATAGTGATCACTATATTGGGTAACAATGTTTTATATCCATGGTTTATGTATGGAAGATTGACCCTTGGTTTGGGAAAAATGTTTTATGTAGTTGTATTTTCCCTTATGTGTGGTATATTTGATTATGTGTTTGATATGATGGTATGCATATGTCTCTCTTTTTGCATCTGACTTGTGTATCAGGTGTATGACATGGATGGAGAACCTGGATTGAGACACATAAACCCATGGATGCTCATGGTTATGTGGAAAAAAAAAAAGAAAAGAAAAGAAAAGAAAAAAATGGTTAAATTATGTTTTATGGATGATACATGACTTGCATGATTATATATATGTCTAACATTGTAATGAGCAGGATGTGGTAGGGGACCATATCATCTTCAAGGATAAATGACTATGGAAGTCATGCACCATTCATGGTAAAATGTGGTTAAGTTAATTTCATTTTTAAATTCATATGATTCATTTGATCTATGAGGTTGTGATGTATGTAGGTCTTCAAACAAGGCCTTACCAACGAACCATCAAATGGGTAAAAGCTCACAATCAGTATCATAAGGAGAAACGTGGAGTTTCAAAGTACAGTAGATGAGAAAGCATGGAAATTAGGGCGTGGAGTCCTAAATCCAAGAAATATAAAGACGTGGAGTCTTGTATATTTAGGGCGTGGAGTCCTAAATATTTAAAAAGATCAAGTTATGGAATCTTAGATCTTTGGAGTAGATCATGGCGTGGAGTCCTCAATCTACTAAGGCACGGAGATGCATGAAATAGGGGTGCGGAATCCCTATTCTCCGAAAGAAAAATACCACTCATGGATAAATCTCAATGTGGCAATTTTGGAATGACTTTCTAAAAATAGAAAGTCATGTCTAGCATCTCAAGCATGACTTTCCAAAAATAGTAAATCTCCTTGCATAAATTAGTAATCAAGCTCAGTTGAAGGAAATTAACTTAACTTATCTTTAATCAATCCTAATAGTTCAATATTGACTTAATCCTCAATGTTATTAGTATTATCATTATCTTTTATGAGACTATGATATTTTATTTAAAAGGAATTACAAATTAATTTTATCCATTCAATCAATTCACATCTATCTCTTTCATGACTATCATGGCTCTAAGTAACTCTCTCTATTTCAAATATTACATTGCACTCTCTTTTATGCACTCATCTAGGAATGGCATATTCCTCTTACACTCATTAATGATATGTCATAAAATATTCCTCTTACACTCATTAAAGATATGTCATAAAATATTCCTCTTACACTCATTAAAGATATGTCATAAAATATTCCTCTTACACTCTCTTCAATGCATATGTTACACTCTCCTTAAATAAGGCATGCATACCTCTCCTTAATGGCATAAGTTACACTCCTCTAAATGGAATACAATGCATGCATACTACTCCTCCTTTATGACAAGAATTGGTTTTCTCCTCCTATATATGAGTCTCATGTATTCTCACTTAAGGGGAGGAGGATGCCAAGAGTGGAAGAGACTTGAGGAAGGTTGTGAGAGATATGGAGAGTATCCAATTTCTTCCAAAGAAAATCTTGATTCCTTACTAATCTACTAAGTGTCTATTGAGATTGAACATGAGTGGTATTTAGAGGAAGTGAAAACTACCTTCCTGAGTTGCCTTGCATCTCTCTCTCTCTACTGTTGTATTGTGATACTGGTTGTGAGCTTTTGCAGCTCGGGGGTTCCAAGGGGAGAAGTTCTTCTTGGATATGGTTGGGAGGAAAACCGGGTGGTTCATGATGAGTTGGTAAGGATATTGGCATTGGAGCATACTCTTATTGGAGCTGGAGCATACATCCATCCTCTTGGAGTGTACAAATTCATTGTCAGGTATGTGGGTCAAATTATATTATGCATTTTTTTGTTTATTTCATAAGCTTTTGCTTGTTTGGTTGTTTGCTGAAACTTACATGTATATGAAGTGTTGCACCAAATGTGAGGAAATTTCGTAATGATTGTTGAAGTATTTTCTTGTATAATGTTGAGTCGATTGAAAGAAAGTCCTAATGGATGAATCTTGTAGGCTGTTATGAATTGGATGAAAATGTTTTAATGAATTAATTTCTATTCTCCTTCTCTTTTTACAGCTCTAGATAAGTTTTCATAATATGTGTTTGATAGAAGTCATAAATGAGATTGTAGGATTCTTGGGTAGTTGTTGTTTTCAAGAATCGCATTTCTGGGCATCCCTGTTGTGATTCAGCTCCACTTCAGGGGGTATCCGTACCAATAGGCCATTTCACCCCAAGTTTGATTCCAAAAATCAAGGTTTCGGACATCGATTCTCAAATCTGCTCTGTTTTGCAGATTTGCTGTTGCATGTAGAAACGCCTGTTTTGTTTTGCTGTTTGGTTTTTTTTTTATATTAGAACTGCCTGATAATTTATAGTGATGAATCTGATATAGGCTAACCACTTGGAAATTGTTTTTAAAAGTATAATTGGTTAATAATTTAAAAATTTAAATAACCTTATGGCAACTTGTTTTATGACTGCCAACTATTTGTCAAAAGTCCTCAATGGTTGTACCTTAAAACATTGTGAGCTATGTTTGAAATTTTTAAATATTTATATTCATTGATGTAGATTCAACAATGAATATGGCTGATAGCCTATTAATATCTTAAGTTCAATCATTGATACAACTTACAAAAAAAGAAGTCATCTAACTTTGGATTCATGTTAGCTAATTATTGTGAAAACACCTTAAAGAGATAATGGTTGTAAGTGTTTGACAAAATGCCTCAATGGTTGTACATTTCATACTTGTAAATTAGTTTTCATAATGTTCAATGGCTACATCTAATTACGTTTATAAACCGTCCATAAAACAAAAGGCTTAAGCTAATTTAAGATTTGCAATCAAGGTATTTCTAGTATAATAACTCATTGAGTTAAAGGGTCTTGCTGAAAATTCAAAATTGCAGTAAGTAATTTGTTGAAATATCAGCTCACATATGAATTCCTAATTATGGTATGCCAACTCTATATAATTTAAATTATCCTTTTAAGAAAATAATTCATAAGCATGTTACTAGTCACTCTTGAACACATTTAATTACAATAGAATTAACAATTAGCTTATTGTAAATTGTGGTTCATAAATATTGACATTTATTCATCCCACTAAATCATTTATATTTTAAGGGTGATTTTAGTCTTGAGAAGCAAGTATTATGGTTGTATTTTTTTGGATCTTGATAAACCTTGAACTTTGTAGCTTTGAAGATAAGTTGGAAGAATTTAGGGTGTAGTGTAAAGGACACCAATAACTTCTATATATATAAATAAATAAATAAATAATAAATAAATAAATAAAATAATAAAAAAAATATCGCATTTTGATTTAATATAATATTTCTCTATAATAATTATGGTAGGTAAGGTGGGACCTTACATGCAGCCAATTCTGAAGTTCAAAATATCAGCATACAGTGCCAGGGGGCAGTTACAACAATGGAGCATGGACTGACATCTAAGCACAAAAACATCGTTCACACAACATATCAAACCACCACAGTAAGCTACAGATCTGTAGACATGAACGGACTTATACATGACATACTGCCGCCCATATAGGGGAAACCGGCTTTCAAAAAAAACAGTGGAAGTAGAACTAGCTAAACTGAAACAACATATAATTTCCAATACTGAACCTGGCACCGCGAACAACCAAAAACAATCCAATAAGATGAGAGACCATTAATCACCTTGAGTGGAAGGAGGAGACTCGACCACGCGGCAAGCATAAGCATCGAGAGCATCCTCGTCATGCACATCAACGATAGCATCCAGATTTTCCTGTATGATAGTGTTCTCCTTCTTCTCGTCAGACGGGGCCAGAGTACCACCGTTCTTGAAGCCATCCTCCTCAGAATTCGAATTGGGAATCAATGAGGAGCAGCCCTCATCCGGCTTTCGCTTCTGGCCAGCAGTTGAAGGAGAAGTGGGCCTATCAATTGTCAAATGCCCCAGAGGAGAGTCATAAAGCTCGACATTCACATCTGGTGGCGCTTCTTTGAAGTCAATCGTGATAGTGGCTATGACCGTTGGCATGTTGAGCAGACAGGGGAAGCAGAATTGCGCCCTGTGCTGCTGACTCGGGAGGAGATTGGAAAGTCTACGAGCGGGGAGAGCAGTCCAACGGCCAGCCGAAGCGCCCCTACCACTACGGGTCTCAGGATACCGCCCCCTCATAGAATCAGACTGCGGAGAAGAGGAGCTGGGCGAAGAGGGAGGAGGGTGTCGAGAGAGACCACCATGGCTCAAGCCGCGCCTGCTCCTCATTCTATGGCGCAAACAAGGCATGATAGTCAGGTGCTGAGAGTTGAACTCGAAGGTGCTGGGAGTAGCAGAGTGTGTCAGGTCAGGCGTGCCCAAATTGAAGACCCAATGTGGATGAGTATGAATCTCTTCAGCGCTAAAGCCCAAACTCTGAGAGCAAAGGGAGGTTTGTGAAATATGCAGCCCAGGAGCGAGATTGATGCAGCAGGAGAGTGAGCACCTTCGACCAGTGATAGTCCTAGTGCTAGTCTCAGAATCCGCCAAGGAGCAGCAGGAACGAAAGGGCAACGGAGCCGAAGTGAAGCGTTCCGGTGAAGCCATAGCGCAGTTAATCGAGCTGGTGTGTGGGCAATTGTGCAGCGTAAATTCCCCGGACAGAGGATCGTAAATGCGATTAATTGCATACATGACGCAAAGGAGGGTGGCAGTGGTAGAACCCCACACGCCAACCCACCGCCTTTGCCACCTATTCAGCTTGCCGATCACCCGCATCCGGGAAATGATTATATTTAGTTATTTGAAAGAAAAAAAAAACAGTTATTAGAATTATTTATAATTATAAAAAATTTATTATTATTTTTTAATATTAAATATTTAGTATTTTTAAGTAATATTTCACTTTTTAAAATAAGTTTATAGATATATATCAAGCTAAATGTGGGGTATAAAGAATGAGTGAAAATTTCTTATTAGTGGTTTAAAGAAATTTGTTTAAAGAAATTTTTGATTAGAATTTGTTAATTTTTTTAATAGTAAATAAGATTGTTATAATTAATGTATACTTTCCAAATAATTAAATATGTCTATTAGATTGTAAATAATAAATTTTATAAATAAAATATGACAACATACAAAATACTATTTAAAATATATTTATAATTATAAATGGAAGTATTAAATTTATTTTTGATACTTATAAAAAAAATTAATAAAGCAAAAAGTAGAAAATGTATGGAGGATTTAGTTAAATTTCAAATAAAACTTTGATAAATATTATGGATTGGTTAGCAACCATTGCCAGTAATAATCATGAAATTTGAGTGGTATATGATGGTATCTAAAGTAGAAATAAATAGCAAACATACAAAGCATGGTTAAAAATTCTAAAGAATTGACGATTTTTAGTTTTCCATTGGTCAAATGCTTTCTATAGAGAATCTAAATTTGACTTGTCTGTAGTTTTAATTGTAAAAATAACTATAGATTCTAAGAATACCTCTGCTAAAAATAATTTGTTCTATTGCAACATGATGTGTGAACTCCATGAACTGCAAGTTATTATTCCTACATTTCAAGCAAAATTTTGGTTTCCCTTTTTATTATTTTGAATAGCCAAAAAATATTATATTTGTTGAAATTTTATACTAGTAGATCAAATACTAGTTGTCAAAGAATTTTCATCATTATTTGATATCTCTTTTTACACCCCAACCAAATTAATATTCAAAAATACTAATTAAAAAATTATGGATTTTGTAGCCCAAATTGAATGCAACTCCCTTTTTCATGTCTTAAAGACAAGTAAGTTTTTGGAGAATATTTTTTTCCAACCTAAGAGGACACATGAAGTAAAATTTGATAAATATGAAATTGGGGAGGCGCCTATCCTAATTCCCCTCCCTTCAAATTAATGAGTAGTTAGTGTGCCCCTATAATAATTGACAACTAGATTTATGCTCATGGGAGGAAAGATAAGGACTTCAATCTACTATAGGATAAACATTTTGGCCTATTTCACCAAAACTGCATATTAAACTTTTGGGTACAATCACAATTCTTTGTTGTTTAAAATGCATTTTTAAATTCATACACGAATTTAATACCCTAAAGAGTCGATGGGGAACTCAAATTGTATACATTACACAACTCAAACTTACAATTCTAAAAAGTATAGACTCCATTTATAAAAAACATTGACCATGCAACTTTCCTAGAAATTAGCCAAAACATCTATTAGACTACACCTTTAAATTTTTTGGGCTATTGATTCTAATTTTTGATACATCAAATGACGATGGAAGACTTATTTGGGAATTGGATATGAGGTATCCAAGTTTAGTGTGAGATGCTTTGGTCTTTATTTTCTCTTTCCTTACTTATTCGAGTTAACTTCCATATCCAATCACTGGGAGGGGGGATAGGAAAAACTGAAAAGAAAAGAGATCGAAACAACCTTAGAAAAGTATGAGAGTGAAGAAGAGTATGGAAAGACATACTCCAATTCTAAGAAAAAGAACAAGGAATTACAACTCCTACCTTTGACAGTGAAATGGAGGAGGATGCAGAAGTCTTGCTCCTGAATATGGTTAAATATTTTCAGGCGTACGAGTATGGAAGTAACCTGAAATCCCGACTCTCTATTTACCAATTGCAAGGAGAAGCTACACTCTCGTGGGAAGAGACCAAAATCATACACTTGTTGGATGAGAAGACAATCTCATGGGAAGAATTCCAACAAAAGTTCAAATCATGATACCTTAGCGAAAGGTATTATGATGATCATGCCAAAGAGTTCCATGAGCTAAGATTGGGACAACTCACCATAGAAGAATTTGTGAAGAAATCCAAAAAATTATTTTGTTATGTACAGTACATCAGATAAGAAAAAGTTAAATTTCAAAGGCTCCTAAACTATCTACCAACAATATATAAATAAAGAATTGATTTTGAAAACCCAAAGACTATGGATGAAGCTGTCAGAAAGGCTTGACTATGCTATCAACAATACAAGAGTCAAAATGATAGTCTCAAAGCATGGCTGAATAAAGAAAAAGTTAAGCTTGGAAGAAACATATAAGGCACAAACCATCCTATCTAAATAATTTCGGCAGGGATCATCAGTGAAAGAAATTTAACAAAGGTGGAGAAATTTAGCCAACACAATCACACACAGGGTCCAAGCCCATGGAAGTGAACGACAAGAGGGGTGCACGGGGGAAAGAAAACGAGCCACTGAAATTCTAGGAATGTGGAGAACCCCATCTGCTGCGGGATTTTCCACACAATCTCTGTGACATTCAGAACATTGAAGCGGTACATGAGGCAACCATGGTAAATGATGTAGCTAGGATCATTCCACGAATCAATCCAGCATTAGAAGATTGACGGGCTGAACATCAATAGACAATGATTGAAATCGAAGGTATCATTACCAACAAACCTGTATATGTTTTAATTGATCTCAGAGCTATCTTAAGCTATATTATCCCACAAGTAGTGGAAATTAAATTGTAGACACAAAAATTTCAGAACTCTTGGCTGGTGCAGTTGGCTACAGGAACCAAGCGCAAGGTAACTCATAAATTAAATAAATTCCTTGTAAACTTGAAGGGGTATCATACACACCTGAACTTGAATATCCTTCCTTTAGGATCCCATGGCATACTGGTTGGCATGGATTGATTGTAACAACAGAAGGCTATAATAAACTGCTTAGAAAAAACAATAAATTGCACAAATGAGTAGGGACAATTTATTGTAATACGAGGGAAACCAAAACCTGTGTCTGTTCGACAGATATCTGCACTACAATTGAAATGGACATCATGGAAGGTTTTTAAAGTCTACAAGGTTCATGTGGAAGAGTTTGAACAACACCCATAAAATTCTAAAGTAGAAAATCGACAAGTAATCAAAGAATTTCAGGATGTGTTTCCGGAGGAAATTCCTCAGTTACCCCGTCGTAGAGATATATATTTCTTTATTGAGTTGGTGTTAGGAGCTACCCGAGTTTCTAGAGCCCCCTATATAATGATTACACCAGAACTATTAGACCTAAAGCTGCAATTCCAAGAACTGTTAAACAAAGGCTATATAAGACCAAGTGTGTCCCCATGGTTTGCCCCAATATTATTTGTCAAGAAAAAATATGGTGTCCTTAGGATTTGCATTGACTATAGACAGTCAAACAGGTTAACTATCAAAAAACGATACCCCCTACCATGGATTGATTACTTGTTTGACCAAGTGAGGGGAGCTACACTCTTTTCAAAGATTGATCTGCGAATTGGTTATCACTAACTTCACATAAAAGACGAAGACATTCACAAGACAACTTTTAGGACCCGATATGAGCATTACAAGTTCGTTTTATTACCTTTTGGTCTCATTAATGCCCCTGCTACCTTCATGTGTTTCATGAACAACTTCCTTCACAAATATCTCGATAAATTTTTGTTAGCTTTCATAGATGACATATTGGTGTATTCTAAGAGTGAAAAAGAAGACCAGGAACACCTCTAAGTAGTGCTAAAAACATTAAGAGAACACAAATTGTATGCAAAACTTGGCAAGTGTGAGTTTTATAGGCTAGGGATCCAATATTTGGGACATATTATCTCCAAGGAGGGGTTGGCAGTAGACTCGGAAAAGGTACAAGCATTTCTAAACTGGTCGGTACCCATGGATGTATCAGTAATCCGCTCATTCATGGGGATTGTAGGGTATTAATACAGATTTGTGGAAGGCTTTTCCAGATTAGATTATCCATTACCTCCCTTCAGTAAAAGGGAGTGAAATTTGAATGCACAACCAAGTGTTAGGAAAGCTTTGAGAAGCTGAAACAAAAATTGACCACGACCTCTATCTTAAAAATTGCAGATCCAGCTAAAGAATTTACAGTGTATCGATGCCTGTATAGAAGGACTATGAGGAGTGTTATTACAAGACAATGTTGTGATAGCTTACGAATCTAGAAAACTAAAAAATGATGAGCAAAAATATGTAGTTTATGATTTAGAATTAGCTTTTGTGATACATGCATTCAAAATGTGGAGACATTACTTGTTGGGAAAAAAGTTTGTATTAACGACTACCACATTAATTTGAAATACTTATTTAGCCAGCCAGATTTAAATCAAAGACAAGCTAGATGGTTAGCTTTTATGAGCGAATTTTACATGGAAATAAAACATATTAAGGGAAAAGAAAACAAAATTGCTGATGCCTTAAGTAGACACTTTCACCCTTTGTTATCCAACATGGGTAACAGTGTAAAGATATATTTCAAAGAGAAGGTTTAGGAGGCCCGATCAAAAGACCCCTGGTATCAGGAATTGCAGCTAAAAATAAAGAAAAAGGGGATTCAGGGGTATGACATAAACGAGAAAGGACTAATTGTTTGGCAGCAGAGGTTGTATATTCATAACTTACCTACTTTGAAACAGATGATAATGGATGAATACCATAAGAGACCTTACTCGGGCCATCTGGGATATGAAAATATGGTGACCGCATTACGGAAAATTGGTTCTGACAAGGAATGAAGAAGGATACAACAGATTATTTGGAAAATATCTTTAGAGTTCCAGCAATTAAAAGTGGAACATCAACACCGCGTATGATTACTAAACCCACTGCCAATTCCTGAATGGAAGTGGGAAGTAATATAAATGGATTTTATAATAGGGTTACCACAGATTAAGTACCAACATGACTCAATTATGGTTGATAACACAGTCGAGCCTTTTTTACAACTTCATCCATAATCTTTGGGTTTTCAAAATCAATTCTTTATTTATATATCGTTGGTAGATAGTTTAGTAGCCTTTGAAATTTCACTTTTTTTAATCTAATGTACTGTACATAACAAAATAAGTTTGTGAATTTATTCACAAATTCGTCAATGGTGAGTTGTCCCAATATTAGCTCATGGAACTCTTTGGCATGATCATCATAATACCTTTCACTGAGGTATCATGATTTAAAATTTTGTTGGAATTCTTCCTAGACAAGCTAGATGGTTAGCTTTTATGAGTGAGTTTTACATGGAAATAAAACATATTTAGGGAAAAGAAAACAAAATTTTTGATGCCTTTAGTAGACACTCTCACCCTTTGTTATCTAACATGGGTAACAATGTAAAGATAGATTTTGAAGAGCAGGTTTAGGAGGCTCGATCAAAAGACCCTTGGTATCAGGAATTGCAGCTAAACATACAACAAAAGGGGATTCAGGGGTATGACATAAACAAGAAATGATGTTTAGCAGTAGAGGTTGTATATTCCTAACTTACTTACCTTGAAACAAATGATAATGGATGAATACCATAACATACCTTACTCGGGCCATCTAGGCTATCAAAAGATGGTGACCGCATTATGGAAAATTGGTTTTGAGCAGGAATGAAGAAGGATACAACAGATTATTTGGAAATATGTTTAGAGTTCTAGGAATTAGAAGTGGAACATAAACACCTCGCATGATTACTAAACCCACTGCAAATTCCTAAATGGAAGTGGGAAGTAATATGCATGGAATTTATAATGGGTTTACCACGGACTAAGTACCAACATGACTCCATTATGGTGGTAATGGACATGCTGAATAAGGCTGCACATTTTATTCTTGTGCAATCTACCTTTGGGAGAGCTGAAGAGGCCAATGTTTTTATGAAGGAAATCTTAAAGCTTCATGGGATACAAAATATGATAATATCTGATAGAGATTCAAAGTCCATCTCGAACTTCTGGAAAAATTTATTTGGAGGAATGGGGAGAAAATTGAATCTAGCATAGCATACCATCCCTAAACAGACGGACAACCTGAAAGAACAAATCATATATTAGAAGACATGATTCACATGTATGTAATGGATAGGCCCCGTTGGGAGGTATAAATGCTAGATTTACACCCACATTTAAATTATCAATATGGGGTCATTAGACTTGGAGATGTAGCACAATATATGCCAGAATACGTCCTGAGGGATTTGGAAAATCAAAACCCTAGAACTAATTCAGAAAGGAAATCATGCCGGAAAATAAACAAGACATTTCAAGAGAACACGCTACAAATTAATAATCTATGCAAGAAATAAATGATGCAAAACTTCTTAATCTACTAAAGTTACAATTGCGAATATGAAAGCATGAAATAAATAGTTATTTAAAATATGTTCTTAAAATGCTTCTTTAAAATTTGTACTTAAAATGTTGCTTCCAAATTATGCAAGTACCGTTGCTGGAAATAAATCACAAGTGTATGGAAATATTCAATTCAGTTTCTAAATTTTTGAGCAAGAATATCTTCAAGAGTATTTGTTAGACACTTACTTATATTGATTTACTTATATTAATCTTGGTATTAAGTTATTCTTAACGAATATTGCTCTCTTAATTCCAAGATCAACTTCATGCAATAATCTAAATTGTTTATAAGTGCCAAACAATATAAATGTCAAATTAAATGAAGCCTTTGTTGGTTCTATCCTCATCTTGAATCCATGTAGCTCAGAATATAGATATATTTCGTTATAAAATATCTTGAACAGGGAAAGAATGAAATTGAGAAAGAAACACTTACCAATTGGTACTATACTTAATTGTAGAAATAAACTTTAAATTAACGTTGGCATAAAATTTATCTAAGCTTAAAGAAAATTATGAAAATGGATTTGGAGTGTTCAATTTAAGTTTGAATTCGTTGATTGCAGTAAAAGAAGTTTAAATTATTTGCTGAATAATTCATGAAGTCTCATTATTAAATTGAAACAACGAATATAAATGACCAAATAATGTTGAGTTGATTTCATATTCTGTTATAAATCCCTCTGAAATCAAACATATATTTTTTTGCACAGAACAAATGATAACAATGAGAAACACAAATAAAAGAAGTTTAGGCTAACTAAATAAACTCGAAAATAAATTTCTAAAATAATGAAATCACTAAATTCATGAATCAAACCTACATTAATTAAATAACAAAACACAAAGAATGAAATTGCAGAAAATGATTTAAATCACTCAAGCATGAAATCAAATGCATTAAAATGAATCATTCTTAGTAGGAAATGAAATTAAATAAACTAAACAATCCAAGCGATGAGCTGACTGATGGGCCCGATCACCCAACTCCTATAAAATTAAATCAACACACCATCTTCAGAAATTAAAGAAACTGCAAATGAAAATTGAATGTCGAATCACATTACAAATGAAATCAAGTTGCAAATATCAAATTACAAAAATATTAGATCAAACAATACAGAGGTTGCGTTGGCTTCGACCCATAATCCAACGTTGTTGTCACTTCCCATCAACTCCTATCCTCTGCGATCTAGCCTCAATCTAACTCTAGGCAACGTTCTATCTCTATTACACTATGACAAATCCATCTCAACCTATTTCTACTGCCTTTTTCTATGCATGCACAACAACCTTCCTTATATAGTAGCAGTGTTGCTTTAATTAAAAAGGATGGACGGTTCAAAAGAATACAAATTTTAGGGCCATTTTTTGTTGATGAAAATCAGAGCAAGAAGATTTGCTTCCAGAATCGGAGATTGAATTCTATAATTAAATATCAGCTTCTAGAATTGCTAGCAATGGTAACGTACAATTGGAAATTCACGATGTTGCAAATCTTGCCGAACGACACTTCTGTTATTGCCGATGAAGATAGCGTCGATATCTTTGTCAAACAACTGCTTGGGCAGCTCCCCCTCAAAATCATGGAACCTAATGTCCGGAATTGATCATCATTGGATTTCACACAAGTGCAATATAACTCTGTTTACAATACACTCTCTAACGATAAGAGAGTTGGCTTGTTAAAACAAGCGGAAATGAATGGAGATGATGTCGAGAACTACCATTGAACTTGGCACACGTAGGTTGCATTGATCCTCTGCATTTGATGTTGTTCATTTAGTTCAACAAGGTGTGCACATCCAAATCCGAATTGACCATGTCGTTCACGTTAAACATGATTAAATTTACATTGGAATATTCCCTCGATCGTAACTCCATGGTAATGAATTTTTCCAAACGATTTCTGGGTTACCTACATGAGGGTGCTCTTAACAAAACTCATGTGTCGGAATTTCAAGATTCTGCACCATTTGATCACAAAATTCATATTTTCACCTATAGAAATTATGTACTCAACTTTGGAGTGACTAGTTAAAATTGACTTATGGAGACTTCGAGCAATAGAATTCTTAGGCTAATGAACTCAGTGAAACTATCATTAGTAAATTATGACTAAATCATCTCTAATCATAGGCAAAAGGTCCACCACATAACTCTCAATAATTTTCATTGAGCCCAAGCTGCTACTTCTTGCATGGGGCAACTCTGTACTCAAATGCATTCCTGCACCAGACTTATTCACTTGCCACCAAGAAGGCATTTCATTAATGAAATTTACACACAAAACACTCATCAAATTAACTAACAAGAAGAATTTATAATTTAATAATTATTGCCCCTGAATGCCTCTAATTAACAATATAATAGGTTAATAATTATAAAATCACTAGTCACAAGAATATAATTATTTGATAAAAACCCGAAAAAATTGGTCAAAAAGGTGGCCCAATAGGCCCATAAAGTGGGAGGAGTTTATGCACTTAAAAGAATTTGCATATAATAACAACTATCAAGCCTATATAAAGATGAGTTTGTTTGAGGCTTTGTATGGAAGAAAATGCTAAATAAGATTAAGCAGATGCTAAATTTAGATTTCATACCAATCTTTATATATCACCAAAGAAGCTAATAAATTTGAGTTGCAACCTCAACATTTTAATTCTAGCTTTGATTGTTCATAATTTTCAAATGAATCTCACTTGAAATAATATGAAACTTGGTCCAAATTTGAAAAATAATGTTAGGTATTAACAAATTTAAGATAAATCAAAGTTGATAAATAATAATAATAAAAACAAGTAATAAAAGTGTGAAAAAATAAATAAATAAATATAAAAATAAGAATTAAAATAAAATGAAAATCTGAAATAAGGCAACATTAAAATATACTTTCTTTTTTGGAGAGTGAGGCTAATCAATTTTAATTTAGAATTCTCTTTCAAGTCTTGGAGAGGGGCCAATCAATATTAATTTAATACTCTCTTTCAAGTCAAACGAAAGGAGATGAGATAGAAGCCAATATATTTTTCAAAATGAGCACTATAAATAATTATAAAATCTCTCTTCAAATCATATAAAATTTATTTTAAATTTAAAAATAATTTGAAAATTTGAAATTTGCTATAAATGTGAAGAATTCACAAGTTCACTATAAATCTAAGGCTGGTAAATAATAATAAAACCAAGAATTGAGAAACAAAAAACAAAAATATTGAATAACCAAAAAACCTAAAAAGCATGTCAACTTTTTATATACACTTTTTTTAGACGAATGTGGGAAGCAATTTAAAATTTTTTTTTGACGGTGGTGGAAACCAGTGTTAAAACTTTGGAGACTGTGAACCAATTAATATCTATGGAATATTTCTATATATATAAAAAAAATGTGTTGAAATATCTATTGTATCTCCAAAAAAAACATACATCCCAGTTTTTAAAACATAATGAAAGATGCCGTCAATTTTAAAACTATAGTTTAGGTTGAAAGAAAGAGAGGCCAATGTATCCGCTTGACATAAATTTCACATTTACTTCCTCCGTCTCATCTAGGTTTGGTTTGGTTGACATACATCCCAGTTTTTAAAACATAATCAAAGATGCCGTCAATTTTAAAACTATAGTTCAGGTTGAAAGAAAGAGAGGCCAATGTATCCGCTTGACATAAATTTCACATTTACTTCCTCCGTCTCATCTAGGTTTGGTTTGGTTGAGCATCTCACTATGTGTGTATGCATGAGTGTGCCTCTCCGTCTCATCTAGGTTTGGTTTGGTTGAGCATCTCACTATGTGTGTATGCATGAGTTTAAGTCCAAGTTTGTTTGTATGCATAGTGTATTTGTGTGAATTTTAGTGTTTGTCAGATACATGAGTGTGTATGTGCCTGTGCATGAATCTTTCTATGCCTTTGAATTTGAGTGGGGTGAATCTTGCTTCCCAAACCTGAAAGGAAAGGATGTCGAGAGAAAGGTGGTCGAGCCACTGAATAATGAAGACTCTCTCTATTAATGGATGTTATGCTTATTTTAATTCATTTGTGATATGTTTTTCATTTGCAGTAATATATTTTTAATTAATTTAAGCCATTTTAATGTTCGTCTCTGAATCTCAAATCTCATGGAGGGTTCTCTCCATTAATGGCTGCTATGCTTATTTTAATTCATTTGTGTTATGTTTTTCATTTGTCTTAATATATTTTTAATTCATTTAAGAAATTATAAAGTTGGTCTATTTATTCTAAAGAGGGTATTCAAGAGGGTCGATGGAAAGAAACCACCAATTGAAGAGTTAGTAAGAGATTTCACAGGTACAAGTACCTCGTCTTTTCATTTCAGTTTTCTCTAAGTTAATTAATTCCTAGTCAAACTATAGAAATAATAAGGTATTTTCTTTATTTTTCTTTCTGTTAAGGAGTATTTACTTTTACTTGAGTGAAACCTAAATGTCAAACCAACTTTGTAATGAATATTTTTGTTAATTCTTTCTTTCAACCCCATAATGATGAAGACATAAATATGAATCTAATGAGTATTTTCTTTTAATTGAATGAAACAGAAATATCAAACCGTCCCTGTAATGAATAATAATTTATTTTATTTGAGAGATTTAATTACACATTCATTTACCTTAAACTTTTCTCTCAAAATAAAACCTATTCCTTTCTTCAACATTCTTTAATTCTTCAAACCACAAGAACATGAAATTTAATATGCATTTACACATGTTCAACATTCCAATGCGTTTTCGTATCTAAAATTGTATAATTTCAATGTAATTAATATATAGTTTTGTTCGATTTAAATTAATTTTTTATTTATATAATTTGGTGACTTGAGACATAAGAATCTTCTTTTGAATTTGAATTTTTATTTAAAATATATAATAAATTTAAAAATTATCACCTAAATTTAAATATTTATTTAAAATATATATAATAAATTTAAATGAGAAATATCATTTAACAATTCAGTGTTATGGTGAGTGAATGTTTTCCTTATAGTAATTTAATCATAGCAATATATGCGGCAAATCAAACCCATCCCGATTTTTGTAATCAAAGGTGTCACAGTGAGTTATTTTGATTCACAACCAAGTTATTTTGATTCACAACCAATATTATAATGATTAATTAAGGATATTGAAAACATGTCAGACCATAGCATCATCGATTTGTCCAATGATACTTTAATTTGAATTTAAGCTTATTATATATATTTTAAATAAGATTCAAATTAAAATGAGTGGTGTAACTTGTTACCTTAAAAATCAATATTACTAAATAATTTTTTATTAATATTATTCATTTTATTTAATTTTTAATCATTTTAAAATTTAAATAACTAATATTCTATTAAATTCTACACTATATTTTATTATTAATATAAAAATAATATAATATGCAATGAATAGCAATGTTTTTATATTTAAATCTATATTATAAAAGTAAATTATCATATATTTTAAAATTGATTTTTAATATTTGTTTTATTAGATGTTTTAATTATAATATGTATATATCATTTTTTTATAAATGTTTATAAACCAAGTTAAAGCTAGTGTGGGTTAGAGTAGACTAGACTAGGCTAGGTATAGGCTAGGCTAGGCTAAGCTAAGATATAATATGCTAGTTTAGAGTACACTTGGATATGGTAGGTTATTCTAGGCTAGGATAGGGTATGGTAGGTTATGTTAGATTAGAATATAGTAGTCTAGGGTTAGGATATGAATATATTAAGCTACGGTAGGGTAGGGTAATATAGGATTGGTGACAAGAGAGTAGGCTAGGATGAAAGAGTAGGTTGGGTTAGGCTAGGAAACAATAGAGTGTATAATAAGGTAGGCTAGAGTGGACAAGGCTAGAGTAGGCTAGATTAGGTTAGATTAGACTAGGCCATGCTAGTGTAGATCAGTCTACAGTAGGCTAGGTTAGAGTAGACTACGCTAGGAAAGATTAGGTTGGGCTAGAATAAGCTAGGCTGGCATAGGCTTGAGTAGGACCAGCTAAGTTAGCGTAGGATAGGCTAGGGTAAGCTAGGCTAGAGTGCGCAAGGCTAGGGTAGGGTAGCTAGAGTACGCTAGAGTACGCTTGGCTAGACTCAGTTATAGTAGGTTGGGAAAGGCTAAGGAAGGCTAGGCAGAGTATGGTAGGGTAGGGTAGGCTAGGCTAGAGTAGGTTAAGCTAGAATAGGCTAGGCTAGGCTTGGCTAGGATAGATTAGGCTAAGGTAGGCTAGGCAAGAGTAGGCTAGGGTAAGCTACAGTAAGCTAGACAAGGCTAGGTTAGAGTAGACAAGGCACGAGTAGATTAGGCAAGGCTAGGTTAGAGTAGACAAGGCACAAGTAGATTAGGCTAGACTAGGCTAAGATATTGTAGGATAGACTAGACTAGGGTAGCATAGCCTAGGGTGAGCTAGGCTAGGCTAGGATATAGTAGGCTAGTAGGGTAGGGTAGGGTAGGCTAGTAGGATAGGCTATGCTAGGATAGGCTAGTACACTAGAGTAGGTTAGGAAAGAGTATGTTAGGCTAGAGTAGGCTAGGGTAGAGTAAGTTAGGTCAGGCTAGGTTAGGCTATGCTAGAGTAGGCTAGTTAAGGCTACACTAGAGTACGCTAGCCTAGAGCAGGCTAGGCTAGAGTATGGTAGGTTACGCTAGGGTAGGAATTGCTATTGTGGGATAAGATAGGATATTCTATAGTAGGCTTGGCTACGATAGGTTAGGCTATGCTAGCTAGGATAGACTAGGTGATGTGAGGCTAAACTAGGCTAGGTTAGGCTAGAGTAGGCTAAGCTAGGGTAGGCTAGGGTAAGCTAGGCTAGGTTAGAGTGAGGTAAGCTAGGGTAGGCTAGGGTAGGTTAGACTTAGCTAAGATAGGGTAGGCTAGGGTAGGATAGAGTAGGCTAAGGTAGGCTAGCTTAGGGTAGCCTACAATAGGCTAAGATATGTTAGGCTTAAGTAGACTAGGTTAGGCTAGGCTAGGGTAGAATAGAGTAGGATAGTATAAGCTATGCTAGGCTAGGTTGGGCTAGCGTAGACTAGGCTAGAATAGAGTAGGATACGCTAGGGTTGGCTAGCGTAGGCTAGGGTAGGCTAGGGTCAACTAAGCTAGGGTAGGCTAGGGTCAACTAAGCTAGGGTAGGCTAGTCTAATCTAGGCTAGGCTAGAGTCAGCTAAGCTATGGTAGGCTAAGTTAGGCTAGGTTAGGCTAGGCTAGAGTAGGCTAAGGTAGGCTAGCTTATAATAGCCTAGAGTAGGCCAGGCTAGGCTTAACAAGAGTAGGGTAGACAAGAGGCTAGTATAAGCTAGGTTAGGCTTGTAGGCTAGAGTAGGCTAGGCTAGGCTAGGATAGAGTATGCTAGGCTAGACTAGAGTAGGATAGGATAGAGTAGGTTAGGCTAGAATAGAGTAGGCTAGACGAGACTATGCTTGGCTAGGCGAGAGCAGGCTAGGCTAGAGTAGGGTAGACTATAGTAGGCTAGTATAATCTAGGCTAAGATAGTAGGCTAAAGTAGGCTAGGTTATGCTATGCTAAGGTAAGCTAGGCTAGACTAGAGTAGGCTACACTAGAGTGGTCTAGGGTAGGCTAGGCTAGAGTAGGTCAGGTTATGCTAGAGTAGGAAGGTTAGGCTATGCTAGAATAGGTTTGGCTACGCGTGGCTAAGTTATTCTAGGTATACTACACTAGAAAACATCAGGCTATACTAGGCTAGGCTAGGCTCAGTTAGGCTTAAGTAGAGTAGGCTATGGTGGGCTATAGTAGGATAGGTTAGGCTAGCTTATGGTAACCTAGAGTAGGCTAGTATAAGCTAGGCTAAGCTAGTAGGCTAAAGTATGGTAGGTCAGGCTACACTAGAGTAAGCTAGGCTACACTAGAGTAAGCTAGGCTAGAGTGAGGTAGGGTAGGGTAGGTTAGAATAGGGTAGGCTAGGCGAGGATAGGGTAGGCTAGGCGAGAGTAATCTGTGCGAGAGTAAGCTAAGCTAGGTTAGGATAAAGTAGGGTTGGATGGGTTAGAGTAGACTAGGTTAGGCTAGGCTATGGAAGATTACACAAGGCTAAAATAGGCTAGAGAAGGCTAGGCTATGGTAAGTAATGTTAGGGTAGAGTATGATAGCTTAGGATAGGCTACTGTAATCTAGGCTAGGATAGAATAGGTTGGGATGGGTAGGGCTAGACCAGGCTAGGCTAGACTAGATCCAACTTGGCTATGTTATGCTAGGTTGTAGTAGGCTAGGCTAGGCTAGAGTAGAGTAGGGTAGGATGGGAAAGGGTAACCTACATTAGATTAGGCTAGGATAGGCTAGGAAAGAGTAGGTTAAGATATAGTAGGCTAAGATAGGCTAAGCTAAAGTAGGTAGGGCTAGGCTAGATTAGGCTAGCCCAGGGTAGTTTCAGTTAAGCTAGGCTAGGATCGACTAGGTTAAGCTAGATTAAGCTAGGATAGAGTAGGCTAGGCTAGGCTGTGCTAGAGTACACAAGCTAAATTAGGCTAGGCTAGGCTAGGTAGAGTATGCTAAGTTATGTTGGGCTAGAATAGGTTATGTTAGGCTAGGATAATTTAGGGCAGGTTATGCTAGGCTAGTCTAGGCAAGGGTAAGCTAGGATAGAGTTGCCTACACTAGGCTAGGCTAAAGTAGAGTAGGCTATGATAGGATATGCTAGGGTAGGATGGAGTAGGCCAGGCTAGAGTATGTTAGGGTAGAGTAAGCTAGCTTATTCTAGGCTAGAGTAGACCAGAATAAGCTATGATAGAGTAGACTCGGCTAGAGTAGGTTAGGTTATAGTAGGCTAGGTTAGGATAGGTTAGAGTAGGATAGGCTACCATAAGAAAATAAGGCTAGGCTAGAGTAGGTTAGGCTAAGATACACTAGAGTACACTAATCTATTCTAATCTAGGCTAGATTGGGCTATAGTACATTAGACTTAGCTAGGAAGAAGTAGGCTAAAGTATGCTAGGATTAAGAAGACTAGGATAGGCTCAAGTATGTTAGGCTAGGGTATACTAGGCTAGGATAGACTAGGCTTTGAAAGAGTAGGAAAGGGTAGGATAAGCTAGTTTGGATTAGATAATTTAGTCTAGATTTGACTAGACTACACTAGTCTAGGCTTAAAGTAGGATATGCTAGGCTAGAGAAATTTAGAGTGGGGTAAGCTAGGATAAACTTTAGTAGGCTTGTCTAGGCTAGCCTACCATATGCTTAGAGTAATATAGGGTAGGTTAATCTAGGATAGGCTAGGCTAGAGTCTTTTAGACTAGAGTAGGGTAGGCTAGGATGAATTTGGCTAGGTGAGAGTAGGTTAGGCTAAGATACACTAGAGTAAGCTAAGATAGGTTAGGCTAGAGTGGGCTAGGGTATAGTAGGCTATGATAGGCTAGGATAGGCTAGAGTAGTCTAAATTAAAGTATAATAGGATAGTGTAGGCTAGGTTAGGATATTCTAATCTAGGCTCGGTTGGGCTATACTAGGCTAGAATAAGCTACTAGGATGGAGTAGGCTAAAGTAGGCTAGGATCAAGTAGGATAAGATAGGCTCAAGTAGGCTAGGGTAGGATAGAGTGGGCTTAGAAAGAGTAGGAAATTGGTACGGTAAGTTAGGTTGGATTAGATAAGTTAGTCTAGAGTAGACTAGACTACACAAGTCTAGGGTTAGAGTAGGATATACTAGGCTAGAGAAATTTAGAGTGGGGTCAACTAGGATAAACTATAGTAGGTTATCTAGGCTAGGCTAGCATATGTTTAGAGTAAGTTATGGTAGCCTAATCTAAGATAGGCTAGGGCAAGCTACAATAGTTTAACATAGAGTAGGTTAGAGTAGGCTAAAGGACACTAGGCTATAGTAGGTTAGAATAGGAAAAACTAGAGTAGGGAAGGCTAGAGTATTCTATGGTAGGCTAGTCTAGAGTAAGTTAAGAGAGACTACACTAAGCTAGAATAGGCTAGGATATGACAAGCAGAATTAGGCTAGAGTAGGAAAGGGTAGAGTAGGGTATGATAGGATATGCTAGAACAAGTTAATTTAACATAGGATAGGCTAGAGATCAGGGACATGCTAGATTAGGATAGGCCAGGGTAGGTTAGGTTAAGGTTTTCAAGGTGATCCAGAAGGATCATAATTAAAAGGAATAAAATTTAAAATTCCCAAAAGTTAAGGCAAAATAGTGCCTTATTGAAGACCTCGACGAATTAATTCCAATGTAGCTTGAATCGTGTCGAACGTAGTCTGCATGCGAAAGAAATGGAACTTTTAATATTTTGACCAATGGGATAAAGGTTAAAGTCAAAGGGTGATGTGGCACATTCTAGAACTGACATATGGAACAGCGTGGAGATGATGCATGGGTTGAGTCAACAATTGACAAGTTAAGTGCAAGTGGCAACACATGGAAAGACAGTTGGCATATTAGGTTCTCCAATGGGGGCTACCGCGTGGCACCTAAGAACACAAAAAAATTAATTCTTTCAAAGAGTTGGCATTGATGGGGTTTGAACCCACAACTTATGGAACAACAACATAATGAATTAACCATCGAGCCAAAATTGAGAGTCTGATATGCAAATGATAAAGCCTATGTATTTATTTTGAATGTTGTGTATGATGGAGAAAGGGGTGGGTGGAGCCCACCAAACCTCACAACTCTAGAAAACTAAAGTTTGATAAATATTCACCAATGAAGGCTGAAAACTATATTGTATGCACCACTACATAGCTACAATATTGGATGATGATGTGGGTGGTTAAATCTATTTGTTTTATATTCACGGTATAGTATGGTTTGATATATATCAATATTGAATCCTCGAATGAATATATGACTCGTATTGGTGTTAATATATATGTGTGGACAACCATATGAGTAGTCGTTACAAAAATGTACAAATAGATGAAACATATGTGTTACATTGTTTATTATTCCAAAATGGTTCAAATTACTATGTGTTACACAAAATTTTGTCACCATCCCTGCAATCCCTCGTCCCACATATTGGAGGATCATTCCCGTGACCTGTGAGCAGTGTCATACTCTGCAAACACCTTCTTTGCATCCTTCTGCATAAGGACATCATTTCTACTGTTGAACATTTCCTCAAAAAACACACAAAAACCTATGTTTTGGCCTTGGCGCGGGTAGCCAGTTCAGCTCTCGCGCCAATGTGGTAAATTTGCACTAGATCCCGTGCCACCTGGTGCTCTGTCTCTGTGTAGTGCTCGCGCCAGCTGTTTTAGGAATGTTTTTTAATAAATAGAGGTGGAAGTTTCCTTCTAAATACCTCAGGGATGACTCATTAGAAGTAGTTAAAGTTGATGAGCCACGGATCTCTCCCTTTAGGTAGTGATTTTTTACCTCCCATGGAACACTCCTTGAAGATAGGACTCCCTTCCATGATTATAGGGATCCTAACCTCTCCGTCTCCCTCTATATAAACAGGCCTTCTCCCTTTATGAAAGCTAGCTGAACATGTAGCCAAGAAGCTGAAATTTGAGAAGAGATACTATAGTTGAGTAATTGCTATTGAGAAGGTAGAACCAATGAGAATTCTATAGAGAGAGCCCCGTCCGAATTCCTGACGAGCCTTTGTGAGATGCGCTCTATTGGAACCCTGTTGGAGGAGACCACAACGTCGAAGCTTGGTTGTAATCTTCCTTTCTTTCAACAATATACTCGACTATGGTGTTGGTTCCATCATTGTGTTATGTTGATTGTCTCATGCAATTGATTTAGTCTTCTTCGATTTACTAATAGTTATGAATGTGAAATAGTATGTTGTATATCGTCGTTGTTTCTTGTGTGTGTGCAGGTATCTAAGCGTGAAAGCGAGCGGATCGTGATCTGTCAAACCAAGAGCGAGAGGCAAACACTCTTTCTGACGACAACAACAGTGTAGGACCTCCGGTAAGTAAACTATCGAATCTCCGTCCATTCATTAACTAGGAATCAATGTTATAGCTTGTCTCATTTGTGGCTAGACCCACTCTAGGGCTAGTGGGATTGCCTCTATCTGCAGAGGGGATTTACCTCACCAACAAATTGGCGACTCCACTGGGGAATCAGTGCGAGTTTTTCTTTCATCCGTTAGGTCTTATTATTGGTCTTTGCTTGCTTAGTTTGCCTTTTCTGGTTATTTTTGCGGAGTCTAAGACCCTTGTTCAGCCCCAAAGGATCAGATCTTAACTCTGTCTTTCAAAATTTTCCTTTTACCAGGGTTAACTGGCTTGGCACGTTTTATGGTGTGACAGTTGCACCCACTGGTGCTTGTTGCTAGTTCAACACCTGCGCCATCCCATGTTTGGCGCTGATTACAGCCAAACGGTCGCGCCAATTCTTGTAGGTGTTAGGGTTTGCTTGGTTTTGGAGTTTTTGGTCAGTGCTTGTGCTTATGGGTTATTTTTTGTCATCTTTTGGGTGCCTTGGGGTTGTTTGTGATTGTGAACAACCTCATTTCTTCAGTTGCTTGTCCATTTCTTGTCATTGTCATAGCCTTAGGGTTTTTAAGTGCTTTGGTATGCTGAGGCTCCTGTAGGAGTTTGGGTCTTTTGTTTCATGGTCAACTTATTTCCTTGTTTGGTTGCATTTAGATCCCTTGATCCATTTGAGTGATTGCATTAGTTGAATGATTCTTGCCTCTTTCATTCAGTTTTTCTTCTTGTCACTCCAAGCATAGATCACACTTCTTGTATGGGTCTGTTTCGAAATATTTCTTCGATTTGAGAGATTGCAACATTGGTTTAGGTTTTGTTTTGTTTGCTTTTGGGTTGATTGAAATTGTTTCATTTCAACTCTAGCATTAACTTCCTCAAACTAGTTTGTTGGTTTTTTTTTCATGTCATTTAGTGCATTGTTTTCTCTATTACATTGAAAAATCAAAAAATTCGTTTACATTCTTTTTTGCATTGTGAAATTGAAAATATTTCGCATAACTAGCATTGGACATTCTAGGAAAGATCTCTCATTCTCATTAGCTTGCATCGGATACTGTAGTGGATGTTTTTGTGTATGCTTATTATTTTCTATCGCTTGAAAACTCCTAAAATTTCTCGTAGATAGTTTTTCATTGAATGAAATAATATCTTTTGGAATGTAGCTTACATTTAGGGATTTTTGAGATCCAAAATTTGGTAGGACCTTGGAATTGAAACGTAAATACAAGATCAACTTAAAATTTATTCAATTAACCTAAGGCAACATTGAAACGTAATGGAAGATTTAGTAGTCTTAGTTAGAGATGTGTTCCAGCATCTTTAAACCTAGCAGCTATCGTTCGCCATCTGGCTCCAGAAAGCACTAGTACGGACTTGTGCTCCCCGTACCATTGAGTATATAAAGGGAGACCCCTCTAGGTTGCAATCCTTTTATCTGTAGGAAGCTGAGTCTGTTGCCTTGTAACTGTGATACACCGAACACAGCATTCGGGGAGACTACCTGCACATACGTCAAGTCCTTGGTCGATTCTTCTTTCATTTGATTACCAAGGTGTCACATGGCAGTTCACGGAAACCTGGTACACCCTTTTACCTAGACTGCCTGAGCAGTCATTTTTGATCTTTACTAACTCCATAAATTTGAAAAGATCATTGAGCACTTGTCCTTTCACGCTCGCTTAAAATTGAAAGAGACTAGAGTCATCTTTGACTGTTTCTTGACTCTTAAAACATGAAACAACAAAATGTTGGTTTCAATGTGGTAAAATAAACTACCTATGATTATACGCCCATTAAAGTTTGATTACCTGGCTTGTCTTTGTTTTCCTTGGTTTTGATCCAAGTGTCTTCGTTTTCAATCTCTTTTTTCCTTTTCTAGTGTGCCACAGTCACAGTGGCGGAACCATCAGTTTCGTCCAGTGGAAGTAATTTCTCGGACGATTCATCTGAAACTTCTCAAACCTCTAGGTCTGCCGAACTTTAGTAGCCTAATCTCTCATCAGAGTACCCCTTTAGAGAACCGGTTGAGTTCAATTGGCCTCTTTCAAATGCTTGTTTTGGGTTTGGGGTCGGGGAGCACTTTCCCCCTCTTACATCAGGATCACCATTTTTAGCTGCTATCATACCTCCTAGTCCCCATAGTCTTTTGCAAGATCTCACGGTGGATTCAGACATGGAATCATCTGGTCCTATTGGCAGTGAGGGGATTCTTGTTTTCGATGAAGATTATCAACTTTTTCCAGAAAACATCCCTCAAGAGTCCGCTCAATATTCACCATCGGTGTCACTTCCAGCCGGATATAGGTCTTTGGGTCAGATTATGGTTGGTATTGCCTCCATGGCATCATCGACTCTATCCAGGGGTCCGATCCTTCCATCATTAGGGATGTCGCCAACGACACCTATCTCGCCAACACCTTTTGTTACATCTGTCCCAACTAGGCCTACTGTCTACGTGGATGCGTCGTCACCGGTTGTCACCGCTCAACCATCAAGGGCTTCGCCTTCGGTAGAGACTTCAATTGCCATGGCAACCCCCGACGACCAGTCTTTTAAGGAGCATCGGATGGCTACTCAGTAGTAGAGCTCCCAGACTTACTAGTCCCCTCAAGATTCTGGTGAGCCCTATCTTTCTCATTATGATGCAGTCGGTAACCCCATTTATATACTTCCATTTCATTATGATGAGTACGGTAACCCTATCTATTTGCTTTCTTCGAAATCTTATCAGTTCCTTTATGGTTTTAGACCTACCTTGCTTGTGCAACCTTCTAACCAACAAGGAAAACCCTTTTAGGGATAACCTTCGGTTCACCAAGGGTATGCTTATGACCCACAAGGACAACCCTTTCAGGGACAACTTTCGACGCAACAAGGATTTGCGTACGACCCAGAAGGGTATCCCTTTCAGGGGCAACCTTTTGTCCAACAAGGATTGATTTGCAGTCTGCAAGGGCAGCCTTACAATCCTCAAGGTCAACCTTTACAAGGTCAGCATGTGATCGATCCTGGGCAACCTCGAGGACCTGTTGGGAAATCGATATATCAATCAGGGCCTTCATACGGTCCTGGGGGGTAGATTTATCCATCTTAAGGGCAACCTTTCGTGCAACTGCAACAACCATATTTTCCGATCGGTGCAAATGTTACGCAGCCAGGGACATCTTATGGTCCTGCTATAGGTCAACCTATTCATTAGGTACAACCTGACCCATCTCATCCAGGGCCATCTTATGGTCCTGTTCCAGGTCAACTTGGTCATCAGGTACAACCCGACCCATCGCAACCATCAGGCCAACCTGCTCCGCAAGGGCAACTTGGTGGCCCCCATCAGTCAGGTCAACCTGCTCAGCAGGGACAACCTTCACAGAGAGTTCACCCTACTCAGGCACCGCTCTACCCTATGCCATAATCGGGTCAACCAGTGCGCCCGACTTATCCAGCTTAGCAAGGCCCTACTTATCAGCAGCCCGTTCGACCCCAAGGTGCTTGTTACCCTCGAGGTCAATATCAATTGGTTTACAATGCGCCTAAAGGTTCTACTCATTACCCTCAACCGCTAGGCTATACTTACATTCCAGAGCAAAATCTTTATGCTGCTCAATTAGGACCTAAATATACTCATAATCAGTATTCTGGTCCTCAACCTCCGTATCCTGGTCCTCAGCCGCTGTATCAGCTGAACTATCCGGATTATACCCCTTATGGTCTGAATCCATCACGACAGAACCAATGGGGGTAGAGTTACACTCAACTAGGATGGAATGTGGGTAATGGTCCTTATCGAGGACCTGCTATGCCTATCAACCCTCAATTAACTTTTCTCGCCACGTTGGAATTACCGGATGTGTCCAAACTAATGAATAATCCAATCCTTCATAATCCATATCGGCCTCTGGTTCCAACCAAGGTTCCTGGTGATTGCCCCAAGTTTGAGGGAAAGGCTGGAGAAAACCCCCAAGCTCATGTCATGACATACCATTTATGGTGTTCTTCGAATTCTTGGGTGGATGACTCTATTCGACTCCGTCTTTTTCAGGGAACTCTCACTAGAGCTGTTGCTAAGTGGTATATCAAACTTCCTCGTGGTATCTTTAAATATTTCAATACTCTCGCTATGGCATTCCTTACTCATTTCCAGTTACCGGTTTGTTATGAAGCCGGGACACATCTCCTGACATCCTTGAAAGAGGACCAGGCTACCCATATCTCGGACCACATTCATGAGTTGAGACGGCGTCATCGCCCGATCAAGTTCGATATTCCTAATCAGCTTATTACTCATTGGTTCATTACCTCTTTTGTCAATTAGATTGCGAAAGACATCTCCATGGGGGCATGTGTTATCGAGGAACAGGCCATTGCTCATGCCCAATACCTTGATTTAGTGTACTCTCAATCGGGAATTTTGTATGATATCTTGACTGATGCTCCATGACCTGGGACCTCTAAAGCACCGGCTACCCCATCAGTCGACGATGTTATTGGTTCCGTGTCTCAGACTTCACGTAAGTCTTCCAACACTGGGAAGCAAAAATCCAATTCTTCCAATGATTCTGCTTCTCAGCCCACCCCAGATTCTGGCAAAACCTCGGAGGTCAATGTCGTTCAGGCCAATCCTATGAAAAAGACATCTAAGGGGAGAAAGAAGGGCAAAGGCAAGGCCAAAGTCGATGCCCCAAAACTAGAGTCTTATAAACCTCGTGATGATGATGGTTCACAGCGCAAGCCGAAGTATCCTTGTCTGATTTGTGATGAGGAAAACTACACTAAGGATTGTCCTAGACGTGCCGAAGTTAGTAAATTTCTCAAAGGCACTAAAGGAACTCCGGCTGTCCTCAAAGAACCTTTTCCGTCTTAGCAAACACAGATCGTCAATCAACCTGTGCCATCTACACCGTTTGGCTTTCAAGTGTTTATGGTGAATGGTTCTGCACCCGTTTCCATTGCTACTCGGTCGAAAGATTATGTTGGATCATAACAGGCAGTCAGGAAAGAGATTGTTGATGGTTCTCCTCCCCCACCTGCCTCTGGTCCTCTTGAGATTGAAAGGCCCAGTGTTGAACCTGTTGTACAACCACCTTCTAAGGGTGTTCTCCGGAAATATTCCTATAATCCTAATGCTCGTGCTACTCAGAATTACAGTATTGTTGAGGATTTAGCACAGGCGCCATCCGCGATGTCCGCGTTGGAAGTTCTTCAGAGTTGTCTGTCTCAACGGAAAGCGTTATTATCTATGATCAGCGGAATTGTTATTGCTGATTCTAGCCTTCTCTCTTTCGACTTAGAGAATTTTGTCCCCCAAATTCTGCACCAGATTGCGCTTGTCATATAAGTCCGCATTAACGGTCTCAACATCCATAGAGCCATTGTGGACGAAGGTGCATCCACTTGTGTCATGTCATCCACTGGCTGGAAAGCTATTGGCTCTCTAGCTCTCACTTCGTCACCCAATGCCCTTGAGGCATTTGATGGAAGGGAATCGAAACCCTTGGCTGTTCTCGCCAGCTTTCTGATCACGTTACAAGGAAGGACGATCAATGTCGAAGTAGAAGTAGTTGACGCTAAGCTCAATTACAATCTTCTACTCGATCGCAGTTGGACTGACGCTATGCTGTGTGTTCCGTCCACCCTCTTTCATCTTCTAAAGTTTCCACATGAGGGAAAAATAATTACTGTCGATCAGTTGTCGTTCTTTACCTCATCTTCTGAGAACAATGTTCCATACGTGGATCAGATTCCTTCTCCCCTTGACAACATAGGGCCCAGTCTCTTCAAAGTCCCTACCCTCATGGGTATCTTTCCCCTTCTGCCACCAAATACCGTTCAAGTTAATATGGCCTCTCGGTCAGATGACCCTTGGATTGTCCCTTTACCTGAACAGGTTGACTCATTTGGGGATTCGATGCCGCTTACTCCAATTGAAATCAATTATTGTGAACTTCTAGCTACGTTAAATTCTCCCCCTTCTGAAGATGCTCCTTCGAGCATGTCTCTCGACGTTTATTCTCAATACCCCTGGCTTGGCGATGCAGATTCGCCTGATCCTTTGAAAGAAGTGTTTCCATCTAATGAGTCCACCGTAGAATCCATGTCTCTCGAGGAATTACTGTGGAGGGATGGGCATCATCGTTCCTTGTCTATGCCTTGCCTCGGGGCAATGTATAATTGTCTTGAGTGTTTTGCGTCTCAAGTTCCTTCTTCGCCACTTCAAATGCCTATCTTGACTCACGAAGTCTTCACTGAAGGTAACTTGAGTAGCATCACCCAGACGATGCCTATCTACATTTCCGTGAAATTGGGAGTTGTCGAGAACATCCATGTCGGATTCTCTTGTTCTTTCGATGAAGTCCAAGTGTACACTAGCCTCTTTTGTGAATTCTATGATGTTTTTTCTTGGTCTTACGAAGAGATGCCTGGAATTGATCCCAGTATTGTGCTGCATGAGATTCCCACCTATCCTGGTGCGAAGCTTGTTCACCAGCGTCTTCGTCCAATGCATCCTTGGAAAGTCGCCGCCATAAAAGTTGAAGTTGAAAAACTTCTTAAAGCGGGTTTCATTTATTTCGATCCCTCTGACAGAGTGGGTTTCTAACATTGTTCCTGTGGATAAGAAGCAGGAAAAAATTCGCGTCTGTGTTGACTATCGTGATATTAATCGAGCCTGCCCTAAGGATAACTATCCCACCCCTTTCATCGAACAGATCATTGATGATTGTGTGGGGAATGATATTTTTTTCCCTTATGGACGGATTCTCTGGCTATAATCAAATCAATATTCTCTCGTCCGATCAACACAAGATCGCTTTTATCTTTCCTTGGGGAACATTTGCATATAAGAAACTCCATTTCGACTTGAAGAACGCTGGGGCTACATTCCAGCGCGCGATGTCTTATGCCTTTCATGATATTCGTCATATTGTTCAACCATACCTGGATGACCTTCTGGCTCATTCAGTTATGAGAAAAGACCATTTCGAACATCTCTGCCAGATATTTCTTCGCTGTAGATGCTACAACATTAGGCTTAATCCGTATAAATGCGTCTTCTGCGTCGATTCCGATAGACTTTTTGGGTTTATCGTCTCCAAAGATGGAATTCGCCTTGATCTGATTAAGGTTGAGGCTATTGTTAATCTCCCCTCTCCATCCTCGTTACACCAACTCCAGAGTCTCCAAGGGAAACTAAATTTCTTATGACGTTTTATCCCGAATTATACCGAAGTAGCCAAGGGGTTCACACAACTTTTAAAATAGGACGTCCCTTTTCATTCGGATGAGATTGCTCAACAATATTTTGATATGCTTAAGACGTTGCTTGTCAAAGATCCTTTATTACGTCCTCCGGATTATCATCGTGATTTCACCTTGTATCTAGCTGCTGACTTCAGTACGGTCGCCATGGTTTTGGTTCAAGATGATGATGATGGTAACAAGCATGTTATTTACTACTTGTCTCGAAACCTTCTCAACCCTGAAACACGTTATGCACATGTCGAGAAGTTAGCGCTGGTTGTGGTCCACGCCATCCAATTTTTCTGTCATTATGTCCTTTTACAGACGGTAACCGTGATTTCTGATTGTAATCCCATGACCTATATTTTGTCTCAACAATTGCTGGGGGGAAAGTACTCAAAATGGATCGTTATCCTCCAAGAGTTTGATTTGGAATTCACTATCGCCAAATTAAAGAAATCACTTGTTTTCGTTGATCTCATTTGTTCTCTCTCCGCCGACTTTGCTCCTTATTCCGAGGATCATATTCCAGATGAAACTCTTTTCTTGATTAGCACCCTCAATCCATGGTACGGTGATATCATCGTGTATCTCCAGACTTCTACTTTTAGGTCTGAGCTGAAGAAAGATGCGTGACACCGCATTCGGCATCATTTGCAACCTTATCGTATTATTGGAGATACCCTTTATCGTGTTGGAGTCGATTCTATACTTCGCCGATGTCTGACCCTCGAGGAAGCTGAGAAAGTTTTAAATGACTGCCACAGTGGCGCCTGTGGTGGTCACATGTCTGGTTATGCCACCGCACAAAATATCCTTCGTGCTGGCTATTTCTGGCCGTCCATTTTTAAAGACTGCATTGTCACAGTACGCAAATGCCATGCGTGCCAGATATATCAACGTAAGATACGTGCACCACTTGTTCCTTTACATCTTGTCATTACCGTTTTTCCTTTTGCCAAATGGGGCATCAATTTTATGTTGTGTAACCCTCATTCGGCTGGGGGGCATGCCTATATCATCGTCACCGTCAATTATTTTACGAAATGGGCCGAAGCAATGCCTACACTAGCTGTGGACGATAAGAAAATAGCGCAATTCATATTCGATCATGATATTGCTCGGTTTGGTGTCCCTCAAGCCATCATTACTGATCATGGTTCTCATTTTCGGGACTACATGATGTCAGAGCTGACGTCTAAGTTGGGTCTGCGCCACGACAGCTCAACGCTATATTACCCTCAAGCTAATGGCCAAGTTGAAGCCGTCAACAAAGTCCTTGTTACAATGCTTCAACTAAAAATCGGGATCCATAAATCAAATTGGCATCTCATGTTGTTTTCAGCTCTATGGGCTTATCAAACGTCGATTAAGAGTGCAACCGGATTCACCCCGTTTCAGTTGGTGTACGGTCTGGAAGCTACTCTTCCAATTGAATGTGAAATCCCTTTCAATCAAAATAGTCGTGGAATTACTTGCCTAATACTTCACCCTGAGGAAGAGCGTCTCCTATATTTAGAGAGATTGGATGAAACTGGGTCAGCTTAGTTGCCTTGGTCATCGAAGCATAGAAGGAGCGAGTCAAAGCTCATTTTGACTAAACAATTTCCCCTCTTTCTTTTATCGAAGCGAAACTCGTTCTCTGTGCGACCAAGCTCATGACAAGCTAGGGTAGGTAAATTCCAACCCATGTGGCATGGGCCCTACATCATCAAATGCGTGTTACGTAATGGGGCTTATGAGCTTATTGATTATGAAGGTTATCCCTTAGCGCAACCTAGAAATGGGTTGTGCACGTAAAAAATATTATGCTTGAGTCATTCATGCATGACATGTGTACATAGGTGATTTGTTTTTATTTTTGTGCATATTTAGGTTTGATGAGATTTGTGAGCTTTTTTTGTGCTTATTGGGTCTTCTTGGATTACTAGAGATGTCTATTTCCCCTTATGCTCGGTTTCGTGGATGGGGCTTCCGTAGTACTGTGAACTTGTCTTCGCCCATTTCTAGGGTAATTTATGATCCTCGTTGGTGAGTTGATTAACTTACAAGGTATTTTTCTAGGACCAACTACAAACAATGTCGCTGAATATAGTGTTGTTTTGGAACTATTAAGCTGAGGTATTTAACCTCGGCATACACGTATTGCTTGTGAATTTAGATTCACAATTTCTTGTTCTTCAACTTAACGGTCATTATTTGATTCGAAACCCATGCATTTTGAGATTGTATTTGCGTATTTGTTTACTTTGAAAGACATTTTGATTTCATCACATATCAACATATACCAAGACCAATGAATACATTAACCGATGCAAATAGCTAACATTGTGATAGATAGACATTTGCACAATTTATAAAACATCATCATATGTAAATAGACCCATGTAGAAAATAGATCTATATATATATATATATATATATATATATATATATCGACTGTTTGTAGCGTGTGCATCATAAAAACCCAAAAAAATATATATGTCTGTTTCAGTTACATTGCAAGACAACATGTCTCTAAAAAAAATATGCAGAAATAAAAATCCTAGGTGACTAATCGGCGTGTTGCTCATGATAACACGTCACCGCCCGTACCAACCGCCTCAGAAAGCGGTGGATACGACTCGGCACCCCTATAATATGCCTTTGATAAGCCCAAGGCACATCATCAAAGTGAGCATAGTCTGAGATCCCACAGGCGATCCCCTCTAGGTTCTGTACTATCTCCTCCTCGCCACCCTCACCATGAGAATCGAAATCACGAGGAACTCGCCTCGCTATCGACGACATACCTACAGGTCACTCTAGGCCAACATCTACATACATATAAGATTAGCTGTCAGAACATGCATATATACCAAAAAATCATAAAACTCATGAAAATAAAAAATGATTCTCACCTAGCTCTTCGTCCCAATCCTCTCCCTCCGGGAGCAGGAGGTCTGGATCACCAGTGAAGTCTATACCAAAGTAAGGTCAATCCTCCACAACAATCAGTTTTAGTCGAAGCCAATAAAAAAACTCTGGCCTCCAGGACATCTGTTGGCCACCCCTTGCTCTATGCATTAGCACAGCCCATCGGGCCATCCGTGGTTCTCTGAGTGGTGGCATCAGGACAATGACCTCCTGACGCTGGAATATGGGTAGTCGTTCCAAGAAGAACGATATCAAAATAGATCCATACCCAAACTGCTTTAGTTTGGTCTTCTTGCACTTGGTGAGCTGCCGCTTAATGTTAATAGTCACGGCCTCTGCCCAGTTGAAGAGAGTCAAGTTCATGCACTCTGAGGAAAGAAACAATTGTGTCTTTGTGGCCTCATGCAGTGCTTGTGATCCTGCAGCCCGCATGATAGTTTGCAGCACTACTTTTAGTGCCAGATCAAGGATGGTTTGGATGTCAAATTTTCCACTCCCTGTTCCTTTTCATGCCCCTCAATACACCCTGTCGATTACCATTCCCATGCTTTCCCCGGAAGGACGGGTACCGGTCAAGATAGGGACTGCACCCCTACGCGACAATCCAGTGATAAAATACACATCAGAGACTTTGAGTTCAAGTTCATGATCCCGAAGCACACACTTTTCTTGATCCTCGTCCCAAATGCTTATCAAATATTGAAGCAGTTCCTGCTGAGCTCGGAGGCATGATGTTAGGAATAATTTCTTTAACCCACATTCTCTGAGGGAGTTCATGCATCGTTCATTCTCCATGGCCAATTCAGCCTCTTCACTGTGTTCTCTTTCTTTCCACTCAATCACCATTTTTCTACTTGGCACTTGCACACATTGTTCATATGAACATTGTTAGTGTTCTTGGGCATCGAAATTTGAAAATAAATGGTTTCATTTTTCTTAAAATTAGGTGATTTTTTGGGTTGCGCGATTGGTGCGACTGTTTAGCTAACAGTGGCACCAATGGACGTGACCTCTGTGTAAAAAGTGAGCGATTGGCGCGGGTTTGTGCCCGAAACCCGCGCAAACCGCGATGCCCTAGATTTTTCAAATCCCGCTCATTGGAAATCAAAATGACAGATAAAGGTAATGAAATTTAGCTTAAAAGATGGAAAATGGTGTTGGCTCTTACCTGAGACTGACGGAATCAAAATTGGTTCACTGGATCACTCGCAATCGTCGCCACAAGATCGCAAGGAAAATGGACCACTATTGCTCCACAAAGAGGTAAATGTGAAAAGAAAATAAGTTTTTACCACTCATGGAATTTTATAACTTTTCAAAATCTTAAATTAGGTTTTAAAAAATATTTTTCGATTATTTCATCATATTATTGTCGAGAAATACATTTTACACACGTCTTTTTGTGCAGCGAAAGGTTTTCACATGGTTATGACGAAGAAACGAGTTCTATTTTATACTTTTTCGGAATTTTTATAAACACGAAAAAGTCACTATTGGAGTCACCTTTCAGCTCTTTTCTGACTCTCTAAAACTGAAAATACTTCCGAGTTGCTTGTTGTTTTGAACTCGTTAAATTGGCTGTGAAACGACATTTACGAAAAAGTAATACCTTAGGCTATTGCAACAAAGAGGTTCTCTGAGACACGGTTTTCTACCTTTTCGGATCTGTGAGACTACCTACGAAAAGGAACTGCTGCAATTTTCTTTTCCGCTTTCTTTTCAAACTCTCTAAACATGAAAAGATGCCGAGTTCTTCCTTTTTCAGATTCGTTAAAAACTGATGACATCGGATTCCGTCGTTATGATGTTACCCGAGTTCCTCATTCATAGGGCTCATAAAACGTATTAGGTTGGATTTGTCCAAAGGACAGACTTACATCACAAGCATATGCTATCCCCTTCAAGCTTGCTTTCAAAAATAATTGGGGAACTTGCCAGAAATGGTGGGGGAAAATGGAACCAGATTGTAGTCGTGTTGGCAGTATGTCACTCTTGAACATGGCACTTGTCTACATTCGTGTCGGGTTGGGGACATCTGACTTTGTCATTCGTTTGCCTCCATGGGTTTGGGTAATATCTTTTGACCACTCATCTGGTCTTTGCCACGTCACCATGACCTCAGATCCCTTGATGTCAAATACTGCCAAATCCAGTGTCGTGTCACTGATATGTTTAAGAGAAGTGTGCCTCTGAAGTTTTCAACCTCCCTCTGATTCTCTGTTGTTCTAGATTCACAAACTTCATATCCATCTGTCTCGTGTCGATGATGTGGGAGACATTATGGCCCACCTTTGATTAGGTCACTTCCTGTCGACTTCAGATCATTATCTAGGAAGCTGATCTAGAGAATCCCTTCAAGTACCTTGGAGCCTGCATGCCTCAATGGCAGGTTCTTCGCATTCGATGCAAGGTTTACATCATTGCCCTTCGATCGGATGACTCTGCGGGTGTTTGACACCAGATCATTGTTCAGATTCCGTGGATTGTACCTCTTGTACCTTGAGGACCATTGTCATTACTAGTGGTTTCTCTCGCGTCTGTTAACAGCTCTCATTATTGGTTGGTAATCAGACAATTTTCTTGCATGTTCGACTTCAAATCACATATTCGCATGCTTGAATTTGTACTTTGTTCAGGTCGAGATGGAGCGCAAAACCCTGGGTTTTATCTGATGAAATCTAGGCTACAGGTTCTTTGTGGATTACTATGACTTATTACATGACTCTTCTGCTTGGATGGCTGCGACCATACCTGAGTATATTTGTTGATCCCTATTTCTAGATGGCTGCATCCATACCTCGGATCTCAGTTTTTATGTATTCTATTATGGATGGCTGCGCCCATACCACATGTCATGTATCAGAAATATCAGTTGTATTTATACTTGCAGGTCTTGCGACAACAATGTTTGGGTCGAACGCGTTCTCATAAAGCATTTCACCCCTCCCTCTCTCTCAGACCTCATGCTTTAAGGGGCATCTGTTACACAACATTTTGTCATTGTCCCTGCAATCCCTCGTCCTGCATATTGGAGGATCATTTCTGTGACCTGTGAGCAGTGTCATACTTTGAAAATACCTTCTTTGCATCCTTATGCATAAGGACATCATTTCTCCTATTGAACATTTCCTCAAAAAGCAGACAAAAACCTATGTTTTGGCCTTGACGTGGGTTGCCAGTTCACCCCTCACGCAAATGTGGTAAATTTGCACTAGATTCCGCGCCACTTGGCGCTCTGTCTCTGTGTAGTGCTCGCGTCGGCTATTTTAGGAATTGTTTTTAACAAATAGAGGTGTAATTTTCCTTCTAACTACCTCAGGGATGACTCATTAGAAGTGGTTAAAGTTGATGAGCCACGAATCTCTCCCTTTAGGTAGTGGTTTTTTACCTCCCATGGAACACTCCTTGAAGATAGGACTCCATTCCATGATTATAGGGATCCTAATCTCTCCCTCTCCCTCTATATAAACATGCCTTTTCCCTTTATGAAAGCTAGCTGAACATATAGCCAAGAAGCTGAACTTGGAGAAGAGATACTATAGTTGAGTAATTGCTATTGAGAAGGTAGAACCAAGGAGAATTCTGGAGAGAGAGCCCCGTTCGAATTCTCGACGAGCCTTTGTGAGATGTGCTCCACTAGAACACTGTTGGATGAGACCGCAACATCGAAGCTTGGTTGTATTCTTCCTTTCTTTCATCAATATACTGGACTATGGTGTTGGTTCCATCATTGTGCTATGTTGATTGTCTGATGCAATTGATTTAGTCTTCTTCGATTGACTAATAGTTATGAATGTGAAATAGTATGTTGTATATCGTCATTGTTTCTTTCGTGTGTGCAGGTATCCGAGCGTGAAAGCGAGTGGATTGTGATCTGTCAAAACAGGAGCGAGAGGCAGCTACTCTTTCTAACGACAACAACAACGTAGGACCTCCGGTAAGTCATATATCGAATCTTCATCCATTCGTTAACTGTGAATCAATGTTATAGCTTGTCTCGTTTTTGGCTAGACCCACTCTACGGCTAGTGGGATCGCCTCTGTCCACAGAGGGGATTTACCTCACCAACACTATGTATAACATTTCGTATGTAATTGGATGGTAGTATTACATGGAATATTATTATTATGTCATATTGTTCGATGTAATGTTTAGATAGAAAATGATTATTATAATACACTGTTGAGATTTAACCATACACCATATACATTATATCGTTACAACATAATTTTGAATATATATATAAATTTTTTATAACAAAGGGGAAGAACTTTCGCGAGCTTAACCCTAGGGTTGTGAACCCCCAACATAATATTAACACAAAGGATTTTAAATGGAGAAATATTATTGTGGTTATAATGTTTTTAGGTTCCAAGAGTGTTTAATCCTTATCTTTGGCCTGTTTATTTTTGTATGTAAGTTGTTTTTGGTGCTTGATTTTGTAGTGACCAGCGGATTTTTTTGGTCATGTTTTAGAGGTAAATACGTGGTAGGAAAAAAACTTAGTTTAGTATCAAATTATCAATTTTGTAGCAAGATTTTGGGGGAATTTTTTATTACTTTAGTTTAAGTTTTGGGGAGAATAATAAAGAGGTCACTATCTTGGAGGCATGACCTAGAGATCTAGTCCACAGTATACAAATTTAGTTATCAATTGGTTGTTGTGTTTCCCTTCTCAGTATTTTATATTTCATTCTAATTGAAACTTCATTTAAATAATTCATGCTTGATTTAAGTTTAGTTTTTATTTAAATTTTATCATTCAAACTTGAACATTTATCCATATCCAATTAACTTTAAAAGATCCTAGATCAAGTGGACTCATAAAAGATTTCATGGCATTTTTTGAGTGTGCATGAAAACCAAGAGAAAATTCAAGCAAGGTGAAGGAATACTTGTTGAAGACAATAAAAAAAATGGATCAAGAAGCTATAATCAAGGAAGAGATGTTGTCACATGTGGAAGAGAAAAATCCTTTTAGTTCCGATAAAGAGCTTTGTGAAGATTTCATTGCGATGAAGGCCATGGTTGATGAAATGTAACAAGGATGGATGCGTTTAGAGTGGGAAGTTCACCGAAGAAGGAAGTTAAATATGAAGCAAAATTATGGAAAATTGAAAAGGTCCCTCCTCCTCCTCCTTCAAGTCCTCCTGCTTCTCCTTCTCCATCTCCTCATGGAAAATCCACTTCAAACAAGCAATCGTTGAAGTTGGATATTTAATTCGACTTCATAGTCTATGATGGTGAGCTTAATTTTGAAAATCTTGACAAATGGATTCACCAAATGGAAGTCTATTACTATGTACAATATATCATTGATAACTAGGTAGAAATTTAGTTGGCCTCTGTTTTATTGGAAGGTACTACGTTAACGTTAGAGAACTTTTGAGGTCTAAAATGGGCCTCCTAAGAAATATGTACAACCAAAATAAACTTTATAGGAACCAATGGGATTCAATATGATGATGTAAACCATGGGGGATGATGCACAATTTTTGGGGTAAAAAGGTATAAATATTAAAAAATAATAAAATAATAAAACTACTTTTTCAACTTGTATTTTCGAGTCATCTCCCTAGTTTTTTACTCGAATTTCGAGTGGGAATACTCATTGTATGCAAAACTTAATTACTCAGCCAAGGAGTACCCATGTTATATACTTTTGATGGACCCTGCTACATGAAAAATGAGAAATTCATGAGAAAACATGATTGCAATCACATTTTTCATGTATTTCTCATGTTTCATGTGGCAAAGTCCATCTAAACTATGCAACATGCGCACCCCTTGGATGAGGAATCAATTTATATATCCAACGAGTGTTCCTACTCAAAATTTGAGTAAAACCATAGGTAGATAAGTTGAAAATACGAGTTGAAAAAGTAGTTTTTTCTTTTTCCCCTCTAAAATTTGATGATGTAATCTAATATTATTTTATTATTTCCACTATTGTTTTATAATTTCCTTAAGAGGCCCACTTTAGACCTCGAAATTCCCCTAATTTATGTTGGGAGACTACAATTCAAGAAGGCAAAACTCTTCCCTCATGGTTTGAATTTACATCAACTTTAAAAAATCAATTATATCCTTTGGTATATGCACAAAAGGAAAAAATAGAATGGAAAGCTATGTAGCAACAGAGAGGCCAAGGTGTGAAAAACTTTACGTAGGAGTTGAAGAAAAAGGAATTGGATTTAAATATTCCACTTAATACAAAAGAGACTCTTTTGAAGTATATTGGTAGCTTGCTTGGGTATATCCACAATACTATTTTTCTATTAAATCCATCTACCTTCGATGAGGTTTGTGTAGAAGCGGCCTATATTGAAGTAGGTAAACAAGGTGGTGGAGTCTTTATAGATTAGATTCTATCAAACTATGATAAATAAAAGGGAAAAGAGAAACCAAATATAGAAACTTTTATGAAGAAGGGCAATGTGAAACTTTCTTGCACCCATTGTAAGAAAAAGGGACACAATGATGATCATTATTGGAAGCTATTTATGGAGTTGAGGCCTAAATGGTTTTGAGACAATAAGGGCAAGTATATGGTGGTAGGAACAGTCCAATGGGATCTGAGATTAGACTCTAGAAATGAGGCATAAGTCACGGCTATGGGTTTGGAAGGTATATTGTTTTCACATGTTGGTTTTGGTTCTTTTATTTTTTAGTTTATTTGTAACAAAGAGGAATGAAATCTTTCACATAAAGGTGGTAACCAAACATGTAATAGAAGATACTCTGCTTGACATTGGTTCTTGAGCCAGTATGGTATCTAAGGTAGTTGTTCAAAAATTAAATTTGGAAGCAAAACTGCATCCTAAACCTTAGTTTCTTAGATGCGTGTGTAACAACATTAAGTTATAGGTAACTGAGAACTGCAAGCTTAGGTTTTATATTACATCTAGATTTTTTGATGAAGTTGAACTAGATTTGATTCCACTCGATATTTGTGGAATGATGCTTAGAAGTCCTTACGTGTTGAACAAGAAGGTTATCTACTGCAGAAAGACAAACAAGTATCACCTTTTCAAGGAATGAATAGAGTATATAATTTGAGCTCATCAAAATAAGGATGATTCTTCGCTCCTAACTACACGGAAGTTAAAAATACTTGAAAATGTGAGTAATATTTTTTCACTCATATCTACAAATGTGGACAAAGAAGTTATTCAAGAGCATGGGAAATATTTGTGGGAGCCTTTCAAAAGGATTAAACATGTTAGTTTGTTTTTATTTATTAACACTGCTAATGTATTGTTCATGGAAAGTGGTTGAAGTAACACATATTAAAGTGTGTGGGAAAGTGAAAAAGGCTAACAATATGGTTTTAGTTTTCATTATTGTTATGAAACCTTTTATGGATGATCCAAATACTTAGTATATGGTGAAAATATAGCAAACATGCACGAAGTCATATCCCACACTTAGTGTTTGATTAATAACCGTTTAGAGGCCTAAAAGCCTCTCACTGGAGAGTATTGATCTAAGAGGATGCTAAAATTTCCTAAATGAATGAATATTTAATTATCTTTCCCATGGTGTTTCTAATGCCTAGGAGACAACGCAATAATTCATTGATGATATTAGAGTCTAAGAGTGGTTTCTTTTTTCCTCTGACACATATTTCAAGGTGGTAGATACAAAAATATGGTCTCGAAGACGTGGTAGCTTGAAATATTATTACACCCTCTTCAGTTAAAACTCGAGAGTGAGGTTGACATTATTGGCCTTGCTTCCATGCACCCTGATTATATTTTACCCATTTTTGTGCACCCCAATGCCCATAGCCTCGTTGATGTGGAATTTTGAAATAAATGGAAAATAAAACAACGTAAACCACAAGTCATCCACATAGGTGACTAGACTGAGTAATCCCCTAAACCAACACGGAATGCCATCTCCTTCTTTCCATTGTACCAAAGGGTTAATGATGGGACCAAACCATAGGAAAATAGACAATGAACATGTAATAAAAGTGGAGTTCCGCCTCTTAGGAAAGAAAAACATCACTACACAGCTGAAATGAGGGGACGGGAGCTAATGACTTGTTGTTTATCTGCTTGGTATAGTTCACAAGACACAAACCAATAGAGGGAACATAGTATTGAATTAAAATTCTAAGAGAAGTCAATATCCAACTTTATATGAGAAATGGGTAAGAACAAAACATTCAAACAACATAAATACTATGAAACAAACTATTAAGGAAATCAAAATTACCTCTGAAATCAACCTAAAAAAATGGGAATTCCATACCATAGACCAACATCAAAGTCATGCACCTTTATTCCACACCATCCTGATTGTGAAGACTCAACCCTTTCCCGACACCCTAGTCCCAATTTTTTTAGACATGTTTTTTTCCAACCAAAGGTTTGCACGAGAAATAGCCATGTTGATAGGTAACTTATCACATCAAAATCCAAGATCTAGACATGTATATTTTTCCATAACTCTACCCTTCCACCATTGAAGACAAAGATAATGATTCCTCGAAAGGTACCAACCATTAAATTAAACATAACGTTGCAGTGGGGGGGATGCCACAATGGACCCCTCTTTATTGGAATTGGGATTTTATGGGGTGGAAAATTCCCCCTACCCATAAGTCCCTCATTAATATGGTCATCCATCCGCACCAAGGAGATTATTAGTAATATTATTTATATAAATATCACTATATCTATATATAAAAGAATTTATATTTTAATATCATTAATACCCTTTCAGATGTTTTATAATTTATAATTTAATTTTTTAATGCTATATATATATCGTGTACACACCAATACATCAAAATATTGAATTTGATTGTAAATGCTAAATTTTTATATGTTTATTAATTATATCTAAATATGGAGTTCTAAAATATAATTTTTATAAATATGAATTATTATTTTAATATTTATAATGTAAAGAATATTAGTTATAACTATTATCCACATTTTTAATATATTTTTCATCTATATATTTAAAAATGTTTTTATTATGTAGCATAAATTCATCTAACTTTAGTTATCTCTCCAAGTGTAAAACATTGTTATTTAAATATATTTGGATGTGATTCTATCATCTTTTCAAAGATAATTTGTTTGTAATTGTATTAAAAAAAATAAATTACAATATAATAAATTGAATTGGAAGGAATTAATACTTTTACCACATTTTACTTTTTATTGTCTTTTTAATTTATATTTTTTGATTTCTTCAATCTCAAGATACACTTTATATTCATTATGAGGGAGTTGTAGTGTCCATAAATAAGTGTAAAAATCTAAATGTTGAATCAAGATGAGAGAGGTGTTGTAATATCCATAAAATGAAATAATAAATAAAAAATAATAATATGATAGGCTAGGTTGTAGAATAAATAATAATAATAATAATAATAATAAAAAGTAATAAAAAAATAATTTTATTTTGTTATATGGTACCTTTGTTTTTATTAATAAAGCCATAAGGTGTAGAATAGATAGTGATCATCTTTTAAGATACTCAATGGTGAAAGGTTCACATTTTGAAACTCTATGTGAAAAATTCTAGTCACGACAAGTCCTATTCATGGGAGATTTTGATGAATTAAATGCCCATGGGTTGTGGCTTCTGAGGCCAAAGGTTAGGTTCCATTAATATGAAAACTGACATTTAAAAACAAAAACAAAAAATAACGAAATTGTTTTTATTAGTAAAATTACTAACAAATATCTCTCCACAAATATGCATCACCTCAACTCAAATTTAAATATAATGATTCATATTTATAACCATGTATGATTAATAAAAATATAAAATATTATTAATTTTATAAATAAATGTATATTAAAAAAAACAAAATTGTGATATATATACAAATATTTTAGTCCCAAGGGGCACTCTAGAGGTAGATGTGAAGTTCTAATATTGTTGCTAGTTGTTCTTGATCACTACAGTTGGGGTGAGGCTCATTCCTTTGTGGTGATGTCCCCGTAAGCAAGGTAAGCAAGGCTAATAGTTTACTCTCTTTACTATCCATGAAATGTGGGGAAGTACTCCTACATTTCCCATGATTTCATATATATATATATATCTATATATATATATATATATATATATATATATATATATATATATATAGATATATACCATTGTATTTCATATATAATTTTATTTAATAATCATTTAAAAATTCAATATCTACAATAAACTCATTTTTCTAAATTATATTTCTATCTATTTACCTATCTATCTAAATATTCAATACTAAAAAAAATTATTAACTTATAAAACATGTTATATATATATATATATATATATATATATATATATATATATATAAGAGAGAGGGGGGTCAATATCATGACATAGATTGAATTTTGAGGCGTACCCTCCATTGATCCACTGAACATTAAGGATACATAAATATCTCTACGAGTAATAAATGTACAGTCACCTAAGTAGAGTATTAGGTTAAAATTAATTTGATATTAAAATATAAATTGTTAGATTTGACAAGGAAGATTCCAAAGGGGCATAAACAATATTATTAATAATTAGGGTAGATGCATATTAAATCTATATCTACCAAGTGTCTATAGGATCAAATCTCTTGAGGTACAAAACATTCCTCAAGTTTTGGACTCGAATTAAGATTGATTTTATTATGAATATGGTTTTACATATATTTATATAAATTAATGAGTGGAAAACGTTTATAAGATTAATATAAAAACATTATAATTTATCTTAATAATTAATTATATTTATAGGGTTAATATAAAAGTGTATCCAAAAATGTAAAAAATACAATTAATACTACCAAAGTCTAATAATATTGATAATAATAACACTTGTAACATTAATAACTTTAATAAAATATTTTAACAACAACAACAACAACAACAACAACAACAACAACAACAACAACAACAACAACAACAACAACAGTATTTATAATGTTAATTGGTTTAATAAAATAGAATATTATAATATTAAATATTAACTAAACATGGATAAATATAAATATTTTTCTTTTATTTTTATTAGTTTTTTGTGTTTTTGTAGAAATCATCCTTTGTTTTCAAGGTATTCTACAACTCTCTCAACCATAAAATATGGTCAGAGTGAGGCACTTAGAGCTAATAAATCTATGATCACTTATTTTCCTTTTTTGAGCAATTAATATAATAATTTGACCAACACTATATATATATATATATATATATATATATATATATATATTTGTGAAGTTATGCACTTAGTTTGACATTAAATAAGGATTACATAAACATAAAAAAAATCTTCTCAAGAGTAATACTTGACATGATATTTCAAAAACAAATAAAGTTGTACTGCTTTTATCATTATTATATTTTATAAAATTTGACATCCTAAGGATATTTTAAATAAATTTAAATTTGATATTCATATTTGATATTACATGATTTTTAATAAGCTTAAAATTAATATTTACTTATACCCTGATCGGGGTGGATCAAGGTATACACCATGTAAGTGTTCACCACCACCTAAGTTACACCATGTAATCAATGCAATGGAGGATGGGAATTAAGTTTTATGTTTGTAAGTTATAGAGTATTGGATCTTGGAGTGTTTGATCACAGTTTGGTATGAGGTGAGGTATTTGAGATGTTATATGATCTTTCTTGTGTAAAAAGAGGCAAATGACCATGACTCCATCTAAAAAAAAGATTGTTTTCTTTTTCTTTGGCGAAACTACAAGGAGATACCCAGATATATGATGAAAAAAATTATGTTAATTTGGGTCAATACGCACAAGTACTGACCATGGAATTATTGAATATGATGAGATATTTGTGGAGAGAGTTGGTGAATATTCACGCCATACATGAAAAACTACTAAAAACTACTGTAGAACAAGACCGACTCATTAAAAATTAGTGAAACAAGACGAATCCCAAATATTGTAGAAACAATGAAGTAGGAATAAATATGAGGAGAGAAATCAATGTGAAATACATTTGAAGAAATGGCTAAAAGTAAGCAAGACAAATCTAAAGGGGAAAAACATAGTTGATTAAAATCTAATTCTAAGCATGGAAAGAAGCCCAAAATGGAGTTACAAGGACATTTAAAAAAAGATCACACTCCCAACATATGATGGGGAAAATGAAGCAGAAATGAAAGCATGTATACTCAATATCAACAAATATTTTAAAGTTTATGACTATTTTACTGAATTGATAGCCAAATTAGATACTTACCAACTACATCAAAAATCTTCCTCATGGTGGGAAGAAGTGAGAGCAATGCATAATTTATAAAGTAAATAATTTACTTAAAAAGAATTCCAACGAAACATCAAAAAAAAATAACAAAACGTTATTCTAATGATAAAAATAGAGAATTTCATGATTTGAATCTTGCCCAAATGTCATTGGATGAGTTAATAAAAAAATTTACAAATATTTTATGATATATACCATACATAAGGGAAGAAAAAGAAAAAGTAAAATGCTTTATAAGAAATAATTTTTTACTATAAGGCCAAGAAAAGTGATGAGAATATTAAATCATGGCCAAATAATAAGAAGGAAATATTTGTCCAAGGTGGAAAAGGAGGAAAACTTGAGCAATTTAAGCAAGCTCATAAGGGGAATCATAATTAGAGTTTCAATAAAAATAACAATCAAACCTAAAGGATTCAAATGTAAACTTAGACTGGGTCTAAACAGTCTAAATTTAATAATAAAGGATTTAATGGAAAATAAAAAGAGCCTTTAAAGTGTCATGGATGCGGCGACCCACACCTACTATGAGATTATCCTGAAAATAGGAGATCTATAAAACACTTATTGAACATTCAAGAGGCTTCCACTATCAATGATGTGTCCAGGAATATTTTGCATATTAATGCATCCTTGTAAGAGCTCCAAGTAGTGCATTAATACATCCCTATCCTAGCCTACTCTAGTCAAGCCTAGCCCATTATAGGCTAGCCTAGACCAGTCTAGCATAACCTAGCCTAGTCAATCATAACCCACTCTAGATAAACATAGCATTTCTTAGCTTACTCTAGCTTAGCCTACTGTAGCATAGCCCAACTCAACATAATGTAACCTACACTAGCCTAGCCTAACCTATCCTAGCATTTCCTACCCTAGCATTTCCTAGGAAATCTTATTCTAACCTAGCTTAGCCTAATCGTTCATAACGAAGACTTTTATAGCCTAGGATAGCCTACTCTAAGCTATCCTCGCTTACTCTAGGATATCCTACAAACCAAATATCTACATGTACCTCAAAAAATTCAAGATTTTTGAAAAAATTCCTATCCTACTTTAACCTAGCCTACTTTAGCCTAGCCAAATCTAGCCTAGCCTACTTTGGCCCGCTCTATCAACCTTTAACCTATCTTAGCCTATCCTAGAATACTCTAGATAAGCATATGTTACGCTAGACTAGCCTAGCCTAATCTAGAAAATCCTAGAAGTCTAGCCTAGCCTTACATTCTTAGCCTAACCAATCATACTCTAGCCCATATTACTCTACTCTTGACTAGCCAAGCCTAGCTTATTCTACTTTCGCCTATGCTACTCTAGCCCAGCTTAACCGACTTTAGCCTAGCAAGCATACTCTACCTTAGCTTAAGCTACACTAGCTTATCTTATCCAATCCTATCCTAACCTATTCTAGCCTAGCGTAGCCTATTTTTACATAACCTACACAAAGTTAGCCTATTCGAAATTATCCTAGCCTAGCTTAGCCTCTAGCCCAACCTGGTGTAGCCTAGCCTACTCTAACGTTGTTAACCCTACTCTAGGATAGCCTATGCGAGGTTAGCCTACTCTACCCTATCTTATCCTAGTTTAGACTACTCTATCCTACTTTAGCTTAATCTGGTCCAGCCCTCTCAGTATGAGCCTAGTCTAGCCTCGACTAGCCTACTCTACCCTAGCCTAGCCTACTCAAGGAAAACCTAGCCTACTCTAGCCCAGCCTAGATAATCTAGAATATCCTAGCATAGCCTAGGTTAGCCTACTCTATACTAGCATAATCTACTTTAGCCTACTCTAGTCTAACTTGGCCTACGATAGCCTAGCCTACTCTACCATGGCCTAGCCTAGCCTAGCCGACTGTAGCCTAGCTTACTATAGCTTATCCTACTCTACCCTATCCTAGGATACTCTAGCCTAGCCTAATCTAGCCTAGCCTACTCTAACCTTGCCTACCTTAACGTATTCTAGCTTAGCCTACTCTAGCTTAACCTAGAATACTGTAGGCTAGGTCAGTATAACCTACTCTTGGATATCCTATCGTAGCCTAGCCTATCCTACTCTATCCAAGCCTAGCCTATCCTACTCTATCTTAGCCTAGCCTAGCCTAACATACTTTATCCTAGCTTAACCTAGCCTAAAATACTTTAATGTAGCTTACTCTGGCCTAGCCTAGCCTAACCTACTGTATCCTAGCTTAGCCTAGCGTAGAATAGTCTAGTGTAGCCTACTTTGGCCTAGCCTAGCCTACTTTGCCATAAGAGAGAATACTCTAGCATAACCTACTAGAGCCTAGCCTGTCCTACTGTAACCTACTCTATCTTAGCGTAATATATTGTAGCCCAAGCTACTCTAACATATTCTTGCCTAGCCTAACCTACTCTCACCTTTCCTAGCCTAGCCTAACCTACTTTAGCCTAGACTACTCTAGCCTAGCCTACTATAGCCTATTGTAGCCTAACTTATCCTGGCCTCTTATAACCTAGTTTAGCATATTCTAACCTAACCTAAACTAACCTAGACTACTCTTTCCTATACTACAGTAACCTAGCCTATTCTAGGATAGCAAACACTAGCTTACACTAGCGTAGCCTACCCTACCCTAGCTTACCCTAGCTTAACCTATTATTACTCTACTCTTTCTTAGCCTACTCTAGTTTACAGTAGCCTAGCCTATCCTAGCTTACTATAGCCTAGCCTAACCGAGCCTTACGCGACCCTACTCTAGCCTAGCCTACTCTCGCCTTGCCTGACCTACTCTTTCCTAGCCTACCCTAGTCTATCCTACCATAGCCTAGTCTACACTATAATAGTCTATCTTAACCTAACCTAGTCTACATTAGCCTTGCTTAGCCTAACCTAGCTCACACTAGCCTAGCCTAGCCTACTGTAGCCTAGCATGGTCTAGCCTAGCCTAGCTTATGCTAAGCCTTTGCTTTGCTAGCCTATCTTACAGTCTCCTACCCTGGCCTACTATAGCTTATCTTAGCTTACCCTACCCTAACCTATCCTACTCTAGCCTAGCTTAGGCTAGGTTAGCCTACTCTGTACTAGCATAATTTACTTTAGCCTACTCCATCCTAACTTGGCATATTATGGCCTAGCCTACTCTACCATGGCCTAGCCTAGCCTAGCCAACTGTAGCCTAGCTTAGCCTAGACCATCCTAGCCTACTTTAAGTTACTCTAGCCTAGCATATCCCACTCTTTCCTAGCCTAGCCTAGCCTAACCTTCTATAGCCTAGCCTACCCTATCCTACTCTAGCCTAGCCTAGCCTAGCTTACTCTGGCCTAACCTAGCCAAACCTAGAATACTCTAGCCTAGCCTAGCTACTCTATCCTAGCCTAGCCTACTCTAATCTAGCCCAACCTACTCTACACTAGAATAGCTTAGAATACTCTAGCTTACTCTAGAGTATCCTAGCTTCCTCTATCCTAGCCTACTCTAACCTATTCTAGGTTAATGTGGCCTAGCATAGCCTACTGTAGTTTAGTTTAGAGTAGCCTATCCAAGATTTTTCTATTCTATCCTTATGTAGCCAAGTCTATTTTAGTTTGTCCTAGCCCAATCTAGCTTAGCCTAGCCTACTCTAACACAATCTAGATTTATAAAAATTTACATATATACATATTATATTTGAAACATTTAATAAAAGACATTCAAAATCAATCTACAAAAATATTTATATTATAATTTATTTTTCACATATAAATTTAAACATAAAAACATTACCACTTTATATTTATATAAATTCAATCATTTTTTCACTATACATTACATTATTTTAATTAAACAAATATACCATATCATATGGTATCATTAGTAAAATATAACATAGTACTTAATAATATATTAATTATCTAAATTTTAAAATCATTTAAGAAATAAATTAAACTAAACTATATCAATAAAGAAATCATTTAAAAATAATATTGCAACATTAAATTTATTTAAAAAAAAAAATTGATCTTAATATAAAATTAAGATGGAAAATATATAAAATTTAATCATATTAAAAAAAAAATGAAAAAACAAAATCAGAACTACATTTTTATAACATGTGAATAGAATATATATTTGTAAGATGGAAAATCATTTTGAGAAAGCTAAATAATTTAAATTAAAGCTTCACAGAAATTATTTTTTTATTAAATACGCAACCATAGAAAACTTATTTTGAGAGCAATGGACTAAGCCAAGGAACGACTTGTTCGATGTACAATAGGTAGTGACGGTTTCAATGAAAAAGATAAACGTACACGTGTTAAATTAGCGTTGGAAATATTCTTGATTATCGATCAGATCCTGAGAAGGAATGTTTAATCAACTGAATTTAATAGCGTTGAAAAGTCGAAAATACTCTTGATTATCAGATCAGTTCGTGAGAAGGAATATTTAATGAAATGAATTTAATTTTTCAATCTTGATTACCAGATCAGTTCGTAGAAGGAATATTTAATGAAATGAATTTAATTTTTCAAATATTTGGTTATTGACGTTAGATATTCTGACAAAATAATAATTCACTAAATATTACCCAGAATAACCAAGATACAATAGTCGGTTGTGTCAATGTGTTATTTAATTGAACATTTGAATAATGGAGGGAGGTTTTTATTAATTGAAATGTAGATTTGTGTTATGTTAGGGTCATGTACCGTCAATTTCATGTAACTGAACTGGGCATTCAAATGACTAGAATCTAAAATGGATTAAATTCAACTCATCAAAGTGAAGATGAAGAAGAAAATTAGAGAGTTAGACGTGAATTAGGATATTATAGAATAATCGGCAGCCCCGGAGCACGGAGCACCGTCTTTGGATTGAAGGCCATAAACAATTTTATAATTGATTCTTAGATAGACGGTCTTTATAGTGAGAGCCAAAATAATCTCAACTCTGAAGCTCTTAAGGTTTAAATCATTAATCTGAACTCTAAAATATTCTTCTGAATGAAAATTTTCATTGAAGTGAAAGTAAAAAAATTTCAAGTAAAAAAGTTTTCATTGATGCAGAGTGTTTTTCTTTTTCCAACGGTAACAAACAATGATATGGGCTTTTCATTTTTCCTGTTAGTTTTATGACAATATTTTCAGAGAGTATGTCTAAAAGAGCATGTCAAAGAGCGCCGACTCTAATCAAAGTAAGTCTAAAAGAATTGATTGGTATTTAAAAACAGTTTTGTAATATTTTGGCAGTGTAGATGTTTGCAAAAAAAATTCATTAACCCTATTTCCTGTTCTTTTGAGAGGGATATCATTCAACAACTTGACATAATTTAACATATTTGTAAAGAAGAAAAAAAATGCTAAAGTACTTAAACCAAAATATTTCTCCAAATGCCAATGTCTCAAATGATTTGCCAAAGTAATTCCCCAACTGAACTAAATGTAATATGTCAAATGTTTTCTGTTACTCTAGCAACATCTATCTGAATTACATCTCATTCTTTAAAATTAAAGACGATAGATAATGCTTCCCCAACTAACACAATATCTTAACAGAGGTGCTTGAAATCAGGATCGAAGAATAAATAACGATGATAGGGCGATTGGAAAGAAAAATCTAACAGAATATCCATCAAAGCTCCTTCAACGTCATGTGAGTCAATAAGCCATGACTCACATATCGAGCTCCTTGTGCAAGCAAATCCTAAACAGTCATCAATCCTAGCAGTTACTTCGATCCTAATAAATCTTCTGTCCGTCTAACCAAAATAAAATCAACACCAAACCAACTTCGACCCAAATAACGATAACCTTCCATTTCAAACATTTCACCGCTATCCATAATTTGGAACCTCATCAAATATCCAGTTCTTCGCAACCAAACCCATCCACGCTTGAGAAATAGTAAAATAGCTGAACGGCCAGATTTAACAAAGAGCATAACCGTCAGATTTAGGAAAAATCTTGAAAAACGGTGCTTTTTTTGGTTGGAAAAAACCCAAAAAACATAAGAAAGCAGTTGTTACTTTTTATTTTTCCAGCAATAAAACATCTGACTCAAAAAAACATAAGAAAGCAGTAATTACTTTTTACGTTTCCAGCAATAAAACATTTGGCAGTTTCCATCAACTTGGTTACAGCTGGTTTCTCGGTAAGAGATGTGAACGTGGTTACGGTTGGTTTCTCGGAAAGATGTGTTTGTCGAAAACTAGAAAAAGCTCCAGCCAATAAAAAAAAAAAAATGGTTTAATTATGATGTTATAATAATTGTTTTTAAAATAATTTTATATTTTTATCATATTTAGTTATGTTATTCCGATAAATATATTTTAGTTTAGTAAATATTTTGAAAATAATTTATTTTTAAAATTCTCAAATTATGTATATATTTTAGTTATAAGATAAAAAATTAATGATTATATTTAGTTATTTGAAAAAAAAATAGTTATTTAAATTACTTATAATTATATATAAACAAATTAATATTAAATATTTAGTTTTTTTTAAAGTAATATTTCATTTTTTAAAATAAGCTTATAGATATATATAATGCTAAATGTCGGGTATAAAATATTTAACAACTAAGAATGAGTGAAAATGGTTTATTAGTGGTTTAAAGAAATTTTTAATTAAAATTTGTTATTTTTAATTTTTTAATAGTAAATAAAATTGTTATAATTAATGTTTACTTTCCATGTAATTAAATATGTCTATTATATTGCAAATAATAAATTTTATAAATAAAATATGACAATATACAAAATATTATTTATAATTATAAATATAAGTATTAAATTTATTTTGATACTTATAAAAAAAATAATAAAGTAAAAGGTAGCAAATGTATAGAGGATCTAGTTAAATTTTAAAGAAGATTTTGATAAATACTATGCATTGGTTAGCAACCATTGCCACTAATAATTATGAATTGTGAGTGGTATATGATGGTATCTAAAGTAGAAACAAATATCAAACATACAAAGTATGGTAAAAAATTCTAAAGAATTGACTATTTTTTAGTTTTCCATTGGTCAAATGGTTTCCACACAGAATTAAAATTGACTTGTCAGTCATTTTAATTGTAAAAATAATTATAGCTTCTAAGAATACCTCTTCTGCAGACTATTGAAGAGGTCTAAAGGAAGGTAATGGATGTCATCAAGGATCCATGTATGTTTTGGCCATACTGCGGCCATATGTTACATTTTGAAGACTATTTGGCTGGACAATGTTTCATAGAGGGTCCTTAAGCTTCAAGGATAGTAAGCATCCTAGTTAAGAATGGAATCCCTGGACACTTTTTGGATATATTGATGTTATTCTGTAATAGACAATGAACTTACTAGAGGATTTTATTTATTTATTAGAAACATAAAGCTGTAAGGGATAAGAAGGGGAACTTTTTGGATATATTGATGTTATTCTGTAATAGACAATGAACTTACTAGAGGATTTTATTTATTTATTAGAAACATAAAGCTGTAAGGGATAAGAAGGGGAAGCTAGATGTTTTTTGTTTTAGCTGATGTAACTATTTCTAAAAAAATTATTACGCTTAAGACATATGTGCTGGTACTTAATATAAACCAGTTGTTTTTTCTATTGGAAAAAAAAAAAAAAACCACTAAATTGTCTTCCTACAGTTCAAGCAAAATTTGGGTTTCCCTTTCTATTATTTTGAATAGCCAAAAAAAATATCATATTTGTTGAAATTTTATACTAGTACATCAAATACTAGTTGTCAAAGAATAATCATCATTTGACATTTGTTTTTACACCCCACCCAATTTAAAATTCAAAAGTACTAATTAAAAAATTCATGGATTTGGTAGCCCAAATTGAATGCAACTCCCCTTTTTCATGTCTTAAAGACAAATAAGTTTTTGGTGGATATTTTTTTCAACCTAAGAGGACACATGAAGGATAATTTGATAAATATGAAATGGGGGAGGCACATATCCCAATGCCCCTCCCTTCAAATTAATGAGTAGTTAGTGTGCCCGTATAATAATTGACAACTAGATTTATGCTCATGGGAGAAAATATAAGGACATCAATCTACTATAGGATAAGTATTTTGGCCTATTTCACCAAAATTTCATATTAAACTTTTGGGTATGATCGTGATTCTTTGTTGTTTAAAATGCATTTTAAAATTCATACATGAATTTAATACCCGAAAGAGTCGATGGGGCACTCAAATTGTATATATTACACAACTCAAACTTACAATTCTAAAAGGTATCTACTCCATTTATAGAAAAAATGACCATGCAAATTTCCTAGGAATTGGCCAAAACCTATTAGACTACACCTTTAAATTTTTTGGCCTATTCATTCTAATTTTTTATACATCAAAATGATGATGAAAGACTTATTTAGGAATTGGATATAAGGTATCCAAATTTAGCGTGAGATGCTTTGGTATTTATTTTCTCTTTCCTTTCTTATTCAAGTTTTAACACCTTCACAATGGTTCGAGTTTGATTGAACCCAGACATGAAAGAGTGGCTTGAATCCAATCAAGAATGCAAGGGTGAACTTGTATTAGGAGTTTTCCATGGAGAGATGTGGAATTTAACATGATTTTGTAGTCTACAAGTGGGTAGAGATTATATAGCACATGTAGGTGATAGTATGAGAAGAGGCTTACAAAACACTAATAAGAGGGGACCATAGTGACCCTACATTGGAGTAACTAGCAAGAAATGTTGGAGAAAAACCTACAATTGGAAAATAAATAAGAGACAAGACACAAGGTAGAGATGGAGGTCCAAATTTGATATTTGGAAAAAGGAGGAAAGGGCATGAAAATTCATATGTGCTCCTAGGAGGTAAAGTACATGCCAAGGGAGGACTAGGTTAGTTTAACAAAAGCAAAATTTTACAATATATAGAAGTTTTTGAGAAAAAAATGAAGGGAAATGGAAACTTGGTATCTCCTCAAGAAAAATGACCAAATCTACCTACCAAAGCAACATATAGAACTATTATGGTTGAAATAGTAGAAAGTATTAGTTTAGGAATCTTATTTAATTGATATTATTAATTAAATTTATATATTCCTTGATGAGTGTGTGAAAAATATCCAATAGGCGGCTAGGGGGGATGCACTCGACACCCCACCCACCTAATGAATATTAAATATAAATGGTTTGGCTTATCTTGGGTATGTAGCCGCATGTAGCCACCTAGTTGGTATTAAATAAAGGTGCAAAGATGATGAATGTCATATTCATTTTTTGGGTGAAGTTTGAGGGTAGATACTAGCCTGATTTTGAGGGGCTAGCCTTCCTTCTATCAATCCCTTTGATTGGCTCCAATATTTTTGTATTTTGTCTCAATTATGCGCCCAATTCACATTCTTGGAGAAGTTCATCCTGCATAGAGGTGGAGAAGTGGATGTGAGTGGTTTGTTTAATATGTATGAAGGGGAGTTAGTTTTTGAATTTTGTTTTGGGTAGAATGTGTCTTGGTGTGGTGGGAGAAGTGCAAGTATAGCTATATGGGAAGAAGTTTATGGTGTGTACTTTGCAATGGATGTCAGAAAAGCTCAAGGTGGTGTTGAAATTCAGTTCGTAAGAGAAGAATTGGTTGTTCGGTGTGGAGCTTGGTTATGGAGGTTGATTCTACCCTCCAACTATGCCTGCAGACCGTGGAATGATGATGTAGATCCCATTAAATTAATTTTTCATTTTTTTTTATATTACTCCTATTTGTGTTAGCTCATCCCTAGTCTATGAAATTGTTGTCATGATGTCTATGTACATTTTGGGTCTTGGATCTAGTCTCGTTTTGGTAAATAAATCAGTGACAATATATATCCAGGGTAATGGGTGTCTCATGATGAGTGTGTTTCGAAGGGTCAACATTCTTGTGCCCGCTTGTTTTTATTTAAGTTGGTGCAATTTCCGAATGTATGGTACTTTATTTCTTGTGTCGCTTGTTTTATATCAAATATTTCAGGTTGCAGCAAGCTTCGTAGAGAGGGGTGAGAATCTTGTGGTATTTTCATATAGGTTTCCAAAGTGTGGTATATTCTACTTTATGGTTAACTATGATGGTACTGGTATTTTAGTGGGACTGTATCCTAGTTGTGTTTCGTCTGGGTCTTACTCTTGTCACTTTCTTGGTTTTTGGTTTCTTAGTTCTTGCTATTAGTGTGATCCGCTCTTCTCTACAATGTGACTAAGATAAAAGATCCATTGTAGAAGAGGTGGTGGTGGCAGTAGTACACCATGTAAATGGGTGGATCAAATCTTTTTTAGGACCCAACTGCTAGATATTTTAATACAGTACCCATAGATACATGGCGAACAATTGAGATTTTTTTTGAAACTCGGGCGAGAGTGGAAAGACAATCCCACTCTACTTCTTACAATTTGGATGAGGTCTCTTACTGGGTTCCGATCTTGGTCATAATAGGGGATGGAAAAAAAAATATCTCAGTTTTGTCACTCTTCATTGGTAAATAAAGACTCTACTTGGTATAGTATTGAATGAAAGATAGGTAGAAGGGTACAATGTATTTGCTTCTTTAGAAGATATCAAGTGGATTTTTTGGAACTAGTGCTTTACTATGGAAAGGATTGACTAAAGCCTGCCTCACCTGGAAGGAAACCTGATTTGCGATTTAGACAATGCTACTACTCTTTGATCGAGTGCTAAGCACTCTACTCCCATATCTTCCTTCATATCATAATGGTGTTTACGTTTGGTAGCTATAGCCATTATTTTGTTATGTTTTATATTGGTTTCCTACTATGTTTGGCCTAAATTATTTTGGGTTCAGTTGGTTGGAATTTATTGTATTATGGGATTTGTAGGTAAGTATTAATTATCCATCATTCCTAGAAGTTAATAGATATCACCTTAGTGGTCATGTCAAAACAACTATGTAATCTCTGAGTTTTTTGGGTAATGCAAAGTGTTTAAATTTACACAAAAAAACATAGATATAAAATATGATGGTCACTAACATGAATCATTATTTTAATTTGTATAGTTAAATGGATATACATACCTATGTACATATTACTTGGAAGAAAGAAGGACAAATCCTGGATCAATTCCCCAAATGCCAATGTCTCAAATTATTTGCGAAAAATAATTCCTTGGAACTGAACCTCAATTTCAGCAGTCAAAAGCTTTGTATTACTCTAACATCATTTATCTGATTTACATGACATTCTTTAAAATTATATATGGTAGGAAATGATTTTCTAGTTAACAAAATATCTTAATAGAAAAATCTCAAAAGAGCACAATTGGAGTGCAAGAACTCTAAATATATGCTTTGAATCAGGATCAAAGAAATAAGAATAATAAGACAACTGGAAAGAATTATCATACCTTTAGTTTAATACAAAAGAAGCTATAGTAGAAAATTCATCAAATCCCCCTCAACATCATGTGAGTCAATGTTCCATGACTCATAGTTTTTGGAATCCTTGTACAAGAAAATCCTGAACAATCATCAATCCTTATCCAAAATTCCTTGTTTTTACTTCGATCCTCTTAAATATTTTGTCACTGAATCATATAATTTTTGTTTCAAACTTTGGTAAAACTCAAAGGAAAAAATAAAATAAAATGAAAACTGACTTCAACCCAAAACATCTCCTAGCTTGACATCATTTTGGCTTTTAACTTTGACAAGCCTCAAAGAAAAAAATAAAATCAAAACCAAAACATCTGCTAGTTTTTCACATCTGTTGGTTTCTGATGTAATTGACCCATGACTCACAATGTTTTGGAGCCTTATCGAATTAAGTTCTTCCCAAGAAAACCCATCCACACTTGAGAAATATCAAAATAGTGGCTTAACAATCACATCTTGAAAAGTGACGCTTTTGATGAAGAAGCTCCAAGAAAATAATAAATAAATAAATAATTTTTATTTTTCAATAAAACATTTGTCAACTTCCATTAAAGCTGGTACAACTGGATTTCTCACATAATTCACTCATGAATTACAATGTTTGAAATCCTAAGTTAATATAAGTGGGTTTCTCACATAATTCACCCATGACTTCATATAAATGTTCAGAATCCTTATGAAATTGATATTTCATAAGGAAAACAAACCTATCCTCCATTAAGAAAAAAAATTTGTTTTTCTTAAAAAAAATTAGAAAAACCTCCAACAAAATTATAAAAATAATAATTTAATTATGATTTTATAATAATTATTTCTAAAATTGTTAAAATATTTAGTTATATTTTTAAAATAAATGTAATTTAGATTAATTAGTATTATTAGAAGAATTTACTTTTAAAATTCAAAAATTATATAGAATTGATAAATTCAGTTATGTAATAAAATATTTAATAGTTAAATTTAGTTATGTGAAAAGTATTTTAATTAAGTTATTAAAATTATTTATAATTATAAAAATAATTAAAAATATTTTTTTAATATTAAATATATAATTATTTATTAAAATATTTTATTATATATATATATATATATATAACATAATCCTATTTAATTGTTAGAGATAAATGTAGGGTATGAAACATTAAAGCAACGAGCATGGTGTTTTTGTGTCCTTTAAAAAAAAGTTTGTAACTTGAATTTGCCATTCTTATAACTTGAATTTGCCATTCTTATAGTAAATAAGACTTTTATAATTAATGTTTATTGTCCAAAAAATTAACCATTTTTATTAGAGTGATTAATAATTTTTATGAATGAAATATGAAAACATATTAAACACTATTTAAAATATATTTATAATTAAATATAATAAAATAGAAGAATTAAATCTATTTTGATATATATAATAAAAAAATAAGAGGTAAATGGTAGCAAATGTATAGAGAACTTTGTTAAATTTCTAAGAAGACTTCAATAAATAATATGCATTGGTGAGAAACCATTATATATAATAATTCTGAAATGTGAGTGGCGTATGATGGTATCTACAAAAGAAATAAAGTTCAAACATATAAAGACATCGTCAAACATTGTAAGGAATTGAATATTTTTATTTTTCCATTGGTAAAATGATTTCCAACAAGAATCTAAATTTGATTGGATGAAACTACTGTTTTTACTCCAAAAATAAATCTAGCTTCTAAGAATACCCCCACTACAACCAAATTGTTCTATTGTAACAATTGGTGTATGTAATCCCATGAATTACAAATGATACTTCCTACATTTCAAGAAAAAAATTGGGTTCCCTTTATATTACTTTGAATAGCCAAAAAAAGGTCATATTTGAGGAACTTTTATACTAGTACATCAAAAACTAGATGATATCTCTTTTTAAACTCCAACCAAATTGAAATTCAAAGATACTAATTAAAATATTAATGTATTTAGTAGCCCAAATTGGATGCAACTCCCTTTTTTCATGTCTTAAGGACACATAAGTTGTTGGTGGATAAATATAAATAAGGGAAGAACCTATCCCGATGCCACTACCCCTCCCTTCAGATTAATTAGTAATTAGTGTGGCCCTACAATAATTGACAAGTGGATTTACCCCCAATGGGAGGAAAAATAGGGACCTAAATATACTAGAGCATAAGCATTTTGGCCTATTTCACAAAAAAATAATATTAAAATTTTGGATATGATTGTGATTTCATGTTGTTTAATTCCTAGAAAGGGGCAAAAACATCTATTAGAATACACCCTTAAATTTTTTAGGCTATTATTTCTAATTTTCAACTGTCAAGATGATGATGGAGGACTTATTTAGGAATTGGATATGCGGAATTATAATTTACTTTGATATGCTTTGGTATTTATTGTCCCTTTCCTTTCTCTTTAAATTTTTTGCACTATCACATTGGTTCATGTTTTGGTGATGCTAGGCATCAAAGAGGCTTTAATCTGATCAATATTGCAAGGCTAAACTTGTATTAGGAGTTCTCCATCGATAGATGTGGAAATAAACATTGTGTAATGTATAAGTGGGTAGAGATTATATAGCACATATAGGTGATAATATGACAAGAGTCTTGCATAACACTAATGGGAGGCAACCAATGTGACCCTTTATTGGAGTGTATATCATGAAATGTGGGAGAAAAAATTACAATTTCAAGAACAATAATATACAAGACACATGGTAGAGATGGTGGTCCAAATTTGGTATTTGAGAAAAATATGTAAGGTCATGAAAACTTAGATGTGGTCCTAGGAAGTGAAGTAGATGGAAAGAGAAGCTTTGGTTAGCTTAATGGAATACACTTTTGAGAATATGTAGAATATTTGAAGCACAAAAATGGAGGGAAATCGACACTTGGTCTGTCCTCAAGAAGAATGACCAAATGTACATAGTGCAACAAAATAGATAACTATTGTGGTTGAAATAGCAGAAATTATTCATTTAGGAATCTTAAATGACTGATCTTATTAATGAAATATAAATATTGCCCAATTCGGGTTTGCATAAGATAAAAGAGGGGGCTAAGGGGGATGAACCTGGCACAAACTTGACCAAATTCATCATGACATTGTGTGAACCTGATTAGGTAATACAATATAGTGTTGTTCTTCAGCATATTCATATTTCAAAGCTTTTCCTTGAGCGCAAGTTTCTTGTGGTCATTAATATTTCAGAAAAAATATATCAATCATCTCCAAATTGCATATGAAGTATCCTTCCTGTGGATATTTTATACAATATGATCTCATACTCCTTCCAATATGATCCTCCTCGCCTTGGATACACACTTCTTCTATTTCGCTAGATTCACAGTATCAGTCGTTGTTGGTTTCTAGATATCATTATCAATGAATTCCTTCAAACCATTATCTTACATCACTTCCTCCATGTGGTCCTTCAATAAAACATAGTTGGAGCTTCTGTCAAGGGCATACTCGATTCTTAGTCCATAGAAATACATATTGCTAGCTTTGAATAATCGATCCTACAAACTCGATCCTCTTGCAATAACAAGTTCGAAATATCTTCTCTGCTGTGAATATTTCTCTAATACCATGTATAATTTATACAAATATAGCTCTTATACCATTTAGAAATTTAATATGTAGATCTCATGAAATTTACAAAAACACAAAACTCAAAATTACTTTACTAATATTCACTATTCAATTCACGTTTGAGAAGAAAAATCATAGACATGTATACAGATTTATCACACATACAAATATATTTAGCTAGGGGCAAGAAAGTTCTCAAAACCCCTTCCTATATATATTGCATTGATCATAGAATGCATAATAAATACAATACTTTCTCAAGCCTGAGCACAACCTACAATTGTATATTCTATCCCTCTACTTGACTGACTGACTGTTGCCAATACTTGGCCATTTTTCAAGAACTCTAAGCTCTTATTCCTTGAATCATTCCTTGAGAAATTAGGCCCCTATTAATTAGGAAATTCCTTAATGAGAAATGTGTAATCCATCTACGGTCATCCTCTGACTGCATTCACCACTTGTACACTTCATAATAGTCTACAACTGATAGTACACTGCCTTGGAATCTCTATCTCAACTAGGTAGCTGAAATTATTTAATTTAGGGTGATTGATCAGTTATATGGTTGATCACCAAGTGATTTTAAGTTACACTTCCACAACTTGACCTTCCATTATTTCCTTTAAAAGTTAGAACTAGTTTAACTCACCATAACTCAATTTAAATAAATTAAATTCTTACAACTGAAATTAACTCAAACTAGTCTCCAAAAATTTAGGAATCACTTACCAAAATTGAGGTCCATTCCCCTAAATCTAATTAACTAAGATAGCTGATGACAACAAACATGTGACCTCATTTATATCATTCAAGATGTCTGTTGATGTGGAATTTTAAATTTTCTCAATTTTACTAAGGCAAAATAAAACTAAGAATTTCTTGCTAATTACCAGTAGCATGTGCTCACAAAGAGTTGATTGCTCAAGAAAAACAATAAATTAAAAGTTTTCAAATCTTATATGTTGTATTATTTCAATTTTATAATTGGCTAACACAACTAGGTTAAATATTAATATGAGCATAAGTAGTCTATCGTGTTAAGGCATGGGAAGAATTTGGATTTTGGAACAACCATTAGTATGCAATGGTTCAGTTGTACAACAATAGGAATTAAACTTGGTTAATTGGTATAAAAAGGGAGAGCTCTTGGTATTTGGATCAATCATTGGTGCAATATTATATTTTACTTTTGGAGTAGGTTTAATTGTGTCGTGGCACATTAGTACAACTAATTTAATGAGTACCAAAGAGAAATACTTGTATCGTAAGGAAATACTATGAGATGGAAAATTGGCATGTTATGGTATCATTTTATTTAAGTGGTAAGAACAAGTATCTTCAAGAAAAATTAATATGATTGGCCTCTTATATCTCTATGACATTGATGTCAAATGCGAAGAGTAAACAAACATTCAAGGTGCAATGTGTACCGATGTAATGAGTATAAATAATGACCAAAGGGGTAGAGTGATCAACAATCAAATTTTAAACAACAAAGGGAGAGCAAAATAAAAAAAAAGGGGGGGGGAAATGAAATGGCTTACACAAACATTTGAAATAGAGATTTACCTAGGAAATCCAAATTTGGAAAAATAAAAATATTTTTAAGTATATAATATTAATTTACAATGTTATAATAACATATTTACATTATGTGGCATTCATTAACCATATATCCATTAATACTATATAGTTATTTAATTATAATTACTTTATCATGGACTACAATAATTATGTGCCATAAAACCAACAAGAGTGAAAATTGTGTTTTAAAAATCGTAAAAAAAAACCACCCAAATATTTTTTTATGGGGACCCCCATTTCTCATTATGCATACAAATCACATTTGTAGCTAATCATGCAAATAATATAACACATACCCAACATTTTCATAATAATTTCATTCTAATTCCTAATACATTTCAACTATGGGAAAAATTTAAAATATTTATTTTTTTAATCCCTTGCTCAAATGTTACCTTTAGAGTTACATGGGAAAAATCCTAAAATAACATAAAAGAATCGATAAATGTGAAAATTAAATTCCAGCATATTTTCGAGTTTCTTCTTTGTCTTCTTAATAAAGATATACAATAAGATGCACAAAAAGGAAATCCCTTATTAATATATGAAAAATTATATCCATATAATGAAGTTATCTAGAAACAAGTTCTCAACTTGAATGTTTATCTAGATGTCCAAATAACGCTTCTAGTTTGTCTTTAAAGTGAAAACTTCAAAGCTTGACTTGTATACACAATGTATTTGCATCAACATGCTTGTATAAATTCTCTATTCTTTTGGTCATTTTACATTTACAAGGGTGCCATTTCTTCCAAATCTATACCTCCCTTTGTATCATCTATATTCCTTGACATATATAACATTCCATAGGCTATCAAAAATAAACTTAGGACAATTTTCTACTCACCACTAGTTCACAGGTTGCATAGTATGTAGAGTGATATACATTTTTTATAAGCTCCTTGGTCATGTCTTTAATCTCACTTGATTTTTCTTGAAGCTCTTTAACTGAATTGTGTAATTATGGATTGCTCAAAATACAAGTACAAAGCTAAAAGTAACTGAGATTTTAAAATCCTATCCAAAACAATAGATAGTTAAATTGAAAAATCTTCAAATTTTCAACAAAAACTAATAAAATATAGTTAGCAATGATCCACAAAGCATAATTAATTGGTAGATGCAATAATATCATATAATTTATGAGATTATTTTATTAATGTCTAATGAATGACCAAAAACATATGTCAATGGGAATAAAAGTACAACTAGTGTAATCCATAGCAAAAACACAACAAGAGTGCAATAGTAGCTCCTATAGCCATGTTAACAATAGAAGGAAAATATCTAATAACTAGAAGGAAAGTTAGAAAGGTCTAAAATAATAAATCAAAGAAATAAATATGAAAATAAATAAAATGGATACATTTAAGCAAAATCTCATGAAGAACATATCTTCGAAATCTATACCTCCCTTTGTATCATCTATATTCCTTGACAGATATAATATTCCATAGGCTATCAAAAATAAACTTAAGACAATTTTCTACTCACCACTAGTTCACGGTTGGCATAGTATGTAGAGTGATATACATTTTTATAAGCTCCTTGGTCATGTCTTTAATCTCACTTGATTTTTCTTGAAGCTCTTTAATTGAATTGTGTAATTATGGATTGCTCAAAATACAAGTACAAAGCTAAAAGTGACCGAGATTCTAAAATTTTGTCCAAAAGAATAGATAGTTAAATTGAAAATCTTCAAATTTTCAACAAAAAATAATAAAATATAGTTAGCAATGATCCACAAATAATAATTAATTGGTAAATTCAATAAGATCATATAATTTATGAGATTGTTTTATTAATGTGACCAAAAACATATGTCAATGGGAATAAAAGTACAACTAGTGTAATACATAGCAAAAACACAACAAGAGTGCAATAGTAGCTCCTATAGCCATGTTAACAATAAAAGGAAAATATCTAATAAATAGAAGGAAAGTTAGAAAGGTCTAAGATAATAACTCAAATTAATATGCAAATAAATAAAATGGACACGTTTAAGCAAAATATCATGAAGAACATATCTTTGTGCTCAAATTAGCCCAATGGTCTAGGTCAACTGGTTGTTTCTAATGTATTTAGGAATTTGGCTAGGATTATGGCAACAAGTGTCCGACTTAAATCTACATAGGTTAGTCACAGTGATCTACACCAATAGATTTATTATGGATGTCACCAACAAATGTGGAGAAGCACTTCTTGAGTTTCCCTAGATTGTTTTTCTTGAAAAGGAAAAAAAGTGGTGCTAAAATTAGAAATTAATGTTGAAAAAGAGGGCACTAAAAAATTAGTTTGCTCATGTGATTTTTCAAAATGCACAATTCCCTTGCAAAGTTTCTTGAATCACATATTCTTCAAGAAAACTCCTTATTACAACAACCTATAACTTGCCATTTTGACTTACAATATGATTTCCTATTGTAAGCCTCTTAATGACAATTTGATTTATGTGTTCTAGGAAAACAATTGTACCAGAAAAGAGAATATGAGAACCACATTATAACTACACATTTTTTCATGATATTCGTAGTAATGGGTATCATATCTAATGGGAAGAGCGTTGATTCCTTAAAAATCCTAAACACACACAAGCCTGGTCACCATGGCTACACATTTTGTCATGATATTTGTACTAATTTGTACCACTAATATTTATCTAATGGGAACATGCATGATTCCTTAAAAATCATAAATATACACAAGCCTCGTTACCATGCCCACGAATTTCCCCAAGAAAATGTAAATGTAACCATGATATATATATATATATATATATATATATATATAAGTTTGTTCAAGTCTGTTATAATAAGATTGTTTGTATCAATATTTGTAGTTTCATGGGAAGGGTCTTGCAACTATTCCCAAATATGCTTATTGGAAAATTTCACTGTGCTTAAATTTCCATCTAATAGAAAAATGATTCTTTATTCTTTCAGAATTAAAGCCACACTCAAATGTGGACTAAAATTTGAGATTAAAAAGATATGTGGGAGGAGATAACGAATCAGGATACTTGTGAGACAAGAGGATTTACAGTACCAATCACAAGGAGTATAGATCCATTGAACACTGATTTAGATAATTGAGTTACATGTGATCCATGAAATAAACAAAGTCACATGTGATCCATGAAATAACAAGCATTGGTATTTCTAGGTCGTAGGAAAACATTAACTTTTTCTTACCCTAATACGTTCAATATTGTTTTAGATGTCAATGAAAATTAATGAGATGTTAAATTTAGATTTCATACCACTCTTTATATGTCACCAAAAAAGCTAATAAATTTGACTTGCAACTTCAACATTTTAATTTTATCTTTGATTGTTCATAAATTTCAAATGAAAAAAAAAAAACAAACAACAACAACAACAACAACTTGAATAAAGAAATAAAAATTAAAATAAAATTAAAATATGAAAATCTTGAATGGAAATTTGAAAAAAAAAATAGACCAACATTAAAATATAATTTTTTTTTTTGGACGATGAAGCCATTCAAATTTAAATTTAGAACTCTCTTTCAAATCTTGGAGAGTGGGGCCAATCAATTTAAACTCTCCTTCAAGTCAAAAGAGAGAAGATGAGATGAAGGCCAATGTATTCTTTGAAAGGAGCAGTATAGATATCTGTAGAATCTCTCCTCAAATCATATAAAATTTACTTTAAGTTTACAAAGAATGTGAAAAATTCAAATTCAATAATTCACAAATTCACCATAAGGCTAGTAAATAATAATAAAACCAAAAATTCAGGAAAAAAAAGCAAAAATATTGAATAAAAAAAAAAAAAAAAAAAAAAAGAAAGAAAGAAGAAGCAAGTATGTCAGATTTCTATATAGACTTTTCTTTTATTGAGATGGATGTGCAAAGAAACTTTAAAACTTTGTTTTTTGGGAAGGTGGTGGAAACCAATTTTAAAACTTTGAAGAGTGTGAACCAATTTTAAAAAGTGAGAGGAGATGAGATAGAGGGAAATATATCCGTTGGAAAGAGAGTGGATTTGTATGTGAAATGGTTGTGCAACAGATAGGGCCCATCTATTATTGAAAAACACACTATTAATATAAGATAGGAAAAATAACGGAGATAGATTCTCTAGTTTCGAGTAAGAAAAGTTGGTTTCCAAATTTTGGGGCCTTTGAACAGCGAGTGGAAGAAAATCCAAGGGCTCTGCTCGACTTATTGTAATCGGTGAAAAGCATTTTGACCACATATCTAATATAAATCCATACCCATTTTTGTTAAATATATATATATATATATATATATATATATATATATATATATGGAATTTTATCTAAATTATTAAAAAAAAACATGTCAGTTTTCTAAATAATTAAAGACGTGCCAATTTTAAAACTATAATTCACTTTGAAAGAAAAAGTAATGTATCCATGTGGCATAAATTTCACATTTACTTCCTCTGTCTCATCTAGGTTTGGTTTGGTTGAACATTTCAGTATGTGTGGTCTAATCTAGGTTTGGTTTCAATATGTGTGTATGCATGAATGTGTTTGTGAATCTAAGTCCAAGTCTATTTGTATGCATGAGCGTGCCTGAATCTGAGTGCCTTTCTGATGCACTAGTATGTTTGTGCTTGTGCATGAAGATTCATAAAGGGGTCGAGCAACTGAACAATCACGACTTTTTCCATTATTAAAGGTTGATATGTTTATTTTGATTTATTTGTGCTACGTTTTTCATTTGCGGTAATATATATTTTTAATTTATTTTATCCATTTTAATGTTGGTCTCTCTTCAATGCTTAGGGATTCAGTCACAGGTACATGTACCCTAGTCTTTTCATTTCAGATTTCTTTAGGTTAATTATTTCCTAGTCAATGAGTATTTTATTTATTTTTCTTTTTCTTTTTGTTAATGAGTATTTACTTTTAATTGATCGAAACATAAATGAAATTCATTTCTAATTAATAGTAATTTTTCTTCTTCTTTCTGTTAATGAATATTTACTTTTAATTGAGTGAAATCTAAATGTAAAACCAGTTTTGTAATGATTATTTTTGTTAATTTTTTCTTTCAACCCACTAATAATGGAAACACAAATATCAATTTAATGAGTATTTTTTTTTAATTGAATGAAACCAAAATGTCAAACCATCTCTGCAATGAATAATTTGTTTTAATTGAAAATTTTATTTAGAGATACATTTCCCGTAAACTTTGCCGTCAAAAGAAAACCTAGTCCTTTCTTCAATTTTCTTGAAGTCTTCAAACCACAAGAACATGAAATTTAATATGCATATACACATTTTCAACATTCCAATGCGTTTCATTTTCCTTTCTCCAATCATATAATTTCAATGTAATTAATCTATAGTTTTATTTGATTTAAATTAGTTTTTTATTTATATAATTTGGTGTGACTTGAGACATGAGAGGTTTAATTTTTTTTTTTAAATACATAATAAATTTAAAAATTATCACCTAAATTTAAATATTTAATATATTTAAATGAGAAATATCATTTAACAATTCAATGTTATTTTCAGTGAATGTTTTCCTTATCCTGATTGAATCATAGCAATATTTGCGACAAATCAAACTCATAGCACCCCGAGGTTTTTGTAATCAAGGGTGATAAGTGAGTTATTTTGATTCACAACATATATTATAATGATTAATTAAAAATATATTATAATGATTAATTAAGGATATAGAAAACATTTCAGACCATAGCATCATTGATGTGTCAAATGATATTTCAATTTTAATTTAAGTTTATTACGCCTTAAGGCGTTCTTATTTGAAAACAACTTCCCTAGCTGCCAATGTGTCCATGTCTTAGCCATTGAATCAAATGTGACAATTGAAATGTTTTAGGCCATTAGATCACAAGTAAATAGTTTTATTTATATATTTATAATGTTAGTTTTTTTTTTTTTTTAAGTTAGATTGATTTTAGGTGTATAATAGAAATGTTGTAATGTCATGTTTAACATTTTGACTAATAAAAATAATAAAATAAAATAATAATAAACTATAAAAGCAAAAACAATCCATGGTATTGACCCATGGTATTCATGTGGAATATAGTTTATTTAAAGAAAAATAAAAGTAAATTAAATAAAAAGATTGACATAATGTAATGAACGTTTTAACTAGGTCAAAATACAATAAAAAATAAAAATAATAAAATAAAATAATACTAAACTATAAAAACAACCCATGGTATTGATGTGGAATATAGTTTATTTAAAGGGCTAAATTAAGATGGCCTAGATCAATCTTGACTCCAGATCTACCAAGAGCCAAGATGGATCAAATGTCTTCATATGCAAAACTCTTTTAGAGTGAAAAGAGAATTGATCCCTTTGATAAATAATATAGATCTAAAATAACTACTTAATAAAATTATTTTTAATTGTTTATAACCATTATTCTTTTGAAATTTTATTAATAAAATGTATCTAAATTTTCATACATCCAAATATACATAGTTGTTATAATTGTTTAATTATTCATGAATAGTATTTCTTAATATATAAAAAATTAAATTAATAATGAATTTTTTAAAAATATGTGAAATTATTTCATAGGACATGATTTATCTTGACAAATAATGATGATTATTCATAATTCTCATTTCTTTAATTGTAATAGTTTGTGACTACATGCATAATCTTTAGATTTTCTGAGCCTAATGCTCCTGCATCAGACTTCCAAGGTTGAAAATAATCATGATCTCCCGATCATGTGCTTTTAATCTTTGTCTTCCTGGATCCCATACCTTGTTCTGTAATTTGTCATTTACTGTTGTTGTTTGTTGATTTTCTCCAGGTCTCCACACTTTATGTTGATTTTCTCCACTAGCTATGCTTTTACAGTCTGCTATTGTTTTCCTCTTACTGTTGCTTCTTTACTTTCCTGTTGTTGTCTTCTTCTGAGACGCTTTCATGATTATCCTTCTTATCAATTCAAATTTTTTTTCTAATAGATCTTCTGACTGCTGATTAATTTCATCTCTTGATTGCTAAACTTTTATTCTTATTGTTGCCCTTTCATCCTTACCCTCTTGTTTACTGTTGTCTTGGACCTTTTTAGTTTTTGCTACATTGTCTTCCAAGACAATCTTCTGCTTCTGTTTACTGCAACTGGTAACTTCTTCTTGATTGTCACTTATGACAATTTCTTTGTCTTCTTTCTTCAGCAATTCCTTGGACTGATACATAATCTGCCATTTACTGCTATCTCCTTCTCTTTGCTTTAGCTTGTTGCTTTTGTCCTCTAACTCTTGAATTGATGAAAGTCGTCATTGTTTCATATGGGAACATTTAGTTTTGATAAGAAAATTGTGATAGTGTCTATTATCCATTTTTAGTTTTTTAATGATTCAATTAAGATTAACATTTGTATGGTGTCATGAGGAGATTTTTTATTTTTCATGTCAATTACCTTTTATAACTCTAGGAGGTTCTTAATATTTCCCGTGTTTTTAATAAATAGAACTCAATTATATATTTAAAAAGATGATTAGGTAAGAGAATTTGAGTATTATAATTTTTTTTTTTCCAAGTTGACAATGTGAATGTTTATTTACCTAAAGTTGGCTCCCATGTTCAATACCTCCCCATCAGGTTTGAAGATAATAGGTAATGGTAATTCAACGACATATAAAACAAATAATTTATACGTTAAAAAATTAGTTCTATATATTATAGTGGTTCTCGGTTGAGTAATCTTTCTATTTGGCATTCAATTATTTATTAATCAAGTTCTTTTACTTAGTAGGGAGTACAAGAATTTTGTAATCAAATAATAGGAGAAAACATATTCACAATATAATTTATTTTAATAAATATATGTGTGTAAAATATTTTAATAAGAAACTAGATTTGTAATTATAAAATATAAAATTTTAACTTAAAATTGTGAAATTACTTTGTATTTTTTGTTTCTTATATATATAGAGAAACAATAAACCAAGTTTGGAGTTAAGAAAAGAAACCATAACATAAAGAACAATCTCCTTCCAAAAATGTCTCCATATTAAAATGACATTCACTTTCTTGTATACCAAGACTATTGTTATTCATATACAATATATAATTTGTGACAAGCATGCAATTAGAGCTCAGATATGTAGATGAACTTGGAGTAAACTCTATTTCTATTAATAAAAATTCTCTTTATTTACATCTATGCTAGATAGATTGTACTTGAATGTATTTAAAATATCTTATTTGATTTACATGTTTGTTTTAGAGGATTATTAATCACCAAAGGATTTTTACCCCCAATTTCCTATATCAATATCTATAACAATTTTTTTATATATGTGAACAGATTGTGTTGGTTTGTATATATGTTTTCACCCACAATTGCCTATTTCAATATTGTCTTTCATTCCTTCACGATGGCTTCTTCTCTGCAACAACTTATTTCTTCTTGGATACTCTTTCCTATGCTATTTCCTTACTACGTTTCTTTTGCAACATGTGGTGCAATTGCTAGTTATATATATTTTAAATAAAGATTCAAATTAAAATACTGATTTATTTTAATTTCTAGTCTTACATAAGCTCTTTTACTTAGTAAAATTAGTGGTGTAACTTAAACTATTTTACCTTAAAAATCAATATTACTAAATACATTTTTTATTAATATTATTCATTTTATTTAATTTTTAGTCATTTTAAAATTTAAATAATTAATATTTTATTGAATTCTACACTATAATTTATTATTAATATAAAAATAGTATAATATGTAAAGAAAAATATTTCAACTTATCTGATATAAAGTAGTAATGTTTTTATATTTAAATCTATATTATAAAACTAAATTATCATGTATTTTAAAATAGATTTCTAATATTTGTTTTATTAAATGTCTCAACTACAACATGTATATATTTTTATAATTTTTTATAGACTAAGTTAAAGCTAGAGTGGGTTAGAGTAGACTAGAGTATCCTAGGCTAGGCTAGGTCTAGGCTAAATGAGGCTAGGCTAGGCTAGGCTAGAGTAGGTTAATTTAGGCTAAGCTAAGATATAATATGCTAGTTTAGAGTTTGCTTGGATATGGTAAGTTATTCTAGGCTAGGATAGGGTATGGTAGGTTATGTTAGATTAGAATATAGTAGTCTAGGGTTATGCTATGAATATATTATGCTAGGGTAGGGTAGGTTAATATAGGCTTGGTGACAAGAGAGTAGGCCAGGATGAAATAGTAGGCTAGGTTAGGCTAGGAAATATTAGAGTGTATAATAAGGTAGGCTAGAGTGGACAAGGCTAGAGTAGGTTAGATTAGGTTAGATTAGACTAGGCTATGCTAGTGTAGACTAGTATAGAGTAGGCTAAGCTAGAGTAGACTAGACTAAGCAAGGTTAGGTTGGGATAGAAGAAGTTAGGCTAGCATAGGCTGGAGTAGGCCTGGCTAAGCTAGGGTAGGATAAGCTAGGGTAAGCTAGGCTAGAGTGGGCAAGGCTAGGGTAGGGTAGGCTAGAGTAGGCTAGAGTCTGCTAGGCTAGGTTAGAGTATGCTAGGCTAGACTCAGTTATAGTAGGTTGGGAAAGGCTAAGGAAGGCTAGGCAGAGTATGATAGGGTAGGGAAGGCTAGGCTAGAGTAGGTTAAGCTAGATTAGGCTAGGCTAGGTTAGGCTAGGATATATTAGGCTAAGATAGTCTAGGCGGAAGTAAGCTAGGGTAAGCTAGAGTAAGCTACGCAAGACTAGGATAGAGTAGGCAAGGCAAGAGTAGAATAGGCTAGAGTAGGCTAAGATATTTTAGGCTACACTAGACTAGGTTAGGCTAAGGTAGTATAGCCTAGGGTGAGCTAGGCTAGGCTAGGCTAGAGTAGGCTAGTAGGGTAGGGTAGGGTAGTCTAGTAGAATATGCTACACTAGGATAGGCTAGTACACCAGAGTAGGTTAGGAAAGAGTAGGTTAGGCTAGAGTAGGCTAGGATAGGGTAAATTAGGTCAGGCTAGGTTAGGTTAAGCTAGAGTAGGCTAGTCAAGGCTACGCTAGAGTATGATAGGCTAGAGCAGGCTAGGTTACGCTATGGTAGGCAATGCTAGAGTGGGATAAGATAGGCTATGTTAAAGTAGTCTTGGCTACGCTAGGTTAGGTTATACTAGCTAGGCTAGACTAGGTGACGTGAGGCTAAACTAGGCTAGGGTAGGCTAGAGTAGGCTAAGCTAGGGTAGGCTAGGGTAAGCTAGGCTAGGTTAGAGTGAGGTAAGCTAGGGTAGGCTAGAGTTAGGTAAGCTAAGGTAGGCTAGGGTAGGCTAGAGTAGGTTAAGGTATGATAGCTTAGGGTAGCCTACAATAGGCTAGGCTATGTTAGGCTTAAGTAGACTAGGTTAGTCTACGCTAGGGTAGACTAGAGTAGGATAGTATAAGCTACGGTAGGCTAGGTTGGGCTAGAGTAGGCTAGGCTAGAATAGACTAGGATATGCAAGGGTAGGCTAGGGTTAACTAAGCTAGGGTAGGCTAGGCTAGGCTAGAGTCAGTTAAGATGTGGTACGCTAGGCTAGGCTAGGTTAGGCTAGGCTATAGTAGGCTATGGTAGGCTAGCTTATAGTAGCCTAGAGTAAGCTAGGCTAGGGTTAACTAGAGTAGGGTAGACAAGAGTAGGCTAGTATAAGCTAGGGTAGGCTGGTAGGCTAGAGTAGGCTAGGCTAGGCTAGGATAGAGTATGCTAGGCTAGACTAGAGTAGGATAAGATAGAGTAGGTTAGGCTAGAATAGAGTAGGCTAGATGAGACTATGCTTGGCTAGGCTAGAGCAAGCTAGGCTAGAGTAGGGTAGACTAGAGTAGGTTAGCATAAGCTAAGCTAAGATAGTAGGCTAAAGTAGGCTAAGTTAGGCTAGGCTAGAGTAAGCTAGGCTAAACTAGAGTAGGCTACGCTAGAGTGGGCTAGGGTAGGCTAAGATAGAGTAGTTTAGGTTATGCTAGGGTAGGTAATGCTAGAGTAGGAAGGATAGGCTATGCTAGAATAGGTATAGCTATGCATGGCTAAGTTATGCTAGGTAGACTACACTAGGTGACATCAGGCTATACTAGGCTAGGCTAGGCTAGAGCAGGCTTAAGTAGAGTAGGCTATGGTAGGCTATAGTAGGATAGGTTAGGTTAGCTTACGGTAACCTAGAGTAGGTTAGGGTTAAGTAGACTAGGTTAGGCTAAGCTATGGTAGCCTAGAGTACAGTAGACTAGAATAGGCTATTATAAGTTAGTTTAAGTTAGTAGGCTAAAGTATGTTGTGTTAGGCTATGCTAGAGTAAGCCAGGATACACTAGAGTAGGCTAGGCTAGAATAGGGTAGGCTAAGCGAGAGTACTATATGCTAGAGTAAGCTAAGCTAGGTTAGGAAAAAGTAGGGTAGGATGGGTTAGAGTAGAGTAGGTTAGGCTAGGCTATGACAGATTACACTAGGCTACAACAGGCTACAATAGGCTATGCTAGGCTAGGCTAGGTTATGGTAAGTAATGTTAGGGTAGAGTAAGCTAGCTTAGGATAGGATACTCTAAGCTAGGCTAGGATAGAATAGGTTGGGATGTGCTAGGCTAGACCAGGCTAGGCTAGACTACATTGGTGTAGGCTAGGCTAGGCTAGAGTAGAGTAGGGTAGGATGGGAAAGGCTAACCTACATTATATTGGGCTATGCTAGGCTAGGAAAGAGTAGGTTAGGCTAGAGTAGACTAAGCAAGGCTAACCTAAAGTAGGTTAGCCTAAGCTAGATTAGGCTAGCCTAGGCTAGTTTCAGTTAGGCTAGGCTAGGCTCGATTAGGTTAGGCTATATTAAGTTAGGCTAGAGTAGGCTAGGCTAGGTTGTGCTAGAGTACACAAGCCTAAATTAGGCTAGGCTAGGCTAGGTAGTGTATGCTAAGTTATGCGGGGCTAGAATAGGTTATGCTAGGCTAGGCTAAAGTAGAGTAGGTAATGATAGGATATGCTAGGGTAGGATGGAGTAGGCCAGGCTAGAGTATGTTAGGGTAGTATAAGCTAGGTTATTCTAGGCTAGAGTAGACCAAAATAAGCTATGATAGAGTAGACTAGGCTAGACTAGGCTAGGTTTTAGTAGGCTAGGTTAGAGTAGGATAGGCTACCATAAGAAAAATAAGGCTAGGCTAGAGTCGTTTAGGCTAAATTAGGGTAGGCTAGGATGGATTTGGCTAGGCTAAGATACACTAGAGTAAGCTAAGATAGATTAGGATGGAGTGGACTAGCTTGTAGTAGGCTATGTTAGGCTAAGATAGGCTTGAGTGGGATAACTTAAAGTATATTAGGCTAGAGTATGATAACTTAGGCTATTCTAATCTAGGCTAGGTTGGGCTAGATTACACTAGACTTAGCTAGGATGGAGTAGGCTAAAGTATGCTAGGATCGAGTAGACTAGGATAGGCTCAAGTAGGCTAGGCTAGGATATATTAGGTTAGGATAGAGTAGTATTTGAAAGAGTAGGAAAGGGTAGGATAAGCTAGGTTGTATTAGATAAGTTAGTATAGATTCGACTATGCTACACTAGTCTAGGCTTAGAGTAGGATATGCCAGCCTAGATTAATTTAGAGCGGGTTAGGCTAGGATAAACTATAGTAGTCTTATCTAGGCTAGGCTATCATATGCTTAGAGTAAGTTATGGTAGCCTAATATGGGATATGCTAGGGTAACATAGAGTATGTTAGAGTAGGCTAAAGGACACTAAGCTATAGTAGCTTAGAATAGGAAAATATAGAGTAGGGAAGGCTAAAGTATTCTATGGTAGGCAAGTCTAGAGTAAGTTAAGATAGAGCACACTAAGTTAGAATAGGCTAGGATATGACAAGTAGAATTAGGCTAGAGTAGGATAGGGTAGAGTAGGTTATGATATGATATGCTAGAGGAAGTTAATTTAACATAGGCTAGGCTAGACACCAGGGACATGCTAGATTAGGATAGGCCAGGGTAGGTTAGGTTAATGTTTTCAAGGTGATCTAGAAGGATCCTAATTAAAAGGAATAAAATTTAAAATTCCCAAAATTTAAGGGAAATAGTTCCTTGTTGAAGACCTCGATGAAGTAATTCTAATGTAGCTTGACTTGTGTCGAATGGAGTCTGCATGTGAAATAAATGGAAGTTTTAAGATTTTGACCAATGGGAAAAAAGTTAAAGTCAAAGGGTGATGTGGCACATTCTAGAACAGACATATGGAATAGTGTGGAGATGACACATAGGTTGAGTTAAAAATTGACAAGGTAAGTGCAAGTGGCAAAAAATGGAAACACAGTTGGCATATTAGGTTCTCCAATGGGGGGCTACCACGTGGAATCTTAGAACACAAAAAATTAATTCGTTCAAACAGTTGGCATTGATGGGGTTTAAACCCACATCTTATGGAACAACAACACAACTAATTAACCATCGAGCCACAACTAAGACTGTGATATGAAAATGATAAAGCCTATGTATTTGTTTTGAATGTTGTGTATGATGGAAAAAGGGGTGGGTGGAGCCCACCAAACCTCACAACTCTAGAAAACTAAAGTTTGATAAATTTTCACAAGTGAAGGCTGAAAATGATACTGCATGCAACACTACATAACTACAATATTGGATGAAGGAAATTATATAAAATTGAAAAGGTCCCTCCTCCTCCTCCTTCAAGTCCTTCTTGTCCTTCTCCATCTCCTCATGGAAAATCCACTTCAAAGAAGCAATTGTTGAAGTTGGATATTTAATTCGACTTGTTTTTCTATGATGGTGAGCTTAATTTTGAAAAGCTTGAAAATTACATTCACCAAATGGAAGTCTATTAATATGTATAATAGAGCATTGATGACTAGGTAGAGATTTAGTTGGCCTCCATTTCATTGGAAGATACTACGTTAACATTAGAGAACTTTTGAGGTCTAAAATGAGCCTCCTAAGAAAAATGTACATCCAAAATAAGCTTTATAGGAACCAATGGGATTCAAGATGATGATGTAAACCATGGGGGATGATTCACCATTTTTGGGGTAAAAAGGTAAAAAGATTAAAAAATAATAAAACAATAAAACTACTTTTTAAACTTCTATTTTTGAGTTATATCCCTAATTGTTTACTCGAATTTCAAGTGGGAGTGCTCATTTTTAAAAAAAATTAATTACTCAGCCAAAGAGTACCCATGTTTTATACTTTTGATGGACCTTGCTACATGAAAAATGAGAAATTCATGAAAAAACGTGATTGCAATCACATTTTTCATGTATATCTCATTTTTCATGTGGTAGGGTCCATCGAAACTATGCAACATGCACAGTCCTTGGATTTAGAAACAGTTTCTACATCCAACGAGTGTTCCTACTCGAAATTTGAGTAAACCCATAGGAAGATAAGTTGAAAATGTAGTTTTTTCCTTTTCCCCTATTAAATTTGATGATGTAATCTAATATTATTTTATTATTTCCACTATCGTCTTATAATTTCCTTAAGAGGCCCATTTTAGACCTCAAAATTCCCCTAATGTATGTTGGGAGACTACAATTCAAGAAGGAAAAACTCTTTCCTCATGGTTTGAATTTACATCAACTTTAAAAAACGAATTACATCCTTTGGCATATGCACAAAAGGTAAAAATAGAATGGAAATCTATGTAGAAGCATAGAGGCCAAAGTGTGCAAAACTTTACGTAGTAGTTGAAGAAAAAATAATTGGATTTAAATATTTGACTTAATACACAAGAGACTCTTTTGAAGTATATTGGTAGTTTTCTTGGGTATATCCACAATACTATTTTTCTATTAAATCCATCTACCTTGGATGAGGTTTGTGTACAATCAACCTTATATTGAAGTAGGTGAACAAGGTGTTGGAGTCATTATAGATTACATTCAATCAAAAGATGACAAATACAAAGGAAAAGAGAAACCAAAGATAACAACTTTTGTGAAGGAGGGCAAAGAGAAACTTTCTTACACCCATCGTAAGAAAGAGGGACACAATGATGATCATTATTGGAAGCTACATATGGAGTTGAGGCCTAAGTGGTTTTGAGGCAATAAGGGCAAGTATATGGTAGTAGCAACAATCCAATGGGATCTTATATCAGACTCTGGCGATGAGGCATAATTCGCGGCTATGGGTTTTGACGATTTATTGTTTTCAGATGTTGGTTTTGGTTCTTCTATTTTGTCGTTTATTTCTACAACTAAGAGGAATGAAATCTTTCCCATAAGGGTGGTAACCAACCATGTAGAAGAAAATACTTTGTTTGACATTTGTTCTCAAGCCAATATGGTATCTGAGGTAGTTGTTCAAAAATTGAATTGGAAGCAACATTGCATCCTAAACCTTATTTTATTAGAAGGGTGTGTAACAAAACTAAGCTATAGGTAACTAAGAACTGCAAGCTTAGGTTTTATATTACATCTAGATTTTTCGATGAAGTTGAACTAGATTTGGTTCCACTGGATATTTGTGGAATGATGCTTAGAAGTCCTTACGTGTTGAATAAGAAGGCTATCTACGGCAGAAATACAAACAAGTATCACCTTTTCAAGGAAGGAATAGAGTATATCATCTGGGTTGATCAAATTAAGGATTATTCTTCACTGATAGCTAGAGTGAAGTTAAAAAGAGTTGGGAATGTGAGTAATATTTTTTCACTCATATCTGCAAAAGTGGACAAAGAAGTTGTTCAAGAGCATGGTAAATATTTGTGGGAACTTTTCAAAAGGATTAAACATGTTAGTTTTTTTTTATTAGTATATTTTTATTTATTAATGCTGCTAATGTATTTTTCATGGAAAGTGGTTTAAGTAACACATATTAAAGGGTGTGGGAAAGTGAAAAAGGCTAAAAATATTGTTTCAGTTTTCATTATCGTTATGCAAACTTTTATTAATGATCCAAATAGTTAATATAGGGTGGAAATATAGGAAACATGCAAGGAGTCATATCCCACACTTAGTGTTTGATTAATAACCGATTGGAGGCCCAAAACCCTCTCACTAGAGAGTATTGATCTAAGAGGATCCTAAAGAGTCCTAAATGAATGAATACATTTAATTCTCTTTCCCTTGGTGTTTCCAGTTCCTGGGAGAGAATGCAAGAATTAATTGATGATATTAGAGTGTGAGAGTGGTTTATTTTTTTCTTTGACACATATTTCAAGGTGGGAGATACCAACATATGGTCTCGAAGACGTGGTAGCTTGAAATATTATTACACCCTCTTCAGTTAAAACTTGAGAGTAAGGTTGAATTGATTGTCCTTGATTCCATGCACCCTGATTAGAATTTACCCATTTTTGTGCACCCCAATGAACATAGCCTCGTTGATGTGGAATTTTGAAATAAATAGAAAATAAATCCATGTAAACCACAAGCCATCCACATAGGGGAATTGATTGAGTAATCCCCTAGACCAAATGAATAGTGATTCTTAGAGTATACCAGACACCAACACAAACTGTAGTCTCCCTCTGTCTATAGTACCAAAGGGTTAATGATGGTGCCAAACCGTAGGAAAATAGACATGGAAAGTGAAGTCCCACCTCCTAGGAAAGAAAAACACCACTACATAGCTAAAATGAGGGGATGGGAGTCAAATACTTGTTGTTTATCTGCTTGGTATAATTCACAAGACACAAATCGATAGAGCAAACACAATATTGAATGAAAAAACTAAGAGAAGTCAATATCCAACTTTATATGAGAAATGGGTCAGAAAAAAATATTAGAACACCATAAATACTATCAAACAAACTATCAAAGAAATCAATATTACCTCTGAAATCAACCTAAAAAAAATGGGGATTCCATACCGTAGACCAACATCAAAGTCATGCACCTTCTACACTTCTTATTCCACACCATCCTGCTTGTGAAGACTCAACCCTTTCCTAATGCCCTTGTCCCAATTTTTATAGACATGTTTTTTCCCAACCAAAGGTTTGCACCAGAAATAGCCATGTTGATAGGTAACTTCTCACATCAAAATCCAAGGTCCAGGCATGCAGAGTTTTCCATAACTCTACCCTTCCACCCTTGAAGAGAAATATCAAGATTCCTGGAAAGGTACCAACCATTAAATTCAACATAAAATTTCATTGGGGGTCATGCCACAATGGACCCCTCTTTATTGGAATTGGGATTTTCTGGGGTGGAAAATTCCCCCTACCCTTAAACCCCTCATTAATATGGTCATCCATCCCCGCCAAGGTGATTATTAGTAATATTATATTTATAAATATCACTATATCTATATAAAAATATTCTTATTTTAATGTCATTAATAACCTTTCACATGTTTTATAATTTATAATTGATTTTTTCTAATGCTATATATATCCTCTAGATGCCAATACATCAAAATATTGAATTTGATTGTAAATGTTAAATTTGTATATGATTATTATTTATATCTGAATATGAAGTTCTAAAATATAATTTTTATGAATATGAATTATTATTTTAATATTTATAATCTAATGAATTTTAATTTATAACTACTATCCATATTTTAATATATTTTTCATCTATATATTTTAAAAATATTTTTATTAAGTAGCATAAATTCATGTAAGTTTAGATATATCATGTGCTAGGAGAGATCAAATCTCTCCAAGTGTAAATCATTACTATTTAAATTATTTATTTATTTTATTTTGTGTTTTTTTCAAAAATAATTTGTTTGTAATTGTATTAAAAAAAATAAAATAGAGTATAATAAATTAAATTGGAAGGAATTAATACTTTTACCACATTTTACTTTTTATTGTCTTTTTAATTTATATTTTTTGATTTCTTCATTAACAAGATAAACTGTATATCCTACTATGAGGGAGTTGTAGTGTCTATAAATAAGTGTAAAAATATAAATGTTGACTTAATATGAGAGATGCTCTAATGCCCATAAAATGAGATATTAAATAAAAAATAATAATATGAAAGGTTAGGTTGTAGAATAAAAATAAAATAAAAGAATAAAAAGTAATAAAATGAAGAAATTTATTTTGTTATATTGTACTTTTTTTATTAATAAGGCCATAAGGTGTAGAATATATAGCGATCCTCTTTTAAGACACTCCATGGTGAAAGGTTCACAATTTGAAACTGTATGTGTGAAAAAATCTAGTCACTACAAGTCCTATTCATGGGAGATTTTGATGAATTAAATGTCCATGTGTTGTGGATATTGAGGCCATTCATGGGGGGTTTTGATGAATTAAATTCCCATGGGTTGTGGCTATTGAGGCCAAAGGTTAGGTTTCATTCATATGAGCACTGACATTTAAAAAAGAAAAGAAAAATAATGATTTTTTTTTTATTAGTAAAATTAAAAACAAATCCCTCCACACAAATATGCATCATCTTAAATTAAATTTAAATATAATAATTCATATTTATAACCATGATATTTAAAAATGTATAATTAATAAAAAGATAAAATTTTATTAATTTTATTAATAAATGTATATTAAAAAAATCAAAATTGATATATATATATATATATATATATATAAGCCACAATGGTTAGCTCAAGCACTCTAGAGGTAGATGTGAAGTTCTATTATTGTTGCTAGTTGTTCTTGATCACCAGGTTGAATCTATTTAATAACCTTGGGGTGAGGCTCATTCCTTTGTGGTAATGCTCCCTAAGCAAGGCTAATAGTTTACTCTCTTTACTATCCATGAAATGCGGGGAAGTACTCCTACATTTATATACCATTCTATTTCATATATAATTTTATTTAATAATCATATAAAAAATCAATATCTAAAAAAAAAACTCCTTTTTCTAAATTATATTTCTATCTATTTACCTATCTATCTATATATTCAATACTAAAACAAATTAATAAGCTATAAAACATGTTAAATAAAAATGATGCATATATATAACTATATGTATTATGATACATGAGAGAGAGAGAGAGGGTTCAACCTCAGGACTTAAATTGGTATAGATAACATTTTTGAAGTTATTTTTTAAAGAAACATGTCCTTAAATTATAGGGCTTATAGGAATTTTCACATGTACACTCCACTAATCATTAAGGATATATTAGGGATACATAAATCTCTCTAAGAGTGATAAATTTAGGGTCACTTAAAATGATTATTAGGTTAAAATTAAATTGATATTAAAAATTAGATTAGATGAAGGTATATAAATGGTTAGATTTGACAAGGAAGATTAGAAAGAGGCGTAAATAGTATTATTAATAATTAGGGTAGATGCATATTAACTCTATATCTACCAAGTGTTCATAGGATCAAATCTCTTGAGATACAAATCTTTCCTCAAGTTTTGGACTCAAAATTATGTTTTGCATATTGACAGAGTTGAACCCTCTCCATGCTTGGTTGATCTTAAATTAAGATGGATTTTATTATGAATATGGTTTTCCATATATTTATATCAATTAATGATTGGAAAAAAATTATGTGATTAATGTAAAAACATTATAATTTATCTTAATTAATTAATTATATTTATATGGTTAATATAAAATTTTATCCGAAATGTAAAAAATACAATTAATACTACCAATGTATAATAAAAATGATAATAATAACACTTATAATATTAATAACTTTAATAAAATATTTTATCAATAAAAATAATAATAATAATAAAATTAGTATTTATAATGTTAATTGGTTTAATAAAATATAATATTAAATATTAACTAAACATGGATAAATATAAATATTTTTTCTTTAATTTTTTTTTTGTTTTTTTGGCATTTTGTAGAAATCATTTTGTGTGTTCAAAGTACTATACAACTCTCTCAACAAAAAAATCTATGATCACCTATATTCCTTTTTGGAGTAATTAATATAAGAATTTGACCAACATAAAACAAAATTAAGAAAAAAAAGATATTTTTAAATTTTTCTGAAGTTAAGCACTTAGTTTGACATTAAATGAGGATTACATAAACATTAAAAAAAAAAATGTATTCTCAAGAGTAATACTCTATAGACATGATATCTCAAAAATAAACAAAGTTGTACTACATGTCTATGCTTTTATCATCATTATATTTTATAAAAGTTGACATCCTAAGGACATTTTAAATAAATTTAAATTTGATATTCATATTTTATATCATATAATATTTTTATAATATTTTTAATAATCTTAAAATTAATATTTACTTATACCTTTATCGGGGTGGATCAACACAATGCTAGTGGATTTGGTGTTGCTCGAAGTTCCCACCACCAGAAAGTTCCACCATGTAATCAGTGCAAGGGTGCCATGGAGGATGGGAATTAAGGTTTATGTTTGCAAGTTATAGAGTATTGGATCTTGGAGTGTTTGATCATAGTTTGGTAGGAGGTGAGGAATTTTAGATGTTATGTGATCTTTCCTGTGTAAAAAGATGCAAATTTCCAGTGTTGGCAAGCTCAGACCAACATCCCAAATAGTCATACCCAAGTAATAAAGAGGAAACATTGAGCTATAACAAATTTCTCAAGTGGAGTTCCATGTCATATAAAAATATAGAAAGATATTATATAGAGAACTCAGGGTTGGAAAAAATAAGGAGGAATTTGGGAATCAAGTGTTTCCTTGGGAAGAAGAGTTCCAAGAAATTTTTAGTGAATATATGAATTTATGCATATGCTATATACGAGTATGTATATCTTAGAGGGGTGTTACAAGAAAAAAAATTCTAATATTGTGACCTTGTGCTGACCATGACTCCATCTAAGAAAGTGAATGTTCTCTTTTGTGTAGAATACAAAGAAGTTTAAAACAATTTTTTTTTTTGGGCAAAACTATAAGGAGATACCCATATATATGATGAAAAACCTATGTGCATTTGGGTCAATAGGAACAAGTACCGACCATGGAATTATTGAATATGATGAGATATTTGTGGAGAGAGTTAGTGAATATTCACGCCATACATGAACAACTACTAAAAGCTACTGTAGAACAAGACCGATTGATTAAAAATGAGTCAAACAAGATGAATCCAAAAGATTGTAGAAACAATGAGGTAGGAATAAAACTGAGGAGAGAAATCAATGTGAAATCCCTTTGAAGAGATGGCTAAAATTAAGAAAGACAAATCTAAAAGGGAGAAACATAGTTCATTAAAATTTAATTCTAAGCATGGAAAGAAGCCCAAAATGGAGTTATAAGGACAATATAAAAAGATCACACTCCCAACATATGATGGGGAATATAAAGAAGCAATGAAATCATGTATACCCAATATTAACAAATATTTTAAAGTTTATGACTATTCTACTCAATTGAAAGCCAAATTAGATACTTACCAACTACAACGAAAATCTTCCTCATGGTGGGAAGAAGTGAGAGCAATGTATAATTTATAAAATAAATAATTTAGTTAGAAATAATTCTAACGAATCATTAAAAACATATATTTAACAAAACATTATTTTAATGATAAAACAAAGAACTTCATGATTTGAATCTTTCCCAAGTGTCATTGGATGAGTTGATAAAAAAATTTACAAATTTTTATGATATATACTATACATAAGGGAATAAAAAGGAAAAGTACAATGCTTTATAAATTGAGTCCATATCTCTTTAAAGGAATTAATTGAGTACAATAATTGCAAAACCATGGATGCGGTTATTGTAAAAGAAATAAGTTGTTACTAGAGGCCCAAGAAAAGTGATGAGAATTTTAAATCATGGCCAAATAATAAGAAGGAAATTTTTGTCCAAGGTGGGAAAGGAGGAAAATTTAGGCAATTTAAGAAATCTCATAAGGGGAATCAAAATTAGAGTTTCAATAAAAATAAAAATCAAACCTAAAGGACTCAGATGTAAACTTAGACTAGGTCTAAACAATCTAAATTGTAATAATAAATGATTTAATTGAAGAGAAAAAAAATCCTTTAAAGTGTTGGGGATGTCTTGAACCACACCTAAAATGAGATTATCTTGAAAATAGGAGATCTATACAATACTTATTGAACATTCAAGAGCCTTTCACCATCAATGACGTGTCCAGGAATATTCTACATATTAATGCATCCTTGCAAGAGGCTCCAAGAAATGCAATAATCCCTCCCTAGCCTAGCCTACTCTAGTCGATCCTAGCACACTATGGGCTAGTGTAATGAACCTAGTTTCTCTATTTTTATTAGACATTTGAATAGTCCTAAAGGGTAAAGTGGACCCCAAAGGGAAAAAAATTATTGTGGACTTATTTTATTATTTTAATTGAATAAAATAAAAATGGAATTAATTGTGCAAAGACTAGATTATGATTATAGATCACGAATCCAAATCCATGAGGATGGATAAGGTTCATAAGATTTTCCAGGATCTCCAAAAATCCTTGGAGAAAATAAATTAAATATAAAATTTAGATTGGAGATAAAAATCTAAAAAGCTACCTCAGTAAAGAGGAAAGTTGTTGGGAAAAGGTGGAATAAAACTAGAAAGAGGAAACGCTAGTTTTAAAGTAATTTTGTGGAAGAAACAAAAGGAAATCCTAGGAAAAAAGGAAAACAACATCCTGATTAACTTGACGCAGTTAAGGAAACACGTTTATGGGAAAGTAGGCTTAATTAAGAATAGTGAGGATAAATAAGGGGTTGTCTATTGCTCGAATATTGGATCTATGCTCGGGAGGATATGTGGAGAAAGAGCTCAAAGGTTCTATGGAAACTAGTCTACCTTAAGTGGTATGCACCATTTAATTCATTTTAACTTAGAATTTTAGTATTATTATGCTTATTATGGTGAAATAAATTTGTATACATGAACTTGATTAAATCTATGCATGAGTAGATGTTGTATAATAAATACAAGTTAAAATGACTAAGTGTACGTCAACTTGTAGGTCTATACATTTAACATAGTAGCCTATAATAAATATAGTCTGTCTTTGTATGGTTACACATATATTAATCTGAAGAGTACCAAATCTTAGAATATCTAAACCTTAATGAAGGTTTAAATTTGAGGTTAGGTGACTCTCATAAATTATTTCTAAATAATACTACTATTTTAGCATTAATCTATCAATCAGGAAATGCTAAAATTAATTTAATATAGAATGGAAGTAAATATGCATGACAGTTACTGTGGAATTAGTACAATCAAGTAAATTCTTATCCTGTAGTATAACTGGACAAAGTAATACAAGAGCTGAGATATAATAGAGAGTGATAGTAATATCTTTCTAGGAAGAACTCATAAATTATTACTATAATGGAAATATCAAATTTAAGAAAAGTATTATATAAGAGTTCAAACATAACTTCCTTAAAGGAGAAAAGAGTCTATTCCATACATTAAATATTCATGTAATTATAAGGATATAAATCAATAGACTTACACAGTTCAAATTCAATCTGAGTATAACTAAATTATACAAATTTGGGAACTCTGTCCCATTTAAAATAAACTGTAAAGTCTCTCTCGAAATTATGTAGAGATGGCATATCACAAAGCCCAAGTGGGTTACTGGACCAACCTAAAGAGAAAAAATCCACAATTATGATTGAATAGAAAAGGCTAGCAACAGTATGCAAATCCAGAAATATGTAAATAGTATTTGCACAAGACAAAACTATGAATTAGTTCTGGTTCAGGAATATAAACATGACAGGAAATAATACTAGATTGTAAACCCAAAATGGTTAAATAATTACCTTATGTACAGATGTAGAAAATTCAATATGCAATAGCAAGAGGAGAATTAGTTATTGCAGAGGACGTAATGTACATCCTAAACAGAAAGAAATTTATTCAAAATTGTTAAAACAAAATCTTCGAGAATTTATCAATAAACATTCAAAATAAGAGGAATGGCATCATTTTGGTACTAAGTAAAAGAAACTAATAAGCATTATGCTAGCATGAAAGTAGTGAAATTCAGCTTGAAACGTAGTACAAATATGTACGGAATGGTGAAACGATGAGAAGAAATCCATCGTAGAAATAAACCAAGTGCAAAACCATTTTATGAAAATGGTTTAAAATGAAACTATCCGAACTCCAGAGTATCATCATTATTTAGAGGATACGAAATTGAATTAAAAATGCAATACATATCTCTATTGAGAATATTGATTAAAGAATCGATGTTCCTAAGTATCTTATAAAAACCCCATTTGGTATGCAGGAATAATGGGCATGTGTTTTTCAATTTACGATAAAAATGCTACCACAGAGAGTTAACAATGACCAAATACATTCATCAATCGATGGAGGTCTCGGTAAAATGAGTTAAGTGAGTACAGTTAAATAGCAAATGTTTTAGAAAATTGTTCATGGTAAAGATAAACCATGAAAGGAGGCTGTAGTGGTATTGAGACTACCTGTAAGTTTTGGTAACGATTTTGGGATGGCAATGATGAGATGAGAGGATGTCCTTTCATTTGGCCATCTGCGTTAACCAAAAACTGCAATCACAAACATTTACCAGTAATAGTATTCAATGCGAAAGATAAAAATAAAAATAAAAACAAAGTGTGGTGTAACCAGAAGGAGCACCATAAACACCAAAACAAACTCTCACATCTAGAATAAGCATTGACAGTGGATGTCCGAAATGGACTCCCACACTATAATCTCTCTGCGGCATAATTTCTAACTAAACTTAGCATAAATCTAAACAAGTGACAAAATATTCCTTGAATTAAATAAATACCACATTATTAGAACTGGTAATTTGTATTTTACCTGTAGATAATTAATAAAATGGAAATTTTGGAAATCAAAGATAGTTTAAGCTGAAAACTGGTTTAAAGGAATACTTGGAAAGAGGGGGTTCTGTTAAAACAAACTAACCCAAGCCTTGTTCATGATTGAGAGATTTAATCCTATGGAGTTCTGGTAGAGAAAGCAACGAACAAGTTAGAAAATAAACTAAATAACTAGAACTATGAAAATAAGATATAACATAGGTCAAGCTCCAAGAAATCCAGGGAAACAACGTATCTTACCTGGAGAGAACGATGAATACAACCTCGATGTAGAAACCAGAAGCTTAGCTTTAACTGACCAAAGTAGTTTCTCCTCTCATAGATAAAATAAGGAAGAGATGAGAGTAACATTGATGAACTGTAAATGAAACGCGGATCCGAGGCAATTTGAAGGCTTCTCACTAAATGCGTGGAGTGAAAAATAGTCACAAGTCAAAAATGAAATCATTTATGGAGTCTGAAACCCTAACTAGGAATAGATCCAAACCATTTTTGTGCAAGAGATCTGGTGTGTGGAGGAATTCCCATGGATTAATGAGTTCAATCAAGAATCAGACAAGCCATGTGACGTTGTACATCCAATTTAATGTCAAGATATCCCGAGGAAAATTACCTTCAAATATTTGGTGTAAATTCATATGGAGGAACCACTCAAATTAAACCATAGCAATCACTACGCCTCAAAATTCCAATGACGAATTTAATTCTAACAATGTAGTGAATGCATAATACGAATTAATACATGTGAATCCAATATAATGTTCAATATTATATGGTATACATTAAGATTTGTTACATAGATATCCAACGTTCAAGTAAACTTTTGAAAAATTAAGTGAATCGGTGGAATGAGGGTTTCAAATAAGATTTGATTTTAAATATATCACTTCGATGGACCAGTAGCATATAAGTTGGCTTTACCTAGTCACGTTAAGGTTCACGATGTTTTTCATGTTTCGTTATTAAAAAAGTATGTGCATGATCCTACTCATGTTGATGGTTGGAATGTGATACAGGTGGAACGAGAAGGGAGTTCCTTCCAAAGCCATTTCACATCTTGGCATGGGAAGAAATTTAGCTCTGAAATAGAACAATGGCCAGGGTGGAAGTGCCGTGGAGGCACTTTGCACCCAAAGAAGCTACTTGGGAGAGAGAGGAACATATGAAGGAAAAATATCCATCACTGTTTGAAAAGTGAATTTTATATTTTTGTCTTTGCAACACTAAGAACGATGTTTTGTTTTAGAGGGGGAATATGTAATTTCCCTAGTTTCTCTGCTTTTATTAGACATTTGAACAGTCCTAAAGGGTAAAGTGGACCCAAAAGGAAAAATTTTATTGTGAATTTATTTTATTATTTTAATTGAATAAAACAAAAATGAAATTAATTGTGCAAAGAGTAGATTATGATTAGAGATCAGGAAACCAAATCCATGAGGATGGATAAGGTTCATAAGGCTTTTCCAGATCTCCAAAAATCTTTGGAAAAAATAATTTAAATATAAAATTTTAGATTGGAGATAAAAATCTAAAAAGCTACCCCAGTAAAGAGGAAAGTTACTGGGAAGAGGTGGAATAAAACTAGAAAGGGGAAAAGCTAGTTTTAAAGTACTTTTGTGGAAGAAAAAAAAGGAAAGCCTAGGCAAAAAGGAAAACATCATCATGATTAACTGGACGCAGTTAAGGAAACAAGCTGATGGGAAATCAGGTTTAAGTAAGCATATTGAGGATAGATAAGGGGTTTTCTATTGCTGGAAGATTGGATCTCTGCTCGGGGGGAACTGCGGAGAAAAAGCTCAAAGTTTGGGTGGAAACTAGTCTAACTTAAGTAGTATGCACCAGTTAATTCATTTTAACTTAAAATTTTAGTATTATTATGTTAGGTCCCTATATCAAAGTTAGGTCTTTTTTCAGGCTCCTAAATAGGTCATCGTGGAATTTGCGCTATAACTTTTTTCTAGAATAGGTCAGAGTCTGAAATTTATATGGTGCGAAGCTGAAATCTTGAGGAAAGTCGTCAAACAATTTCAAATCTTGGTTTGCAATACTTTTGGATATATGATCTGTGTAAGGTAGTTATTTTGCAGGCTCCTGAATTTCATCTCAAAGAGGTGATCGTGGAAAAAGTTCAATAATTCTCTCTCTAGGCATCGGATTGGAGTGTCGTAAAAAGTGGTCACAATTACACAGACTGTAGTTTCTTTGCTATCAATTTTAGATACAAAGGAAAAAACAGTGACACGTGGCAAGTGATACAAGTTCGCTCTACTGAACTAGTCCATAATTAGGTCATTGTGGGAGATTGAACATAACTTTGTCTTGGAGAATCCAAATCAGGTCAGACCTATGGAATTCAAAAGAGAATTCATAGGGCTACTTCCGTGGTGAATTTCCGATATATAAGAGCTGCAATCACAGAGATAATACAATTTCAATATCGAGCTCCTCAAAAGAAAGTAAAAGGTGTGTATTTTTTTTCCGAATTGCATAAGTCTTGTTTGAAGGGTCAAGTTGAATTGATTGCAAGGGCATATTGTAGAAAAGATATCGTTATTGGATTATAAAATGGCCCCAAAAAATAATTCAACACCCATTAAGCCTTTGGAAAGCTCTATTATGACTCATGAAGACAAAGAATTGCAACATGATCTATCAAAATTACAAGAGCAAGTGCAACAAATTTCACTCTCACAAAGAGCAACAAAAAATGAAATGGAAGTTTTGAAGAAAGGCATGGAAGCTAAGATGGATGGCGTGCAAGCTAAGATGGATGGCGTGGAAGCTAATATGGATGGCATGGAGGCTGGCATGGAATCTAATATGGATGACATGGAAGCTAAGATCGATGAGAAAATGGAAAACATGAAGAATTTTCTAAAAGAAGACATGGAAGGTTTGACAAAGTTGATACAAGAAAGGTTTCCTAATGGTGAAAAGATAGTAGAAGAACCTCATGATGAGAACAAAATAAATGTTAATTTTGATTTCATAAACTCTAATTTTGGCGGGAAGAACCACCATATTCCAAAGATGGATATGAGGAAGTTTGATGGAAAGGATCCTGTAACATGGATACTACAGATGGAGCAATATTTTGATCTCCATAACGTGCAAAATACACAAAAGGTACGCATTGCAACTTTACATTTAGAACAAAATACATTTGTATGGTATCAATGGCTTTGCTCCCGTAAAAAAATTGTCACTTGGTCAATTTTTACGAGGAAATGATAGCACATTATGAGGATACAAAGAGCAACACCTTCTTTAGCCAATTGATAAATCTCAAACAAAAGGGTTTAGTGGGGCAGCACATTGAGGACTTCCAAAAATTGAATATAAGGGTAACTTATATTCCAAAGGAACATAGGATTGATCTCTTCATAGGTACTCTAAAGGATAACATCCAACATGAAGTTTTTGTTTTGGAACCTGATTCATTGGAGAAGGCATTCAGGTTGGAAAGAAAAGTTGAATGTAAAATTATGGCGACAAGGAAGCCTACCACTCAATTCTACAAAGAAGGAAGTGTTGCTATGCCTAGATTTCCAAAACCTACAAGGTTGACACCACAACAATTGGAAGAAAAAAGAGCAAAAAGGCTTTGCTACAATTGTGATAGAAAATACACTAAAGGTCATAAGTGTGCTGAAAAGAAATTAGTTTACATAGATTGTGAAGAAGAAGAAGAAAATGAACAGGAAGAGGATACACACCAGGAACCAGCCACAGAAGAGGAAGAAATGAATCCGACCATATCATGTAATGCACTGGCAGGAATTACCACTCCTCAAACTCTCAAGATAGCAGGACAGATCAAGAAGAAAAAGGTAATAGTGTTGATTGATTCAGGTAGCACCCATAATTTTATTCATTGTAAGGTAGCAAAGGAATTAAATTGTTTCCTATACCCAGCACCAGAATGTCAAGTGATGGTTGCAAATGGAGGAACTATAAATTGCTCTGGGAAATGCCATAATATCAAGCTAACCATGGGGGAATATGTATTGACTAGTCCAATGCTTTCCATTCCTATGGGAGGTGCCGATGTTGTACTAGGAGTACAATGGTTACAATCTTTGGGGACGGTAGCTTTTAATTTTCAAGAACTTTTCTTGAAATTTTTTTCAGAAGGAAAGGAATTCGAATTACGGGGTATTGAAGGGAAGCCAGGAAGGATACAAAGCTCTAATGTCATGACAAAGCTTCTAAAGAAAAAAAAACAAGGCATAATTGCACAATTATGCTCACTAGAAGTTCCGACATCAAAATCATCTATTTCTGCAGATCTCCAACAAGTCTTGGACAATCATTCCAAGGTGTTTGAAACTCCCAAAGGATTCCCACCTATTCATGATCATGATCATGCTATTCATTTGATTCCAGGAAGTGTTCCTCCAAACATCAGGCCTTATAGATATCCTTACTTCCAAAAGAGCGAAATTGAACGTATGATTGCAGAAATGTTAGAGGCGGGTATAATTCAACCTAGTAAAAGTTCTTTCTCTGCTCCTGTAGTATTGGTACACAAGAAGGATGGATCATGGCGAATGTGTCCGGATTATAGGGAGCTCAATAAGCTCACCATTAAAGACAAATTTCCCATTCCTGTGATTGATGAATTATTGATGAATTACATGGAGCAATTTATTTTACCAAGTTGGATCTTCATTCAGGATATCATCAAATTAGAATGAAGACTGAAGATATTCCAAAAACAACATTTCGAACTCATGAGGGTCATTATGAATTTTTGGTCATGCCTTTTGGCCTCACCAATGCACCTTCTACATTTCAAGGGTTGATGAATTCCATTTTCAAACCCTTCCTTAGAAAATTTGTGCTAGTATTTTTTGATGATATACTAATCTACAACAGGTCTTGGAAGGATCATGTTAAACATGTTGATAGGGTGCTCAAACTATTCCAGGAGAAACAATTATATGCAAAAAAATCCAAATGTTTCTTTGGAGTACAAGAGGTGGAATATCTGGGTCATATTGTATCTCACGAGGGTGTTAAAGTAGACCCTAACAAAATTAAAGCCATTAAGGAATGGAAAGTCCCCACAACCATAAAGAATTTACGAGGATTTCTCGGGTTAACAGGGTATTATCGCAAGTTTGTTAAGAATTATGGGAGAATAGCAGCACCTCTAACAACATTATTGAAGAAAGGTGCATTTTCATGGACTCGTGAAGCAACTAAGGCCTTTGAACGTCTTAAAGAGGCAATGTTCCTAGCACCGGTCTTAGCTACGCCAGACTTCACAAAAACCTTTATTGTGGAATGTGATGCCTCAGGAAATGGAATTGGTGCAGTTTTAATGCAGGAAGGAATACCCATTTCTTTTGAAAGTCATCCAATCAAAGGAAAGTATTTACAGAAACCTATTTATGAGAAGGAAATGTCAACAATACTGCACGCACTAAAGAAATGGCGAACTTACCTAATGGGAAGACACTTCAAGGTAAAAACCGATCATGATAGTCTTAAACACTTTTTGGAACAAAGACTATCATTAGAAGAGTATCAAAATGGGTCATAAAGATGTTGGGTTATGACTTTGAAATAATCTACAAAAAATGAAAGCTTAATGTTGTTGCAGATGCACTCTCAAGAAAGAATGAAGAGGTGGAAGCATTGCTTTGTGCCATTTCTATTATCCAACCAGATTGGATAACTGAAGCAAGAGATGAATGGAAGAAGGACAAAGATGTATGGATACTCATTCAAAAGTTGCAGGAAGATCCTAGTACATCTGATACATTTAGTTGGAAAAATGATTCCTTATGGTACAAAGATCGCTTATATCTTTGTAAGAATTCCCAACTAAAACAAAATATTCTTCTAGAATTGCACACTTCTCCTTTAGGAGGACACTCAGGATTTTTAAAACTTACCACAGGGTGAAGAAAGAATTTTTTTGGGATGGCCTTAAATCTGATATTTAAAAGTTTGTGGCGGAATGTTTGGTTTGCCAGCAGAATAAAGTGGAAACAATTAAGACCCCGGGACTTCTACAACCTTTATCCATTCCAAGTCAACGTTGGGAGGAGATTTCAAAGGATTTTATCACAGGTTTACCTAAGTTTGAAGGAAAGAGTGTCATCATGGTGGTAGTTGATAGAATTACCAAGTATGCACACTTTTGTGCATTATCTCATCCATTTAAAGCAAGTACAGTTGCTACTACATTTATGGATAGAATTCAAAAACTACATGGAAGCCCAAGGGTTATTGTGAGCGACAGAGATCCCATTTTTACCGGAAATTTTTGGACGGAGTTATTTTCTTGTTTGGGTACTCAATTAGCTCATAGCTCATCTTATCATCCTCAATCTGATGGTCAAACTGAGATAGTAAATAAATGTTTGGAAGGATATCTTCGTTGTTTTGTATCTGATAAACAAAAACAATGGGTCAAGTGGTTACCTCTTGCTGAATGGTGGTATAACACTTCCTTCCATACTGTAGCAAAAATGACCCCATTTATGGCACTTTATGGATATCATCCACCATCCATCACATCATCTTTAAGAAAAAATTCGAAGGTTCAAGCAGTGGAAGATCACATCGAGCATCAGCAAGAAGTTCTCCAACTCTTAAAGGATAACCTGAATTTGGCACAAAATCGAATGAAACAACAGGCAGATCAACATCGCAGCGAGAGAAGTTTTGATGTAGGAGATTGGGTATTTTTACAACTACAACCATACAAACAAATGTCCCTCAAGCAAGCTAAGAAGGATAATAAATTATCGCCAAAGTACTATGGTCCTTACAAGGTGTTGCAAAAGATTGGTACTATGGCATACAAATTGGAGCTTCCTGCTTCTTCGCGAGTACATCCAGTCTTCCATGTTTCATGCTTAAAGAAGGTTATAGGTGAAAATCTTCCAGTTCAAACAGTATTGCCAGAACTTGATGGGGAAGGGAAGATCATATTGGAACCTGAAGCAGTCATAGAAAAAAGAACTCGACAACTACGGAATCGATCAATTTCAGAGTATCTCATCAAGTGGAAGAACTTACCCACCGAAGATTCTACATGGGAGGATGAGAATTTTATACAGAAGCACCCGGAGCTACTCAAGTGTTGAGGACAACACTTTTTTGAAGGAGAGGGGCATGTTAGGTCCCTATATCACTAGTATAGTCCCTTATTATTTTTAGTGTAACCCCCTTATTGTTATTATTGTACCCTTGTAACCCCCATTTTGTTATTATTGTGCCCTTAAATTATTATTGTTAGGTCAGCTAGAATTACATTGTGGCCCACTAGGATTACATTATGGCCCCATGGACTCCTATATATAGAAAGGAGGTTTTGTAAATTGTATCATCCAAGAATTGTGCATTTATGTAATGTATTGGAGGTTGCCCCCTCGAAGTGGCTTATTTCTAAGACGTTGATATCTCTTTTCTTCTATTTTTGAAGCTGGTTACACAACACACTTTGACTGGGTCAACCTTGGCAAAATCTACAACATTGTCATGGAGGAGTGGTCATCAATGAGGGATAACACAATTTTAGATGGAGATGCTTTGTTTGAATGTAGTGATCTTTTTGGATGGGGCTTAGGGTTTGCAAGCTCATATTCTATTTAAGGAAGAGGATGGAAGCCATATGAAGGTTGTTGATGTATATTATATTTTTGAATATATGGTTTGTTTAGAAATATATCTTTCTCTTTCTATTTAGTTGAGATAGAGTGTTGTTCAGCACAGGGTGTTCTTGATCGGGAATCCCACCTCTTCCATTGAGTAGCTCTTGGAGGAGTCTTGCACTGCATTTTCCACTATCTTGCTTAAGGCCAAGCTTCTTCTTTCAACTATATCATAGATCTTGTTGAGGGCTTGGTTTTTTTTGCACACTGCAATAAGTGGAGACTAGATCTCTAGATCTAGGACATTTCAGTGCTCATTTTCAGTGGAGGAGGTTTCCACTTCATTGGAAGGACAATATTGGAGGGCTTTGAACTCATTTTTAGATCTTGGCATCGGGCCAGCTGTATTTTGATCCGTATAATGCATTTTACTTCCACATCTGCATTATTTCTGTAGGAGAAGTTGCAAGGTGGTTTAGCACATCATTTGTAGAGTTGATTTTCAAGTGATGGGGATATGCCTTTTAGTTTGAGGATCTATTGGAGGAGGATATTTTATTTATCATATCAAATCAACCACACTTTCCATATCTATATTTTTTAGTAGATCTGAAGTCATAGATCTCAAATCTAAAACTTTTACTTGGTGTTTTGTTGAAAACCCTCGAGGGGTTCTTTAGAGGAGCTTGTATAGTGCATGGATCTGATATAGATCTAAATTTTGATTCACATATCAGCTCTAGATCTGATGTATAATCATCCGCCATTGCAGAGAAAATAAAATAACACTGTAAGGGTTTTCCATCTTTTCTATATAGTTGCAACACCTCTTATTGAGGCATTTTTTTCATTGGAAGCTTGTATTTTCTATTATGCATCTTATGGCCCATTTCTTAAATGTATTTTTTTGTTGCAATAACATATGAAAATTTTCCATATTGGCCTCTTGATTTATAAATGATGATCTACAATTTATTTCCAACATTTTTCCCTATATTCCTGCTTTCTCGCTTTTAGGATATTATAGTAGTATCATAGAAACATCTTGGCACAACCTATGCATTCTAAAAGCCAATATGTCATCTAAATAAGGAGAACCTCTTACTGATAGAGAGAATATGTATTAAAAGAGAATACATGGAATTTTTTATTATACTGACGAGAAAGAAGACAAGGGTAAACCCCCTTTATCTGGAGGTGAAGATGAAGAGAAGGAGTTCCCTTAGATCCTTCTTTGAGCCATTCAAGACATTGCTAGAGAGATCAAAGAGATGAGGATGGATAGATTCAAGGAATCCCCTAAATTATTTCATCATGGAGAAGGCTCTAGCATGTCTCATCACTTGAATGATCAACCAGTGCATCAACCACAATTTTCCCAACATTGTACCATGCCTACATTTTTGGTTGTGGTAAATGAAGGGTTTCAGGAGCAAGAATCCCTTGAAGACTATTTTATGGGGTCTGAATCTCAAACTCATAGATTCAAATATCACTTGATTTTTCAAGATTTTTGTCAAATAAATGACAATAGAAGACCAAGGCATCACCATAGAAGTGGTGGATTCATTTAGAATCATGATCAACATCACACTATGGGCAGATTATTTTTACCCAATTTTCATGGGTCATCTAAGTGTACTGCAAAATATTGGGTAGAAAAGATTGAAATCTACTTTCAGTTGAACAAGGTTCCAGAAATGGAAGTCATTAGGATAGCAGTGCTGCACCTTGAAGGTGAATCACATGACTAGTGGTTCCATGGCTTGTCTACATTGGGTCATGGCAATGTTATTTCTTATTCATAGTTCACTAGAAGGCTAGTGGAAAGATTTGATTGAAGAGATCTAGAAGCACCATCCATGAGGCTTGCAAAGTTGAAAGAATCAAGTAATGCATAAACTTACATCTCTGAATTTTTAAAACTTTATCTTATGCCTCCTGATTTGTCTACAGCAAGAAGGTTGTACAAGTTCATTGATGGTTCAGATGAACCACTTCATGGGTTGGTTAAGTCTACTAAGCCCACTACCCTACATTATGACATTGAAAGGGCTAGAGACCTTCAATATTCCTTGCCAAAAGCAAAGACAACATTTCAACATAAGCCCTCTTTTCCATGAAAGGTAAAAGAAGAAAAGGTTTCTCCTTCAAAGGAGAGTCAATACAAAAAAAATCTTAATAATGATTTCTGGAGAGATCTAAGAAGAAGGAATCTTTGATTTACTTTCCAAGAAGCTTGGGTGCTTGGACATAGATTTGCACCTGGAAAATCTCATTAAATCGAGGTATTCTCAGATGATGAGGAGGAAGAAGAAGATGAACCAAGAAGAGGTCACAACGTTGACAATGCAAGAGGAGAACCATCACCATCAGGAGATGGGAGTGGAGTGGCTCTTGAATCTTTGAGAGGAGTACCTAATTACTTGACCTTAAGAGTTCAAGGTTCCATTTTGAATGAGAGGGTTTCTATTTTGGTTGGTAGTGGGGTTACCCACAATTTTATTGATGCCCAACTAGTGCAAAGGAGGGAAATACCCACTAATGCTTTTGAGGGATTTTATCTTTTGGTCCCATCAGATAGAACTATGAAATGCATGCATTATGTCCCTTCATTATCAGTCACCATGGTAACATATATATTGATTGATCACTTCTTTGTATTTGAAATACCTGACACCAATGTGATATTGGGTTTTCAATGGTTGATTACTTTGGGGAAAGTCACCACTGATTGGGAGGCTTTGCAAATGGACTGGGTGGATAAAAAGCATGGTAAGACTCAAATGATCAAAGGAATGCATACATATCCCTCACATACAACTTCCACATAGAAATCAAAAATGGATTTGTGCAATGGAGGTAAGGACCTTACAGTCCCATCTATTATGCTCATGGGACTGCTGCATGGGACACTATTATCTAGTGGCAAACCACTTGGGAGGCCACCTGATTCAGATTTGGTGAGAGATATCTCACAACATGATGCTCCAAGCATATATCCATGATGGATGGGAGCATTAGAAGGAAATGTTACAGCATTGGGAGTCTTTGGTAGGCTCAAGGAGGAGGGATACATTCTCCCAATATCATCATTACCCACTCTCATTTTAGATTTTGCGCTGTGGGAGGAGATGCATGGAAGAAATGATCTTCCAACATATACCTTTGGCATGGGAGATGTCAAGGAGGAGAACAGCCATATGAAAAACCTTTCTTTTGATAGATCATCAACGTTTTCACTATGGGAGATTGATCCATATTGGAATCCCAAGTATTGGTGGATTATTCCAAGGATCTTCACACATGCAATAAGCTTGATGACCAGCTACATTGTATAAATTTGCTGAATAATGATTAATTATCCACCAAGACTATCCTGATCACATACAATTCGAATTTATATGCAACACATAATCTCTTCCACTCAGATCAACTCAGATCATCAAACATGCGGAAATAAAAAAAGCGATAACACATCAAATCATCATACACATTAAAACAATATGTATGGGGAAAGCTTATAGCTGAAAACCCCGCAGCTGTTTTGTATATTATAATGGAGAAATCAAGTAACAAACTCAGTACAATACTCCTCACAAGTACTCAGTACTTTCTCATGAAGTTACCCACAATCTAGCTCAGTTTTGAATAGGTTATTGGTTCAAAACTCACCGCCAATTGCCTTGCCTCTATTGCGCAATCCAGGCCTGTCTATATAGAGATCCAAGGTTTGAATCTCCTTGGCTTGACTGCACAATTTTCATGGAAAAATCCTCCAAGTGTGGTGCAAATGTCATGCACAACTAATGTCGCCACTGATAGCTAACTCCACCCTTTCATCTACCTCTTTCACTGGTCTCCACTGAACTGATCATGCACTGTAGTGAACTGATGTGTTCTCGAGTTGAATAATGAGTTACTAATTAATGAATTAAATAATATTTAATTCACTCCACTCATAACTAATTGATTAGCTAGTTAAACTAATCTCAACTAGTTCAACTAAAATAAACAGAACACAACTCCACTATCCGTCTCATTAACTCCTCCAAACTTCTGCCACTAAAGTCCAACTGAAGTCAACCATGCATGATGCCATCAAACCCTTGGGAACCACGTGATTCCTCTGTCAGATGCATGAGCCACTTCTGTAGCTCGAACTGAAGTGCTCCAAGAGAGTAAATTGCTGTTTATAGTCCAAATATTATTAAGGGTAAATAATATTTGACTTCCATATTTTTAGGAGAGGCAGTCTAAAAATAGCCTTCGACCTCTTCGACCTAAAAAATAGAGTCTCATCTATTTTTACCAACATGACCAATGCTCCAAGAATCTCAAACTGAAATCCCCGAACCATGCTCCATATGTTTAAAAATAGACATAGTCTAAAAATAGACTTTGCGCCAGAATTTGCCTGCGGGCCCACTTAGTGAAGGCGACTTCATTTCACTAAGCTCCATCATCTTGCTACATTTTCAACACTCCCTCTCAGCAAGATATGGATTATCCGCAACCCCTATCCTACCTCTGTGGAATTCGAACTTGCTCCTGGTGAGCGCCTTCGTCAGGATGTCGGCATCCTGATCCTCCGTGGGAACATATGAAAGCATCATGATTCTCCGCTGAACACAATCTCTGATATGATGGTACCTGATGTCGATGTGTTTGGACCTATCATGAAATACTGGATTAGCCGAGAGTTTAATGAAACTTTGGTTATCACAGTAGATCACTGTAGGCTCCAAATGCAACCTGAACAATCCTGCGAGGATCTTCCTCATCCAAATAGCCTCGCATGCAGCCAAGCTAGCTGTCATGTACTCGGCCTCTGCTGAACTGAGTGCCACGGATCTCTGCTTCCTGCTGTACCAGGAAACTGCTGTCGACCCAATGCTGAAAACTCCTCCAGAAGTGCTCTTCTGGTCTGTTGGACTCCCTGCCCAATCTGCATCAGTGAAGCCAAAAAGCTTCGCTCCATCCTCCTGTCTGTACCATAGACCATATCCCGATGTGCCTCTGATATAGCGCAATACATGCTTTCCTGCCTTCCAAAAGAGCTTGGTAGGCTTAACCATAGCTTGCGAAAGCTGGTTAACTGCATAGCATATATTGGGTCGTGTATTGACCAGATACATAAGTGACCCCACCAACTGTCGATAGACAGTGGCATCCACTACCTCCGCTGAAGTAGCATCCTCCTTCCTCCAACCACCAGGAAGAGGAGTGTCAACAGGCTTGTAGCCTTGCATGTTGAACCTCTCCAGAATCTCCCGGGCATACTTGCCCTGAGAAACAAACAGTCCTCCGCTGCGCTGCCAAATCTCCAATCCCAGGAAATAATGAAGGATGCCCAAGTCCTTCATCTCAAACTCTCGTGCAAAATCCTCCTTGCATGAAAGTATCAACTGCTCATCGCCAGTCAAAATCAGATCATCTACATACAGTACGATGATCAACAGCTTCCCCTCCACCACAATCTGGTACAGGTTTGGATCCGCCTCACTCTTGGAGAATCCAAGCCCGGTGAAGTAGCTGTCTATCCGAGTGTACCAAGCACGAGGTGTTTGCTTTAGCCCGTACAGTGCTCTCTTGAGTCGGCACACATGCGACTCACTGCTGAAGATCTCAAAACCTTCAGGCTGCTCTATGTACACCTCTTCCTCAATAACTCCATTGAGGAGCGCAGTCTTCACATCCATCTGATGAATGTGCCACCCCATCTGCGCTGAGAGAGCAAGGATCGTCCGTATGGAAGAGTACCTTGCGACAGGTGCAAAAGTCTCCTCATAGTCAATCCCCTCGATCTGTGAGAAGCCACGGGCGACAAATCTCGCCTTGTGCTTCTCCACACTCCCGTCAGCCGCCTGCTTCACTTTGTAGATCCATCGCGAACCTACAACTGATTTCCCAACCGGTCTTGGGACAATCTCCCATGCACTGTTCCTGATGATTGAATCATATTCTTCGATCATGGCATCAACCCATGCGGGTTCCTCCACAGCTTCCTCAAAAGAGGATGGCTCCGTCACAACACATTGACTCACAAGAGCCATGTATCCAGTGTACCGATCCGGTGACTGTCTCTGTCTGCGCTGTGCTGTAGGTGGTCCTACAACCTTCTCTGCATCCAGAGCCAGTCGCTCAGCTTCTGTAGTGCGCATGCGCCCTCTGATGGTTGGCGCTGCCTGGGTGGTTTCTTCCACCTCCTGAACCTCCTCTTGTGGCTGATCCACATCAGGAAGCTCCTCCTTAGGAACTAACAGCTCCTCATCTGCATGCAAGTGTAGCTCCCTCTCAAGCGAACACTGCATGGCTTTCTCCTCCTGAAATTTTATATCCCGTCGCACAACAGTCTTGCGACTGTCTGGCACATACACCCGATAGTTGTGAGGTGTATCGGTGTACCCCACAAATATTCCAACTTCAGCAGTTGGATCCAGCTTCCTTCTTGCATCCTTCGTCACATGCATGTAGACAGGAGATCCGAAAATCCGCAAATGGGAAATATCGGGCCTCTTGCCAGAATAAGCCTCCTCTGGTGTACTCATGCCAAGAACCTTGTGAGGACAACGGTTCTGCACATACACTGCTGTATTGCATGCCTCAGCCCACAAGTGAAGGGGTAGGCCCTGATCATGCAACATCGCCCGTGCAGCACCCACGATCGTTCTGTTCTTTCGCTCAGCCACCCCGTTCTGCTGTGGGTTATGGGGTGCGATGAGCTCTCTCCGAATCCCTTCTGCACTGCAGAACTCCTTGAATTTAGCCGAGATGAATTCACCACCGTTATCACTCCTTAGAGTAATCACCTTCTTCCCCGACTCCTTCTCGACCAGTGCTTTAAACTCACAGAACTTCGCGAATGTATCGCTCTTCTTCTGCATGAAGAAGATCCAGCACTTTCGAGAGAAATCATCAACAAAGATCACATAATACCTGTGCTTTGCTGTCGAAGCAACTGAGAAAGGACCACACACGTCTGTGTGAACTCTCTCAAGGATTGTCGTGGCGCGACTATCCTTCTCGTGAAAGGTGGCTTTCACATACTTCCCTAAAGTACACCCCTTGCACTGATCTGACTGCGCAAGGGTGCCCCTAGGAAGCCCAGTAGAAATCTGCTGCAGAATCTTCAAAGCTCCATGGTGAAGGTGGCCCAATCTCCTGTGCCACAGTTCACCCTCATCATCCCGACTCACCACTTCTCCCGCCTTGCATGCCATAGCTGCACAGCCATCTACCTGCAACTGATAAAGGTTCTTGGTTCGAACCCCTATCTTCCGGGTCTCTCCAGTAGTCTTACTGCGTAGGAAGGCTTTTCCTTCGCTGAAGACCACATCATACCCCTTATCCTCCAACATCGTCACAGAGATCAAGTTCTTCTTCAATCCAGGTACATGCATGACATCCTTCAATACAAAGGGTTTACCAGACTCCCTCTGAAAGGATATGGTACCGATACCAGTCGCAGTGTATCTACCATCATCGCCCATCTCGATGTGCACACCCAAATCTTTGTCCTCCAGATCTGAGAACAAATCCTGATCTCCCGTCATATGAAATGACGCACCGTTGTCCAAGAACCACACCGATCCCATCACACTTGAAACCAAGCATGCGATCAGTGAAAATTCAAGCTTGAACTGTGAAGCCAAAGCTTCTCCATCTGCAGATCTTCCCGCTTGCTTGTTCTTCTTCTTCTTTAGACAATTGGTAGCATAATGTCCGTGATCATGGCAGTGAAAACACTTCACTTTCGCCATATCCTACTTCTTGTCCTTTGCACCAGAATGAGAAGTCTTCTTACCCTTCCCCTTCTTTGCTTTGGCAACCAAAGGGAAGTTTTCTTCATCAGCTCCCTCTGATGAAGATCCATCTCGAGTAGTCCTCCTTATCTCCTCCTGCATGAGATCTGCCCAAAGGCGCTCCCATCCCGGCAGCTTCTCCCGACCATTGACATTGACACTATCTTGATATGAGTGCCAAGCCTTCGGAAGACCAAGGAGAGCTAGGTCAACCATGTTCTGTTTTCGATTACCACCCCCACACTTCCCAGCTCATCTCTGCATTGAGTGAACTTCGTGAGGTATTTGGCGATACTGTCGCCTTTCTCCATCTTGATGTTCCTTGGGGAGCTGACTTTTGTTTTTCGCCATCGCCTTACTCGGAACAGACCTGTCATGCCTCCACATTAAATATGGAGAAGCCTTTCCATGCAAGATGGATACAATATGATCCTTGACGCCCTCCAACAGGATCCTATGACACTTCGCCATCTTCTTTTTCCATACTTTGACTTCAGTAGGATCAGTGGGCTTTTGGACATCCACATCCACGAACTCCTTCAGACCATTATCATCTAATACTACCTCCATATGATCCTTCCATGCAACATAATTTGAACTGCCTTCAAGAGCATATTCGAGTCGCAAACCGTTGAAAGACATTTTCAACACCGACACAAAGAAAACAAAACTGCTGCAAAATTTCGAATTCCACCTCAAAGCTCAACCACTCTAGATCTGTGAGAACAAATTATTACTAGCACAGAGATTGACTGCAAGGGGCATTTACCAGACCTTTCACTTTCCGAAGAAAGATGAATTCGGAGGCTACCTGGCCCGCATGCAGACTCTATCTACCGAAATAAGTTTGTAATCACTGTGATGATCAATCTGAACTTCAATAGCTCCGATACCATGTAGAAATTTTCTGAATAATGATTAATTATCCACCGATACTATCCTGATCACATAAAATTCGAATTTATATGCAACACATAATCTCTTCCACTCAAATCAACTCAGATCATCAAACATGCGGAAATAAAACAAGCGATAACACATCAAATCATCATACACATTAAAACAGTATGTATGGGGAAAGCTTATAGCTGAAAACCCCACAGATATTGTGTATATTATAATGGAGAAATCAAGTAACAAACTCAGTACAATACTCCTCACAACTACTCAGTACTTTCTCATGAAGTTACCCACAATCTAGCTCATTTTTTAACAGGTTACTGGTTCAAAACTCACCGCCAATTGCCTTGCCTCTATTGCGCAATCTAGGCTTGTCTATATAGAGATCCAAGGTTCGAATCTCCTTGGCTTGACTGCGCAATTTTCATGGAAAAATCCTCCAAGTGTGGTGCAAATCTCATGCACAACTAATGTCGCCACTAATAGCTAACTCTACCCTTTCATCTACCTCTTTCACTGGTCTCCACTGAACTGATCATGCACTGTAGTGAACTGATGTGTTCCTGAGTTGAATAATGAGTTACTAATTAATGAATTAAATAATATTTAATTCACTCCACTCACAAATAATTGATTTATCTAGTTAAACTAATCTCAACTAGTTCAACTAAAATAAACAGAACACAACTCCACTATCTGTCTCATTAACTCCTCCAAACTTCTGCCACTGAAGTCCAATTGAAGTCAACCATGCATGATGCCATCAAACCCTTGGGAACCACGTGATTCCTCTGTCAGATGCATGAGCCACTTCTGTAGCTCGAACTGAAGTGCTCCAAGAGAGTAAACTGTTGTTTAGAGTCCAAATATTATTAAGGGTAAATAATATTTGACTTCCCTATTTTTAGGAGAGGCAGTCTAAAAATAGCCTTCGACTTCTTCGACCTAAAAAATAGAGTCTCATCTATTTTTACCAACATGACCAATGCTCCAAGAATCTCAAACTGGAATTCCTGAACCATGCTCCATATGTCTAAAAATAGACATAGTCTAAAAATAGACTTTGCGCCAGAATTCGCCTGTGGGCCCACTTAGTGAAGGCGACTTCATTTCACCGAGCTCCATCATCTTGCTACATTTTCAACATACATGAAGAGGGCTATTCATTCCAAGAAGGATTCATCTATTATAATGGTAGGATCTTCTTATCTAGAGCCTCCAAGATCAAGGAGAAGTTTCTACAAAGAGCCTATGAAGAGTTTTTTTTCAGCCACACATATTCCATGAGATTCTACAACATCATCATGAGAAGCTACACTTGGAAGGGCTTTGAAGGAGAAATATATCAGCATTTTCAAATATGCATGTACCATGTGGAGTGGGGCAACAAAATAACTCTATAAAGGATTTAATTCAACCATCTCTTTCTTCTTTTTAGAGGGGAGAGAGATCTATTCACCACTCCATTTGTTTAAGGAGGAACTTTGGTGAAAGACATGCTTGTGTACCTACTGTTTTATTTGATGAACATATGCATTATTTTATTATTTTTATGTATGCCATAGCACCGAGAAGGAGTACCATACCATATAAACTTCATGGCAAACTTCAGGCCACAAAAATTTCTGAACATGGCCACTCCCTTGGTGATCAAAGGGAGATATTGTATCATTGTGGGTGCATTCCTAAGGCACCAAATATACCTCACACATTTATCCATGGTGATATGAATTGGGAAGAAAGTAAGTGGTGAGGAAACCACATACCACATCATGATCTAATGCATTCAGGAGATGCAATACACTGGTTCCACATGTGGGACTATGACCCACCTCCATATGCACAATTTTTTGTTCATATGTATGTAGTTTTGATCCCATACATTGATGATGTACTTGTACTTTTTATAAGAATGTATTGAGGGATGATGGGAGGTATGTATGTGCTCTATGGGATGGAGATTCTCCATGTTCACTATGTTACATGCTTCATGGAGAACATTGGGAAAATCATGGTTGTTTCATTTGAACTATTGTCTCCTTATGGGATGGATTATTTGCATCTCATGAAAACTTTGGAGGAGAAATTCATGGAGGGATGGATTGATGAACACTTAGTTTAAGAGAGAATCTTATCACATGTTGATGTTACCAATGGAGGAAGGAAAGAGTTTCAGCACTCACCTTGTCAGTTGCTTGAGAACAAGCAACATTTGGGAAGGGAGGACTGTAATATTCCCAATTACTCATGAGCTAGTTGGAATATTCAATTTTGTTTTATTTCTTTGTTTAAAGAATAAGAGGCAAAGCAGGTCCATATTTCTCCTTAATAATGAATAAATCAACGCCAAATGTGAAAGAGACAAATTTTCGTAGCTTAATTGAAGCACGTTGTTAGTATGAATCTTTCGTCGTAAAAGATCACTTTAGATACGCATAACAAATAGCCCTAACATCGATTATGGATGCAAAATATCCTTTAGAATTGCTGCACAAATTCAGATCTAAGCACAAAAGACATTAATCACATAAAATACAACATGGCTCTATGCATCCAATAGACAAGACAAGAAACAATGTTTTTAAAATAATTTTATATTATATTAAAGAATGGGGCACCTGAGAGGAAAAAAAGAAAGGTGTTTTCTGGTTCTCCTCAGTGGGATGGGTTCTTTAAAGTCCTCAATGTTTCAGATCTAGCATTTCTCTCTCTTAATGGTGTAGAAAAACAAGCATGGAACTCTATGGGAGTTCACAAAACAAAATGGAAAATGGCGACCAAGAGTAGATCTAGAGTGATCTAATGCAATGAAGGTGACCGATGAATGGGGAAAACCCCCCTATTTATAGCAAAATATTGGGGTGGTCTAGAACTCGGTGCATGAATAAAATATTATTAATCGAATTCTAGAAGCACCCTTTAGGAATATTTTATTATATTTGTTGGAGGGAAAAGGATTCTTGACTTTATTTTATTATATACATAATAAATTTTTATATACATAATAATAAATAAATAAATGGTTTATTTATCATTTTAGGGAAACGATGGCAATATAATTAAATAAATAATGGTTTATTTAATTATTTATGGATGATTTAGTCAAATTTAACTAAGAATATTATTTAAATAATGATTTAAATAACTTATTCTTAGGAAATAATTAAATAAATAAGGATTTATTTAATTAAGTTCATTGTTTTGGGTTAAATATGACCAGGAAATATAAACAAATAAGTTATTTTATATGGTGAAAGCAATTTTACTTAGGGTAAAATTGGTCTTACATGGTGTACTTGGGTTCATCTAATAATAATAGGTTAGATGACCAAAAATTGGTGTAACAGATTGCCCCCCAATGTATGAGTGTTAGGAGAAAATCATATGACCGAAGTACGTTGTAAGAACTCAATCACTAGACATCAAGAGGGAAGTGAGAGAGAGAAATGTAATGTTTTCTGATGTGCTAAAGGACTAGACCCTGAGGAAACGAGACTTACAGGTGCAACAAGTCTCTAAGTTATGAAGTGGTACCTGTGCTAAAGGCAGCGGGGGAGGCATACCTATGCCCGCTGAGACAATGTACAAAGAATAAGGCGCCCCGAAAACCATGGAACACAATAATGAAGCATGTGCTGGCGTAAAGATGAGCCAGATAAATAACAGGATGAATCCCACATACATGTGATGCCTAGAATAATCGTCAGGACTTATACAATAATATTGTAGTACATGAGATACAAATACACCCAAATGCCCCCTACACATGGGGAAGGGCTCACAAAATCTGACTGATACATGCAAATCGAAGAGGCGCCGTAAGCGGTTGAGACCGATATCATCAAATGAGAGGAGATGCATCAAGGGTGGAAATGAAGAAGTCATCCGGGCATGTGGGGGGCTAATTGCAGGGCCATCCCCTCATGAGGGTTGAGACATCTCACACATGCCTGGGAATCACCAATAGCTGCTGCTGCATCACTCGACCACCAAGTATATGGATTGCGATCATGCTGAAAAGGGGTTGGAGCCAAGGTACACAGACGAACACTAATTATGATGATGAAATGATGAAAGGTCCAAAGGGGACCCGAAAGACATGAGTAAAAAATGGTATCTCATGACGGAAATTGACACAAAAAAGAATAAATATGGAAGCCAAGCGGTGCCCCCAGGAAAAGTGTTGTAAGTGAGGAAATTCGATTTGGAGAAGAGGGGAATAGAATCTGCTTGGAAAAAATGTGTCCTAGTGAAGGATGAAGGTACTAAAAACTAAAAGGTACTTAGAGCTCAAGAACAGGCTAGGTCGCACTTGTTGGGGTCTATTCTGCGACCTGGGTAGCAAGTACTGGGCAGGAGACTGCGACCTATCCTAGGAAATGACCTGAAAAGTGTGACCTGTCAGAGAAAGGGGGTTTCAGTGATGTTTTTGGCTGAGATCTGGGATTTTTATGGTTGAGGGGCATAGATGCCCCCAAGCATGTTGTGGTCATGCAAAAATTTATGTAGAAAAAAAGGGGAATCTAAACACATTTTAAGGATATGGTGTGCCATTTGTTTCATTATGGTTATGCAGTATGAGAAAGGAAATGGAGGATTACCAATATCGTTTAGTACTGCATATATGAATCAAATGGACTTTAAGTTTCTGGGTTGGCATACCTAGTGCGATTATCCAAACTAGAGGATGTGGAGATAATGAACTAATGCTCTCTTAGAAAACTGATAGGTTGGTCAACAAGAAGGTCGAAAAGACTGGGTTGCTGATGTAAGATGAAGGAACGATAAGGGGTATCATCCCTAGAGTGATCTGAAGTGATATGGGAATTTAGAGGTTCTTCTAAATGTGGAAGAATAATGTTACTAAATTTGGCACGACCAGATATACTAGGAGAGGTGTAGAAAATTTCTTCTCCTGGTCTCTCGAATATGGGTGCCCCCTTACCCAAACATTGGGTTGCAATGTAATGGCCACAAGGTGTATGTGGTGCGAATGCATGGTTCTGATGTGAGGGGGAATAGATAAATTCAGGGGAGATGATTCCTTCCATAATGTCATCATTGTGATAGGAGATGGAGTGACTGGTGGAAGAAAGACCACCGGACGCGGTGAAGCTACCTGACTCATCATCATGAGAAGAGAGGTGCACATGCACATCATCACAAGGGGTGACATAAGAGTAAGCAGATAAAGGATCTACCGATCATGAGCCCAAGGTGATCGCTGAAGGAAGGTCAAGCGAAAAATCAGGGGAGGATTTAGAGGGAATGTTCCCCGAGGGTCTCATGGATGATGATAGGTACTAAATGGTGGATGAAGGCTCCGTCATCTTGACATCAGGAGGGGGAATGTCAATGGGAGAAGTCATGTCTGGTATTTTTTTCGAAGCAAAACATGCAAATAGGGGAGAGGTGGACTCGTTGTGCTTGGCATCGAATTGGCGAACCGCGTCTAGAGAGGTGTGGAATTCCTCGAGGCGGGGACAGAGGTGGGTCTAATGGCCATGGAGATCACACAAAGCATAGGGGTGGTTGGTGTGAATAGTCTTGGGGTTCTTGGCCACGGTCATGGGAGGAATAGAGGTGTTTGGGACCATGGACTTAGGGAATGCGACATTAACCATGGGCTTGAGGTGAGGCAATTCAGGACAGGTATTGGGTGGCATGACCGACAACATCACACAAAGCACACTGGATGGTATGATTTGAGGGCCACCGAGGGGCAGGGTTTGTCGGGGCAGCCTTGTCCTTTGATTCCCCCTTACGAGCTTTTCCCTTCTTTCCTAAAGAGGTCCCAACAGGAGGTGGTTCTTGTTGAGGTGACTGAGGCACTGTTGCAGCGGGGGATGTGATGGGCACCGGTTTAACTGGGGTCAAAGAAAGAGAAGGTTTGGGTTGACCAGGCGGGGTAGTGGCCGGAGGTTCAAGATACCAGATAGGTATACGTAGGGTCAGGTTGGGAAGGGATAGGGTGGCCAAGATAGGGACCGAAGAAGCTCCGAGAGGGGAAGCAAGGAAAGGTATCTGACCAACATGGAAATGGCCAGGAGGAATGGTGCCAAGGGGGTTGATATCGGGTGGAATCGATCCAGGAGGAGTGTGTGTAGAAGAAGGTTCAGAAGGAAAAATGCTGGCTAGCAGGGGCGAAGGGCTAGGAGCTGGTTGAGGGTGAGGTTGTTGGCTAGCCAAAGTGGGCTTCGTGAGGTCAGCCCAAGATGATTGCATCATGCAAACGTTCTCCAAGCTAGGATCAGATATAGGAGGAGGGTCAAAAAAGGTTCCGAGCAAGGAGGAGTATTTATAGATGCGGGGGGAAACACTGGTCAAAGAGTCAACAGATTGCTTGTTGGTGACAGTAGAGATGGTGGACTCAGGGGAGGTCTGAGATTTTGGTTCATGGTAAGTCAACTAGTCAATGGTGACAATATTTCCATTATGAGGGAAAAAAATCTTGCGGTGGACTACGGATGGGACGGCAGACATGGCATAGGTGTAACTATGCCCCAAAATAATGTTGTAATCAAGAAGGGCATCGATAACTTCAACGTTGACACAAACAGTCTTGCTCACAAGGGTGATAGGACAGTTATGGAAGAGGCCAATGGGATGGGAGGCATGGCCATCCAACGCACGAAGGGTGATTGTGGAAGGGGCCAGTTTAGGAGATCCGAGTTGTTTCCAAACCGAATTGGACATTACATAGGTGGATGCCCCCTCGTCAATAATGCACCAGGAAATGTTAGCATTCCAGATTTTGACTGAGATTTGGAAAGCTACGGAAGCAGGAAGAGGAGGAGACTCTGACTGATGGGCATCGAAAACAATCAATTGGTCATCTGCTGGATCTACAATGCCCAGGGAATATAGTAGAGCTTTTCTTCGGGACAGGCACGACTGGAGGAATTCCAACGTTGAAATGGAAATAGGAGATTGGGCCAGCTCATCTACTATGCTAAACGAATGGGCAGCTCGGTCAGAAGCAACATTTCGGTGTAATGGTCCCTTAGGAATCTTGGTATGAACCTCAGCGTTGGGCGGAGGGATATTTAAGGAACCATTAGTTGTCGAAAGAGGCTCTGTAGAACCGGAAGAAGGTGACTCGGGGACAGATGGAGTAGGAGGCTGGGGGTGCAGACGAGACTAAGTGTGAAGGTTAAGGTCGACGGTTATAGGTTGGTCAGAGTTCATCATGAGGATCTGGTAATCAGAGGTACCAGATGGAGGAGGTTGAGTGGCTACCAGTCCGTGAGGTGGTTGGGTAGCCAGAAAGTGTTGCTGTGAGAAAGGATTGGGCGCGCTTTGCTGTGCATACACCTGTCCCTGAGGGGGTGGTGGCTGCTATTGCGAGGGTTGAGAAGACAAGGGAGGCGGGGGTGCTAATGCTGGAGGAGTTGGAGCACTAGGCTATGGATATGCATGATAATGTGGTTGGGTAACAGGGGGTTGGGCAGCAAGAGGAGGCATGCCGGATCTTGGATGCGTGCTACCAGGAGGGGGAGAGGTGCGGGAAGTGGTGCCCCCTCCCCTAGGAAAACCATAGCTCATGGGAGGTTGAGTGGATGGATGAGAGATAGCTCCAACGATACTGTCAACGACATGAGGTGCCCCTGGTGCATGGGCATTACTGGGTCTGGGGAGATCAGGTAGAATATTATAAACATAACCCGTCTGAGTGTAGATCAAGTCATATTTTAATGCCATTTGGAGGGCAGCTTCTTCGGTTTGAGGAAAATGTGATACGACATCTTTTCTGATAGGTGGCAAGAGATATCTAAGGAACCAATCCATGTAGACACGGTCTTCGAATATAGGAGATTTACATGGGCTCTTTCTTCTCCGCCATTCCTGGACATGATCGGATAGGCGGGTTGCAGATGATTGACGGAAAGAAGTCAAAAATTTGATACTAGTGTCATAACGAAGGGGGAGCTGGAAGTAAGATAAAAAAGCCCAGGCAAGAGTTGAAAAGGTAGTATGAGAGGAAGTGGGTTGATCAACATACCACTTATAAGCTGCACCTGTAAGCATGCGTTGGAACAATCTAAGATGGATGAAATAATCAATAATGGAATGGGATTAACACCACATGTGGAAAGATCGGATATGGTTGGAGAGATCTTCTCCAACAAGGCCTTCAAACTTGGAAATCTCAAAGGGGAGCTTGGTTGGCATAACAGGCCAACTAACATCGTGGTGGATAGGATCATTGATCAACTGGTTGAAATCGGGGAGACTGAGGCCTACAATAAAGGGGAGCAAGGGAGCAGTCGAGGTAGTTCCTGAGGCAGTTCTGCTAGTAAAAATCCCAACATTAGGGCCAGGGTGGCCACTAGCGTTAGGCCCTAGACCAGACATGGTGAAGGTAACAGGGGGAGAACCAGAAGTAGGGAAAGAAACCAAAGAATCAGAAGACGGGGGGAGGACTAATTTGACGACGACAGGAAGGAGCAAGTCGACCAACTGGAAATTGAGGGTGAAGGCTAAGAAGTCTTTGAGATAAACGCCTTGGAGGCACAATGATGACGGGAAGAAGAAAAACTGACAAAGGCAGGGCAGTGCAAGATCAAGTGAGTACCATGTCGAAACAAGGGCAGAGAGGTGCCGTGTCAATTGATTTTAAAGTCTTTGCCAAGCAGTGTTAACCAGGATCTTATTCACTTAGGGTCAGTGTGTGGCGTGTCTTAGTTTTAATTTTTAAACCCAGACATTTTGAGAATAAAATAAAAAGTGTGTTGCGTAACTGAAAATAAATCTATAGAGAATAGTAAATAAGACTAAAATAACAGAAAATTAACAGCTAACAATGCATCAATCTAACTGAAGGAGGTGGGTCTCTCAAAAATAGTCTATATATGAGGGAAAAAATCTAATCAAAAGTCTGAGTTACGAATCTCCTGCTCTGCATCTGCGCGGATATCCATGATCTGCTTGCACCACGAGATAGAATACTCATGTACGTAATCTGTGTGTCATATGTTCTGTATCTCTAAGACTGAGCCTGCTTTGTGTGCCAGGTAGCCTTCGGATGATATCTACCCTTGTGCAAGATACATCTGATAAATGCCACAGCAGTCTATCTCAGTAGAGATTGCACCCATTGTAATGTATTCCGCTGTTATTTAATGAAGATGAATAAAGCACTCTGTTGTTTTGTTATTCGATCCGCAAGAATGGTATCAGAGCCAAGTTGTTGTGTGAGTGAGGTTATTTGTTGAGTAAGCCTTTGTTGTTGAAAAGATATTGTCTCAGTGGAGCGCTAGATAGTTTGCTTGATGTCGTGAATAGCATTTATAGCCTGTGTTGCCGCGGAAGGCGTTGAAGGCGTTGAAGACGTTCGACTAGAACTTGTGCGTGGAAGCCGCAATATCTCAGCTAATTGCTTTCCCAAATACTTCCTGATAACTTGCTATTTTATTGTCTGCACTATAATCTCTGTGCGATGGATTCATCTTCTCGTTCAATGGGTCATTTTGGTTCTAAGCATTTTGATGATTTAGAAAATGAAGAACAACTTCGTTCTGGTTTAGACTCTCTGTGTTCTCCTTCTGAGTCCTCTTCTAATTCTGCTTGCTTAAATATTGAAGAAACCAATCCTCGAATGAAATGGAAACTCCCTGAGATTTCTCCCTCTAATGTATGCCATGGTATTTCTCCTTTCCAGTTCCGAGCTCTTAGCCAGATTAAAATCAAAGAAAATTCTATTCGCACCGAGCTTAATTGTAATACCATGATGACTGTTCCTTTGCTTGAACAAAAACACATCCATGCTGCTTTAAAATCTGGTTACAAGTATGTCCATCTGGGGATGGTGAGAGTAGGCCTTAATGCTCTCCATAGGAAAGGTCAAACTTCATTTGTATTTTCGGCCTTACTTGATAATCGATGGTCATCCTTCACAAAAGCCCTCATTGGTGGTATCGAGACAACTTTGTGTGATGGACCAGTCCAGTATGATGTATTTCCAGATTTTTCAGTTGCCCTTGATGATCCCAACATCCTGAAATGCCTAACTCTAGGTGTTCAAACTCAAGGTTATGATGAGTTTGATAATAAGTCTAAAAATTTGACTATTTTTTACATTACTTGTGGAAGATTCTATAACACAACTATTCCTGTTGTTTTACATGCTCCTGAACAAGGATCTGGCACTATGACATTAATCCAGTATGATTCTTCCTGCAATCCAGTTGCCCCTTTGTTAATAAATAAAATATCCCTTGTTCCTCCAGATGAGTGGGTTACTAATTGGAAACGCAATACTAAGAAACCCATTGCAATTGCCCAGTCAATAATATCTGAATCTGACAACCAAGTCATCACCAGATTTCCAAGAAAACACATAGTTGAGCAAGGGCAGTCTTCTACTTCCAAATTGGTTCCGACTCTTACACAAGCTCAGCCTGCATTTTCCAAAGAACCAATGGTCATGATTGATCCAGATATTCTTGCAAAGCTAAAATTTTTGTTGACTGAGCCAATGATATCTACTACTGCCTCTGTACAATTTGTAAATCCTCCTTTGGCTACTGTATGCGAACATCCACACTGCTCCAAAACTCATTTCCAGTTTTCCTCAGAACCGCCTCAGCCACATGGCAATTCTTCTGATCAGCCAAGAAGAATAAATATGATTAAGTTTGTTCCTTCTTCAGATTCTTCGGAACAACCTTACAGACAAGTGACATTCTTTAATGTGCATGAAGATCTCCTTGTACAGTCTGTTTCACCGACTACCTCCCGTGGTCTAGGATTTGTTGATCCTGCAACTATTCCTGCCGACAAATGAAATCCTATTGACAAAATTCCAAAATCTGTTGAAATTCCCTCTGATTCAGAAATAATTGCATTTCTGAAAATCTTCAAAGGCATAGGGCCTTATGATCCAGAAGACCCTTGGAAAAATAAGATGTTCAACTGGGACATCTACACTCATGAGAAAAAACATCTGTATATACAGGAAATAAAACTTCTGGATAAGAAGGATAGGAAAAGTTTTAATAGTCAAAATGATTCTGAGTGGAAAGCTTGGATGCAAGCTAATAACCAATGGATATCATTTTATGAATGGTACTATCCTTCCATAAACCAAATTGAAGACTCTTTGATCAAGAAAAAAAGGATCAAAAAGTCTGATGAATATGTTGATTCTAAGATTGAACAACAGCCTGTAGTAATTCCTTCTCCACTACAGTTGCCAATATTTTCTCCTAAGATACAGTCTATGCTATCTAAGCCTAACTTGCCTAAATCTTTGATAGCAGTTAGAACAAAAGGAGAAATTTTAATTAAAGAAGTTTGCTTGCAGCTTAAAGTAAACATGATCAGACAAGGAACACCAAGCAAACACAAGTGGGAACTTCTTGATGGTTCCATGATTGAGACTGATACAAAATTTCCTCCGTGGAGAAATTTTGTGATCAGGCAACAGGATGGAAAGATGTATAAGTTACTTCCATCCCATGTAGATGATTCCTCATTATCTACAAGAGAATCAATTGCAGCAACCAACTGGACTAATCTTTCTATTTCCAGTTTGGAAAAGTTTATCAGAAAATAATTTTCATCTAATGAAGCTGCACAAACTGAAATAAAATTGATGATTGGTAGAGTCTTGCAGAAACAAGACTATAATACAACCTGTCTGAATGAAAACATCAGGATTTTGACAGAAAATGATCAGGCTATAGCCAAAATTCTTGACCAACTTACCCTACAGACAGATAAGAAGATCCATGAATCTGCAGTGGCTCATGGAAAAGAACTGGTTAAGGTTAACACTAGCCTTGACATCCTCAAAAGAAAAGTCTACACTGTTTCCACTAGTGTAGATTCATTGAAGAAGAGACCTAGCACAAGTTTAGAGACATATAAATCCTCTACTCTATTCTCAGATCCAGAAGTGTCATTGCCTTATTCAATCACACCTTCTGTTCAGAGTTTGATTAAGGCCCCTAGCACTATCAGTTTTCCTCCGGCAGACACTTCTTATAACTATTCTCCTTTTGCTAATCCTAGTTTCTTTGGAAAGGCACAAAAGGATATTGAAACTAGAGCTGTCCGATTATCTGAATTCTTGCATGATTATGATTCAGAGTCTGAGAAAAAGAGTGATAAAATATTTATAGAATCAGAATTGAAAGATGATATTCCAGAGACTAGTCTTCATAAGATTGATGATCCAAGTTTAGAAGAACTAGAAACTTGTGTCAATAATTTTTCAGCAGAAGACAAAATACAGTTTGGTGTTGAAGCCTCCACAGATCTAGATGCCACTCAAGTACATGTTACTACATCTAGATATAAATATGATTCTTCTTGGAACCCTGCTCCTGATCGCAGAGACATGATGAAAGAAGAATGGCATAAAGATTGGTCTGCAAATTCCACATATTCATGGAATATAGACAATTGCACAGAAGCAGAAGTCATGTCTGGGTTACATTCCATGATAGTCTGTTACAGAACTTATCTTGTTGATGACATTGGTCCCATTAATGAAACCAGAAGAATTATTGGTGGGTTTGAAGGTACCCTTGATTCTTGGTTGAAGGCAGAAACCTTGAAAGATCCTACTCTTATTACACAATGGGAACAATCTGTCATTCTGAATGCTGACGGTACTACATACATGGATCCATCCACTCATTTTCCCATTAATAATATGATAGGTTGTCTTCTGTATGGTATCCAAGTTAATTTCATTGGTTTTCCTCAAATTACTAATGAAATTACTACCATCACTCTTTTGGCCATGAAGTTGCAGAATATGCAACATTTTGATGAATATTTTAATGAGTTCCTACATCGGCTTCATTCCCTTACTCCAGATTTGATACTTGAGCCAAAATGGAAAGATATTTTTGTCTCCTCTCTTCCACATTGGGTTTCTTCAGCCATAGTATCCAAACTCCCTGGCAAGATGGGAGATTATAAATTTGGTGTAATCCGACAGGCTGTCAAAGCTGTCATTGTAGAGCTCTGCTCTCAAATGAAAATTGCCCGTGCTGCCACTAATCCCAAAAAACCTCATGGCTATCAACAACTCTGCAAGCAGTGGCATCTTGGTAAAGCTGGCAATTCAGAGGGGCGTAGACGGCATCGCAAACACAAGTATAAGCATGCCAAAAAGAATTCCAAGCATTCCCATAAAAAACATTTCAAAAGGAAGCCCTACAAACATACAGAAATGTTTTCAAAAGAAAAATAAATTATCTGCTACAACTGTAATGAGAAAGGACATACTTCAAATAATTGTCTTAAGAAAAAGAAAGATAAAGGGAAGAAAAAAGTCACATATAGAAATAAGAAAGGAAAAGTAAATTTCTTTGATCTTCCTAGCAGTTGTGATGAGCTTCTAACATTTGAATCTGATTCCGAAAATGATTTAAATATGTTATATTCTGATGAATCTTCTGATGAAGAAATTTGCAGAGATCCTCACTGCACTGAATGTAGGGAATGTGATTGCAGTGATCCAGATGTTTGCAGTTGCAATACTGTAAATATGATGAAAGCAGATGATAATGAAGAAGAAACAAGCAGAAATTATTTCACTCAGATGATTGCTGCTACTGATCCGCAGATTAAAGAAATGTACAAAACACTTTTGATGAATCATCTGAAGAAGTCTCCTTCAAAGCCAACGGATCAGTCAAATAAAGGGTATGTTCCACCCGCATCATTATTTTCAGTTGAAGCTCTAACTAGACAGTTCAGAAATGAAGATTTTGGAGAAGATCTTCCACAAACATTGCCTAGCATTCACCAGGCAATCAAAGAGCTCAGAAATACTGTAAAATAAAATAGAAGATTGTGCCTAGAAAAACACAAAGAATTAGATGTCAAATTTATGGGCATAAATCAAGCCTCCTCTTCTCAGAATCCTCCGACATCTGGTAAAACTGAAAATTGGAATTTTCATGGTATTCCTCCATGGGAACAAGTACAAAACCAGATAAGTCTGAAGAAAAAGAAGATTCTGATGAAGAACCAGAAAGAACTGGTCTTGGCTGCAATATGTTTAACAGAGATGTTATGTATTGTGTCAAGATGAAGGTAAGAATTGGATCCCAGATTGAGTATTGGAAAGTTTTGATGGATACAGGATCTCGGCTGAATATTGTTAATAATACTGTTGTAAGCACTCATCTCAGAAGGCCGACATCCTACCCTAGAGTCACTACTGCAAGTGGTGATATTACAACAGTATCAGAAGTTGAAGTAGATGTATTTCTTACTGAAGAAATAGGAGTACATCTTGTTTGTCCAATTGTTCCAGGTATGGATTGTGCAATGTACCTTGAAACACCATTCTTTCAGAACTTTGAGAAGCATGGCGCAAATCTAGACTAGGTGAGTCAGAGGTATGGATATTTTGTAAGTCTGAATAACAAAGAAATATTTTTTTCTTTTATCAATTCTAACTCACCCAATAGATTGAAAAGAGTTGAAAGGATGGAAAATCTCCTTGCAAAAATGGAGATTAAGAAAGAAAGTTTGAAGACAGAAGAATTATTGGATAACGGAAAATATGCCAGAGAGATAGCAGATATCACTTCCAAGTTCAAAGAATGCTGCTCAGATGATCCAAATGCATTCTGGCATATAAAGAAGAAAGAAGTGGAATTTCCACTGAAGAAAGATTTCAGTGGAAAATCACGAAGATCAGCAGCAGTCCCAATGAATGCAGAACAGATGAAACTATGCAGAGAAGAAATTAAGGAATTGTTGCAGAAAGGTTTGATAAGGAAAAGCAAGAGTCCTATTGCTTGCTTTGCATTTTATGTGAATAAACATTCAGAAATTTCCAGAGGTAAGCCAAGGTTGGTCGTCAATTATAAACCTCTGAACAATATTTTAGATTATGATGCTTATCCTCTTCCTAAACCTTCAATGATACTTGCTCAAATTTCAAAATCAAAGATCTTTTCAAAATTTGATCTTAAGTCAGGATTCTAGCAAGTAGGCATAAAGGAAGAAGATAAGTGGAAAACAGCCTTTTCTGTCCCTCAAGGTCATTATGAATGGAACATCATGCCATTCGGTTTGATCAATGCACCCTCTGCATTCCAGAGAATAATGGATGAAACTTTTGAAGGGATGGATGAATTTTTGAAGAAATACATTGATGACATTTTGATACACTCAGACAATATTCCTGAACATATCAAACATCTCAGGATATTTTTGAAAAGAGTCAAAGAAATGGGCATTGTTTTTTCTGAGTCAAAAATGAAATTGTTCAGATCCATGATTGATTTCTTGGGATACAATATCCAGTATGGATCTTATGGAGTTATTCAAAGAAATTTAAATTTTGTTGACCATTTTCCTGATGAGATTTTAGATAAGACTCAGCTTCAGAGATTCTTAGGTAGTCTTAACTATATTTCTAAATTCCTGCAACATTGCGCTCATGATAGAAAATTGTTAAATCAAAGATTGCAGAAAGAACCAATTCCTTGTAATAAGGAATGCACTGAAGCAGTTCGCAGAATCAAAGACAGAGTCAGGAAAATTCAGCCACTCTCTCCAATACAAGAAGATTGGGAAAAAGTAATAATGACTGATGCTATCAAAGTTGGATGGTTTGCTGTCCTATGCCAAATTAATCCAGGTAATAAGAAAGATATTGAAATATGTCAATATGCACCAGGTTTATGGTCAAAAGGTCAGTTAAATTGGGCCAGCCAGAAGAAAGAACTTAGGGATGTATGCTTAGGCATAGCTAAGTTTAAGGATTTTATCATCTATACCAAGTTTACAGTCAAAACAGACTGCAAAGCATTACAATATACTATTCAAAAATGTGAATTTGAAGATGCAGCCATGGTTCGCTAGGTTATGCAGCTCAGCCAGTATAATTTTGATGTTGAGTTTGTAGAAGGGAAGAAGAATTGTTTTTCATACATGTTGAGTAGAGAATTCCTAACAAATAATTCCATACTTTCTCTTTCCTGTAATTTCATCAGAAGAAATCCAGAAGAGGTATAGATAGAAACACCAATGGGATGGGTTACATATAATCTCTCCACTCCTCTTCTAGAACATGATCGAGATTGGTTTCCTCTGAAAGAAATAAAACACAGAACTGGAATTCCTTATTTGTGGAATACTAGATTACAGGATGAGATGAATGAAGAAGCCATAGAAGCTCTGGACTATCTAGCCTACAATGGAAATATTACATATCATCTAGAGAGAGAAGAGAATGATAATTTGATACACAGTTGCCAAATCACCCTGAGAGGATTTTCAAATTATCATCAGAGACCAGATTTTGATGAAGCACAGGTTAAAGATTATTTCTATGCAACAATGAACTTGCAAAATTATTCATCAACTCTATTCTACGCTCTGCAATCCGGGTTTTTCTTTGAAGGACAGTCTGTTGAGAGAATTGAAGAGCTTGATCCTACTCCAGAATGGTTTCTCGAATGGTGGAAAATCTATGGTTTATCAGCTTTAACCATGAAACCATATTCTCTTAATATTTTGAAGATACCAGGATTCAATGAACCAAGAGCACTGCATTCAGGTATTGTATATAAATCTTTTCGTCATATTGCAGATATTGAAGATCTTCACTTTTTCTATGGATTGAAAAGATGTGGCCATATACGATGGTTTGTTACCAATACCTACAAGGCATGAAGGATGGGAACCGGATCTAGTACGAGTTATGACAACTTTCATCTGCAAGTTGATACAGAATCAAATCCCTTTGAGTACATAAGTCCTTTGGCTCCACCAAGTAATGATTCATCACAGGCATGGGAATCTGAAAAAGAAGTCCTTGCACAATATTTTTCAAATCACCTGATTGAAAGATATCGATATCAACATTATTCCCACCATCAAATAATGTTTTATGTCATGCCATAATTATGTCTATCCAACCGACTATGGCGTTGGACACGTTTCCGTGGGATTCCCTGCCCCAATATCTCCACTGTGTAAAATATCTTGTACAATCATGTTTCAATAAGGCTTTCGTGGATTCACCTTGTTTAAAGAATCTCCACTATGTAAATTTGCTTGTACGAAATATCCAGAGTCATGAGATAACTTTGGATTCGGTCCCCATATGCCAGAAGGCTTTCCGTATGGAATAGGGACGAGATAATATGAGTTTTCCACTCATACCCGAATCCAAGGTGTACTCTCATATCTTCGTCCTTAGATTTACTTTTTCTTTGTCTGGAATCTAGGACCATGTAATAATTCACTCTCACGGATGATTGTTCCCCTTCAATCCTATAAGAAGGTAAGACTCATTCAAGGGAGGAGGTCAGATGAGGGAGAGTCTATGAGTCTGAGTTGAGTCTGAGTTATATGAGTCTGAGTTGAGTCTGAGTTACGAATCTCCTGCTCTGCATCTGCGCGGATATCTGTGATCCGCTTGCACCACGAGATAGAATACTCATGTATGTAATCTTTGTGTTGTCTGTTTTGTATCTCTAAGACTGAGCCTGCTTTTTGTGCCAGGTAGCCTTCGGATGATCTCTGTCCTTGTGCAAGATATATCTGATAAATGCCACAGCAGTCTATCTCAGTAGAGATTGCACCCATTGTAATGTATTCCGCTGTTATTTAATGAAGATGAATAAAGCACTCTGTTGTTTTGTTATTCACTAAAAAGAAGGCTAATAGATCTGAAGTTGGGAGGAACAAGGATGTAAAGGAGAAATCTGCTGAAAAGAGGTGCATAAAACAGAAAAGAGGCAGAGGCAAGATTGCTGTTAAAAAAGAGGATATCGGCTAAAAATAGAATGGACAAGGCGGTGGCCCTTGAAATGAACCCAAACAAAACTATATGAAGTTTTTTGAAAGGGAGAAGAGCTGATATGTAGGGATCTAAAAAGGAGGTATCAGATCAGAAAGAAAAAGGGTTGAAACTATGGAAATTCAGACTTATGAAACAGAGAAAACTCTCCCACAAAAAGTGGAGGGTACTGAAGCCCTAGGGGGCTATATTCCCACTTAGTTGAGTAAAACGGATCAAGAATAGGTCTAAACGGGCGAAGACGGAGATTATACAACCCTAACAGAGGTTTAGACAAAACCCAGAAAAATTTCAGAAAAATTCCAGAAAAAAGGCCAGGTCGCAGTTTTTGACCTTTTTTTCACTCAGGTCGCACTTTTTGGGCTGTTTTCTGCGACCTGAAGCTCCAGGACAAACTTTTTGGGCCAAAACGTTTGACCTGCACTTCTGGCACTCTCAGTGGCATATTTCAAAAAAAAAATGTCGTCTCATCTATGGCTGATGTCGGTCACCTGTGCAATAGGGCCAAAAACACACGGAAGTGAAAAATTTGACTGTTTGAGGGTTTTATAGGTTCAAAGCACAATAAAAATAGGAAAAACAGAAAACTGAAGAGAAACCCTACAGTCTGAAACAGCTAGATATGCAGGAATAGATAAAATGACAGTGGTCGTAAAATAAAACCTGTGTGGAGTCGCCAATTGTTAGTATGAATCTTTCGTCATAAAATATCACTTTAGCTACACATAACAAATAGCCCTAACATCGATTATGGCTGCAAAATATCTTTTATAATTTCTGCACAAATTCATATCTAAGAACAAAGGACATTAAGCAGATAAAATACAACATGGCTCCATGCATCCAATAGACAAGACAAGAAACAATGTTTTTAAAAGAATTTTATATTATATTAAAGAATGGGGCACCTGAGAGGAAAACAAGAAAGGTGTTTTCTAATTCTCCTCAGTGGGATGGGTTCTTGAAAGTCCTCAGTGTTTCAGACCTAGCATTTCTCTCTCTTAGTGGTGTAGAAAAACAAACATGGAACTCAATGGGAGTTCACAAAGCAAAATGGAAAATGGCGACCAAGAGTAGATCCAGAGTGATCTAATGCAATGAAGGTGACCAATGAATGGGGGAAACCCCTCCTATTTATAACAAAATATTGGGGTGGTCTAGAACTCGGTACATGAATAAAATATCATTAATAGAATTATAGAAGCACCCTTTAGGAATATTTTATTATATTTGTTGGACGGAAAAGGATTCTTGACTTGGGTCAATTCCTTTATTTATACATAATAAATAAATAAATGGTTTATTTATCATTTTAGGGAAATGATGGGAATATAATTAAATAAATAATTGTTTATTTAATTATTTATGGATGATTTAGTGAAATTTAACTAAGAATATTATTTAAATAATGATTTAAATAACTTATTCTTAGGAAATAATTAAATAAATAAGGATTTATTTAATTAAGTTCCTTGTTTTGGGTTAAATATGACCAGGAAATATAAACAAATAAGTTATTTTATATGGTGAAAGCAATTTTACTTAGGGTAAAATTGGTCTTACATGGTGTACTTAGGTTCATCTAATAAGGTTAGATGACCAAAAATTGGTGTAACACACGCTTGGTGTGAAAGGGGCTGGATCACTTTGACTAGGTCAACCTTAACCAAATCTATAACGCAATCATGGAGGACTGGCCATCAATGAGGGATAGCACAGTTTTAGATGGAGATGCTTTGTGTGAATGTAGTGATCTTTTTGGATGGGAATTAGGTTTTGCAAGCTCATATTATATTTAAGGAAGAGGATGGCAGCCATATGAAGGTTGTTGATGTATATTATATTTCTGAATATATGGTCTATTTAGACATATATATTTATCTTTCTGTTTAGCTGAGATAGAGTGTTGTTTAGCCCAGTGTGTTCCTGATCGGGAATCCCACCTCTTCCATTGAGTAGCTCTTGGAGGAGTCTTGCACTACATTGTCCACTATCTAGCTCAAGGTCAAGATTCTTCTTTCAACTACAACATAGATCATGTTGAGGGTTTGGTTGTTTTTGCAAGCTGCAACAAGTGGAGACTAGATCTCTAGATCTCGGCCATTTCAGTGCTCCTTTTCAGTGGAGGAGGTTTCCACTTCATTGTAAGGATAGTATTGGAGGGCTTTGAGCTCATTTTCATATCTTGGCATCAGGCCAACCTTGTTTTCATCCCTATAGTGCAGGTTACTTCAAGATCTGCGTTATTTCTGTAGGAGGAGTTGCAGGGTGGTTTAGCACACCATTTGGAGAGATGACTTTAAAGTATGGGGATCTACCTTTCACTTTGAGGGTCTATTGGAGGATGCTATTTTATTGATCATATCAAATCAGCCACACTTTTCATATTTGGATTTTTCATTAGATCTGCAGTCTTAGATCTCAGATCTACAACTTGTACTTGGTGTTTTGCTGAAAACCCTTGAGGGGTTCCTTAGATGAGCTTGTAAAGTGCATGTATCTGATATATATCTAAATTTTGATGCACATATCAGCCTTAGATCTAACGTATAATCAAATGTTGTTGCAGAGGCAATAAAATAACGCTGTAAATTTTTTCCAGCTTTTCTATATAGTTGCAACACCTCTGATTGAGGCATTTTCTTCATTGGAGGCTTGTATTTATTGTTATTCATCTTATAGCCCATTTCTTACATGTATTTTGCTACTATAATAACATATGAAAGGTCTCCATATTTTCCTCTTGCTTTATAAATGATGATCTTCAATTTTGTTCCAACATTTTGCACTATATTCCTGCTTTCTCCCTTTTGGGATGTTACAGAAAAGACATAAAGCATACTACAACAATAATCAATGAAGTACATGGAAAAAACACTTCATATACCTCAACTCTAATCATGGCTAAAGAATAGGTTGCTCTATCACTGGATCTAAATTCATCATCACAAACGTGGTGTCGAATGGAAACAAATTGACTATCCACATGCTAAAATCCGACACCTTCATCCCATTCTGGAAAATGGCCAAACAATCGAGACCTCTGTTGTAGAAACTAAAACTGCCATCAGGTTCATGTCGCTGAAAGGTGTAAAATCCAGAAAAATTTTGTCTAATTTTGACATTGGGAAAATTTGGCCCCTCTGGAAATGAGGCTCAATCGTGGTTCCACTGCCTCTGCATGTTGGCTCATGGTTCCACCTACATGCAAATAAAATAGTAATAAATCTCAAACTGCGTGCCCGACCGAAACTGCCTTGGGCACATTGTGAAAATGACTAGTTTATATATAATTTTGCGGGCAGGTTTTCCAAAACTCCTCGGCTAGTGCAGTGGCAAAAATCCGAACTGGTGGTGGAGGGGTCATGGGATCAATCCCTGCCCCTCCATTTTTGGGTGAATTTTTTTATTAATTTAAGGTTATATGTTGGACGGGTTATTTCCACGTGGCCTGAACTGACCCGCACCTCATCGTGATATTCGGTGGCTCTGTTATATGGTAATGGCGGTGGGCAGGTCCACTCCACGCGACCCGACCCTACCCATTTCAACGTTTATGCATGGTAACGAGTTGGGGATGGGGTGGGGGTCGTGACCCCTCCCCCTTTTTTTAATATTAAATTTTTATATGTGGGTTGGGGGCAGGGGGGTGGGCGGTGTGGGGTCATGGCCCGTCCGTCCAAAATTATATATTTTTTTGTTTTGAATAAACAACCATTGTTTTTTCAAATTACCTAAATTTAGGCCATAGGAGGCAAACTATTGATCCCACAAATTTTCTCGGAGTCTCGCCAGAGCTGACCAAAATCTGGAAATCAGAAAATTGAAAAATTGTTGTCTCAACCTACCACATCACCAAGTCAACCCAAAAACTTTGACTAGCTCTAACTTTCACATACAAGCTCGGTTTGGTGAAACGTTCACACTGTTACGATCAAGACGACGAGATCTATGCTATGGTCATGATTCAAAATCATTCTAACCCCTTCAATTTTTGACCTATCATCAGCCCTCTTGGTCTCTTGAGGGTGTTTGAAGCCCACCCGGATCAATCCTCCCCACAGAGGAGCTTTTGGTCCACCAAAAGCATGAATCATAATTTGTAACTACTTTGTACCTTTTCTGCACTACATGTGTCGTGAAAGGTCACCTCTCATTCTCATTCACCTTTTTCCTTCAGAGCCATAAGCGATGAGCCAACACCTTCATCCTCTACAAACCTGTAGTACAATATTTCACAAATTACATGTTTAAATGTGACCAACTATGACTCAAGCATTACCATACTTGGCACAAGTTTATAACACATACTCGGTAGCAAAGCTCACAATAAAATGGAATCAATAATACCCCAGCCATCCAAATAAGGCCAAATAAATCATTATCGCATTACAAGTGATGGAAAAACAAATCATCATTCTTACAAAGAAATGCAACACATGATTTACAAAACAGGGCCATGACACACTACCATCTCTAGAAAAACCATTTCTCACTTATCAAAGTGAATGGGTCATCTCCCTTTGGCACGTTTGCTTGTCGAACATCTGTTTCAACCAGCTCATGCACCAATGCTTCATCCTTAAGGTATTGTTCTGGATGGAGCATCGAACACGTGGCTCTTTGATGGCCACTTTGGTTGCAATGGATGCAAAAGGTCTTTTTTTTCTAGGCTTTCTTATACAATTTATTTTTCTGCTATGGAGAAGGCTTTCCACACTCATCCTCCTTTGTGTTGTGATTATTTTCCATCACTCAGCAATGATATGGTTATGTAAACCACAAAAAAGATAAATTTTCTTATGCCATGATTTACGTTTATGATTACCAACATTCTTATAATCAAAATAAAATTATGAATATCGAGACTTGTTATACCTTTCCTGGTGGTCTCTGGTGCAATCATGGTGATGAGAGCTTGCCTCAGCTCTTCTATTGCAACATGCAATTCCATGGAATGATGGTGAAGTGTTCCCATCAATCCATTCTCCTGATGAGTTCAACAATGTATGTCTTCCTTTGATGTCATAATGGTGATGAGAGCTTGCCTCAGCTTTCTCTCTGCAATATGCACTGCCATAAGATGATGGTTAAGTGTTCCCATCATTATTTTCCCTTGACGAGTTCAAAAATATATGTTTACCTATGATGTCATCATGGCATTGAGAGCATGCCTCAGCTTTCTCTTTGAAATATTCACTACCATAAGATAATGGTGAAGTGTTCCTATCATTCCCTTTCCTTGATGGTTTCATCAATGTCGTGGGAGCTTCTGACACCTTTGATAATTCTCCTTTAGTGTATCCCAAACCTACATAGCGAGGTCTCTACACAACATCCAATGATTGAGTTATCCATTGGCCATGAATGTTAAGTACTCCTACTTTGTAGCCCATATTGGTAAGGAGCCTCATGCTAGTTCCTGTAATGGGGATCTCCACATTTCCAACAAAAATAATAGCATGTGAAGATAAAATTGAAGAATGATCATGACTGTTTACCTCATATGTCGATTTTGAAATAGTTGAAGAGGGCTTCTCTGAGCCTTCATTATGCTTCACTTACTTCAAGGCCTTTGTCGTAGCTTGTAATTGAAGCTATAATTGTTGCTTCTCCTTATTCTCTTCTTGTAGAAGGGTCTTTAAGGCATCATGATATGTTTCAATACTTCTGTCATTGCGCTTCAATTCTTCTGATACCTTTATCGTGGCTTGCAATTGAAGCTGTAATCACTACTTCTCCTCCTTTTCTTCTCATAGAAGTGTATATAATGCATCATGATCTATTTGAAGACTTTAGTTGTTTCACTTCAATTCTTCCAATGCCTTTTTTGTGGCTTGCAATTGAAGATGCACTCGATGCTTCTCCTCCTTCTCCTCTTGGTGAAGTGTTTTCAACTCAGCGTTATCTGCTACTTGTTTCTCATAATATTCATACAACATGTCCACCCTTTCGAACATCTTGAGCATGGCCTTGTACATGTTGTTGGAATCCTCCATTTTTGCATATTCAATGGCTCACGGCTGCAATTCAAATTAGCAAGAATACCACTCTAATACAACTTGATCTGAGTAAATTTATGTTACCCTTTTAAGCAAGATATTTTAATTCGCTTGATGTGTTAGAGATACAGTTTATCAAAAGCATTAATGAACACATGCAGATATAATCAAGAGGAACACATGTCAACAATAATACAAAAAAAACACAAGAGGTTTAATAACGGAGTTCAACCAGGGTGGACTACCTCTCTGGGCCTCGGTGTCTCGATGGTGTTGGCCACTTCTTCCAGTGATGTAACTGTTGATGACGTACATGGACATTGTTGACTTTTCATACAAGGAAAATCCCTCAACATCAGTGGCAAATTCTCTCCACGAGTCGTTCCATTACAAGGAACTCTCACTCATCGCAAACCTCCTATCACCATGAAAAATTCACACATGGTGACAAAGAGTATCCCTCCATTAAGGAAACAAAGGGATCTCACAACATAAATCATCCTTCATGATAAATACACACCATGTTGGCTCGAAGGGTCCTAACCCAGGTTCAGAGGTGAAGGTTTTCCAATAAACCCCTATAATACTAGCCCTTTCTACAGTGACCCTCTTGCATAGGTAAAAGTCTCACCCGAAGTAGTATGGGAGGGTGATGGAACCAGGTTTCTGCACCCCGAGAGAGAGAGAAGGTAATAAGGCAAGACCACAATTATCAGGTCTACACAGAAGGGTGATTCGCAGGGTTCCATAACGTAACCCAATTATAGTTCTTATTAGATATTCCCTAGCAAGTTCACATCCACGTGCGTATCATAAATTATAACCATACAATAGTATAATCGCAGACAATATTGTCAAAATAGATAGTTCACATTCATTAATAGATATGTAAGTGAAACAATAGTCTTATCACAATAATATAATAGATGCAAAGAATTTTCATATCATAGATATAAAACAGACAATTTCGTATCTTAATCAAACAATCTTATTTTGCATCAATCATAACAGAATAGATCCATTCAAAAGCATATGTTCAGCAATTCTTCGCATATATTACTTATCAAAATCTTCTTACATTCCCCAAATACCACTTGCGCACACAGCCAGCAGGGTCCGCGCACAGCAGGATAGAGGATCTCCGTGCACATAGGCAGCACGAGTCCTAACCCAAAAAACCCAACCCAAATCTAGCAATTCGTACTTCACATCAATCTCTATTCATTCTCTACCTATCGACTAAAAAAGGTTCGACTATTTATACTACTTTAGCCTACACCTCCAATGGTCAAAAAATTGTGGTTTGCGGGCTCTTAGTCTACCCTTGGCCCACTTACAATGCACTAGGGTCTTTGAACCACCCCAAAACCCTTAATTTAGACTAAATATATTCAAAATTATAAAAAATGGACCACATTCGCAGCTTTGTAGGAGACCCTATTCCAACAGTCCCCCAACATAATCTTGTGACTCATCCCAAATTAGTGAGGTTCGGGGGTCTCCACCTGCGCCTGCAACCGTCAGATCACTTCGGCTACTAGGGTAGCACAACGTCACTCTTATCAGTATTCTGACTTCACCCTTGCTTCTCAATGTATCCTCCAGGTCTTCCAATCTTGTGGTTGCGCGATATAAGTCCCACTGTGCCCGAGGATATACGAACCCCCCCCACTAGTCATATAGTCAGTTGATCTGATACGGTTTGAGCCAACTGCCATTGACATACCTAGGTAGAAAATCATCGCATAAGGTAGCTAGTCGAACAACCCCACCTTCTGTGACTTCCTTGACCACATAGGGCCCAAGCCAGTGCTGTTGGAATTTCCCTGGGTGTTTGGAAAACTGGCTATCATATACCAGAACTAACTCATCCGCAGTAAATGTCTTTTGGCAAATATGTTGGTTATGCCATGCTTTCTCCGGTGCCTTCTCGACCTGCTGATGGAAGTTAGCAATAAAGCGGTCTTCGTCTAAGGCCACGAGCTGTGCTAAACGTTACTCTAGAATGGCTGGCTCAGCCATGTTTGTAAAGGTGGTGATGCGGAGGTTGGGAAAGATATATTCCATGGGCATGATGGCCTCCTTTCTGTACACCATCCGAAATGGTGTTTTTCGTGTCAATTTAGGCACAAAGAATAGATGGGATATGGATGTCCCAATCGTTGCGATTGACATTACAAACCTTAGTTAGTGCGTTCTCTAAAGCCTTGTTAAAAGCTTCAACCTCTCCATTCGCCTGAGGGTGGTATGGGGTACTCTTTGCATGGTGGATCCAGAATTCCTCTGTTAAGGCCTATATTGTCTCATTAACAAAGTTTGAACTTCGATCACTCATTAGGATCTTTACCCAAACTTGGTCAGAATCTATTCAAAAATGAAATGCATAGCAGTCCCTGTAGTGAAATTCTTGACGGTTTGTGCTTTGGCCCACTGGGTTACGTAGTCAGTAGCAGTTATAATGTAGTGTGCACCTGTCTTCTTTCCAGGAGGGTAGATAGGGCCGACAAAATCGATAGCCCACTTTTCAAAAGCCTAGAGGGCTACTTGTGGTCGCAGAGGAATTTAATCTCTCTGGGATGGCGTCCAGTTTGCTGGCAGGTAATGCAGGTCCTACAGTAGTCATGTGAGTCAGTATGAAAGGTAATCCACGATAACCCAACCCATAATATCTTTTGCGTCGTTGCTTTTCTTGCGTAATGACACCCTGCGACCCCGTCATGGGCTTCTGCCAGGATGTCATGCCATTCATGTTCTAATACATACCTACACAACACTTTACCCATGTCCATTTATATATATGTCTTGCAATGAGGGTAAAATCCGCAGCACGAGCTACCAACTCCTTCTTCTGCTGTGTAAAATACCCAATAGGTGCCATGCCTGTAGAAAAAAAATGGATGATGTCGACAAAGTGCGCGTCTACTACTTTAATAGTAAATAGTTGCACATCTGGAAGTCCCTCCTCTATGTTAGTCAGGTCCTCACCATTCTCGATTCGAGACAGGTGATCTCGCCCAACATTTAGCCTTCTTGACTTGATAATGATCTTGAATTCATATTCCTGGAATAATAGAAGCCATCAAAATATTCTCCCCCCCCCAACAAAGGCTTATTCACCAGGTAATTCAAAGCTGAGTGATCTGTAAAAATTTTGAAGTGACCCCCTAATAGATAGTGATGATACTTTTGTAGTGCATAAACCATGGCCAATCCTTCCCGTTCCGTACTGGCATAATTGCGCTCTGTGCTAGAGAGTTTTCGGCTGACGAATGCAACTAGGTGATCAATGTCCTCATCTGCAAGCTATGTAAGGATTGCTCTGAGGGTGATTCCGGATGCATCAACATGAACATGAAAGACCTTTGTCTAATATGGAAAAATTATGATAGGTGCAGAGACCATCTTTTCCTTGAGTAGTTCAAAGCTTTTCTGACACTCGTCGTCCGAAAAAAATGAAACATCGTTCTTAAGGAGTTTTTCCAGAGATGCTGTAATCAATGTCTATCCCAAATGAATTTCCGGTAGTACCCAGTATGTCCCAGGATTGAACGTAGTTGTTTTTTAGTAGTTGGAACTGCGAGGTTGATAATAACTGCCACCCTCTCCGGGTCAACCATCAGCCCCTGTCAACATACGATATGTCCCAGCAGGATTCTGAAAGGTACACAGAAGATAAATTTCTTAATATTTAGGGAGATTTGGTGCTTTCTATAGGCATCCAATATCATGTGCGGGTTTGACACATGTGTCCTTACAAAGGCAAAGACTGTCCAGCCATCAAAATATACTTCCAGGAATTTGTGGATGAACTCCTTAAATACTGAAACTACGACTCGTGAGAAGATATCATGGGCACTGTTGAGTCCAAATGGCATGACCGTATACTAGAAGGAACCCCATTCCATGGCAAACATGGTTTTGCTACAATATTCTAATGCGATTTTGATCTAATGGTATCCATAGAACCCGTCAGTGAATGAGTATGTTTCTTGGCTACCTACGCTATCTAGGATTTCATCTAAGAATGGCATTGGGAAGGGATCATGTACGCATGTGTCATTCAACTTGTGGAAGTCCATGCAAATTCGAATTTCCCGCTTAGTCTTCTTCTCCTGAACCACCATCGGACTTACCCAATATGACTGCTTGACTAGTTCGATAATGTCTGCAGTGAGCCTTTTATAAATTAATTCTTTGACCTTCTGCTTATACTTAGTGTTAAATCGATAAGGGCGCTATTTTACTGGGCGTGCATCGGGTTTTAGTGTGAAGTGCATGACCCCTAGCTCCCCTGTGATCCCCTTTAGTTCTCAGAACTTCATGGGGAATAAGTCCTGATATTCTGAGCAGTTCAGATACTTTGCTGACAGTGTCATCATCCCAATAGAGTCCCTGATCTTAGCTAATTTTGGTTTCTCTATTGTGCCAATGTTAACTTCCCACAACTTCAGAGGTTTCGTTACATCCATGGTTTGTAGTCAGGGTCCGAAAATGACGCGCTCCCCCTCCATTTCTGGGATAGAGGTATTGCGCGGATCTTCATCTTGCCCTTCTATAGTAATATTATGACAGTTGGCAATGTCGTGCATCTGTGCGTCCCACGTTGGTGCCCTGACAGCTCCGTGGGGGCTAGGTAGCCTAAACACAAATGTGTCTATATACTATAGGGCTTCATCGAGCGCCTCTGTGCCTCTTATTAAGTTGAATGTCCCTATGAATTCATCTTTCAAAATTTCCCAATGGTGCATTCGCCTGTGTAGCTCCGCATCCAAATACCATGCCGCTGGGATGGGTCCTAGTGCATGAATAAATAAGTGAACCCATTCTTTTGTAGTCCAATCACCCCACTTGTCCATCCATGAGACCAAATATTCTCATGGATCCTTAGGGCCTAGGAACCTTGTGATACGCACATTAGTTAGCCGCTCGAATCGCAGGGTTATCATATCCTAGCATTCCTCCCAAGCCTGGAATGCCCCCTTATGCATGTCCCACCATCTAGCAGGTGTTACGTGCAGAGATAGATTAGGAGCACATAGCCTTCGTTCCTTGGGAACCTCAGCCTCGAATACCCTTACAAAATTTTTTAAACTTCCAGACCCATCAAAATACCCTTACCTTCAAGGATATACATCGAAATTCCTTCGTAATTTTAAGACATCGCAGCACAGACACGTCGTGCAACCGATTTTTCCAATTTTCTATTTCTCCATCAGAGTCAGAGGGACAGTCGCTATCCTTTTCCTAGGAGAGCATGCCATCAACTGTAGGGTTGATCCAATATTCATGTTGCGTAGTTAACTTGTAGATGTGGTCTACCTCCTCGTTTATATGCACCAGCTCTGTATACCTTTCCCCTTCTGCGGGGTCCAAAGGGAATATCACTCGTACCCCTTCATTCTAAAATTTCATGCTTCTCTTCTTCAGGTTGAGAATACTACCCATGTCAATGGCCCATTCCAACCCTAGGAGCGCAGCATAAGGTTCTGCATCTTCCACAATCTGAATGACTTCAAAGTCAACCCGGACTTTAACACCTACGATATCCACTATGACCTATGATAATCGTCCTAAAGGTATGATCTACTGTTGATTGTCCATACATAGTAGGATAGTGGACCATTCTAATTTAGGTTCTCCCATGTGCTTCCATGTTTTCTTGGGCAGTACGTTCACATATGATCCTAGATCCAGAATAACTTGCTCCATGTCAAAATTGTCGATTTGTCCTGCGAGCGACATTTCCCTACCAGTGTGTTTCTTCTACTTGTATAGTGTGTTTAAATCCTTAAATTCCAGGGGCGGTTTGGTCTTCTCTACGCAGCTGTCCAATAGTACCTGGAGGTTCTCAATGGCCTTCTAGTCATGTAGTAGGTTCATGCATTCTTGTAAAAATGGTCGGACCCCTTCTCCTTCTTTGGTGGTTACAGGAAACTGTGAAGCAGATGCTTCTGTGAAGTCCTGCCAAGCTGCGATAAAGGTCTCCCTTTCCTATTTTAGATCTAGGACTTCTGATTTGATGACCTCTTTCTTGATCAGGGGCTCAACCACAACTTTTTCTTCCGCCCCCTCGGTGGTTATGTCGCTATGAGTTATGATATTAATTCCTTTTTCCTCGTTCTGAGGCTCCATTGTAACACTTTTCACGTTCTATGTAGGTGTCTGTTGTTTCTCTTGCACCTTAGCTATCAAAATCGACCAGTCCTCAATCACATGGTCCAGTTGCTTGCAATATTTGCAAAATTTCCTTGTAGGGTTTGGGAAATCCCTTGCAAAGTGACCTATATCTCTATAGTTATAACATATTAGTTGGCCTCTTCCCACACCAGCGCTTCTGCTTCGACCGCCTCTCCTACATCTAACAGGGGAGCCCCCAATACTAGAAGGGATCCTTGGTGATGAAGGATCTGTCTGTACCCTATAGAGGTTACCTCGGTCTATCATCAGATCATAAGAACAACAGTTCTACTTGTCATGCCCCACATACCTACAAAACCTGTACCATTGCTACTTAACCTCCGCAATACAAGTAGCAAGGTGAGGGCATTGGTTGGTTTCATGTAACCCCGCAACACGATAGTCGTCAGACCATAGTGCCGACCTACTTGACCCCGCAGCTTCTCTAGGGCGCAGCAGGCTAGGTCCTCTAGCTTGCATCTAGTCTGTTAATAGCAGACAGTTATCCTTGGTGTGGCCATTCACCCTATATCGTATGCACCACCTGTCAGGGCTAACCTCCTTTCCTTATTCCTTTTGTAGGTTTTGGATCTCCATATGCATTTCTTCCAGTTAGCCTTGTATCTGTTGTACACTCAACTGGGTTTCATCTCGTAGCGTGGCCTCCAACTTCATCGCTATTTCCAAGGCCTTCTCCTTCGACTCAATGTCTTGGTGGCCCATCGGTACGCGTAGGTGCAGCAGCAACATAGCAATGAACCATTCTGCATGCTACCTATCATCATAATGGAATCCTCCTTCTCTGATTAATTTTTTCAGTCATTGATCAGCTTCCCATACAGACAAAAATGGACCTTGTTTGAAATCTTTCAGGTCGTTCACTATCTGGGAGTAAGCTTTAGGCTTCTTCAACTGTTGCTTCAAGGCATTCTTAATGTCCTCAATGCTCGTGCTCACATGATGGTCTAGGTACCCCATGTACCAGTCTAGCGCCCTTCCTTCAAAAGCAGGAGATAGCTACGCTCTTTTCATAGAATCAATCACTACATCCTCCGCGGTCCATATAGACCCTGCAACAAACTAGAATTGATCCATATCTTCATCCCACACACCCTTGAAGGTGCATAACTTCATTTGTGAAGTCATATCATCTTCCGGTGGTGGCGGAGGTGAATTCTTGCCCCTACGCGGACTCAAAGATGGTGTTGATGGAGGGCTATGCACAACAAAATTAGTCACTAGACTACAGATAGATCGATCTTCCTCTTGATTAGTTCTATAGTACATACCACTGCACGTTGTACCCTCACTCTGATCGGAGCTCATTCAATTGTTATGTCTACACAGGATACTCTTTTCACACAATAAGATCTTGATCAGTAATGACAATGTTTTTAGAAACATACCCCAGAAACCCTTGAAGAACCTTCGCTCCGCTTCTGAGTAGGACACAAATTGATCGATTGGAAATTCGGTCACAAATCCTCCTATCACCCTATCCACCCAATGATCTACCTTGCGAGTAATGGTATTATCAGTCTTTTCCAACTACTGGATCAGTTCTGGAGTCCACTGCATGACCCGTTTGTCTTTCCAACACTTCTGAAAATCAACCAGTATTGCGAGCCACTCCTACAACTTGATTGCAAAGGTTATGAAGAAAATATCGCACCTTTCCAATAAAATATACTTATTTTTCGACTTCTCTGCGGTTAAGTTTGCACTGCGATTTTATTTTACAGCGAATTCCTGAACTTGCTTTTTAAACCACTCATCGATTTCTTTCTTTTCAGAATTCCAATACAGCCTTGGCTTTACCAAATCTCTCCCTCAAAATTCTCCCGGTCCCAGCAACGGAACAATTTGTTGGATCAAAGGGTCCTAACTTAGTTTTGGAGGTGAATTTTTGCCAACAAACCCCTATACTACTGGCCCTTTTGGCAGTGACCCGCTTGCGCAGGTCAAAGTCTCATCTGAAGCAGTATGGGAGGGTGTTGGAACCATGTTTTTTCACCCTGAGAGAGAGAGAAGGTGATAGCGTAGGCCCACAATTATTAGGTCTACACAAAAGGGTGATTTTCAGGGTTCCATAATGTAACCCGACTATATTTCTTATTAGATATGCCCTAGCAGGTTCGCATCCACATGCGTATCATCACTTATAACTGTACAACAGTATAATCACAGCCAATATTGTCAACATAGATAGTTTGTGTTCATTAACCGAGATGTAAGTGCAACAACAGTCTTATCATAGTAATATACTAGATACAAAGACTTTTCATATCATAGAGATAAAATAGACAAGCTCACAACTTAATCGGACAATCTTAGTTCACATCAATCATAACAGAACAGATCTAGTCAACAACATATGTTCAGCAATATTTCACATATATTACTTATCAAAATCTTCTTACATTCCCCAAATACCACCCGGGCACATAGCCAGTAGGGTCTGCACATAGCGAGAAGGAGTCGTAACCCAAACAACCCAACCCATATCTAGCAATTCGTACTTCACGTCAATCTCTATTCATTCTCTACCTATCGACTCAAATTTTTTTGACTATTTATACTACTTTAGCCTATGCATCCAATGGTCCGTAAACCATGGTTTGCGAGCTCTTGGTCTACTCTTGGCCCACTTACAATGCATTAGGGGCTTTGACCCACCCTAAAACCCCTGCGTTAGACTAAATATACTAAAAAATATACAAAATGGACCAGATTCACAGCTTTGTAGGAGACCCTCTTCCAACACACCACATCAAATATACATAAAGATTCCACATCTTACATCAACAAGAATCAATAACATCACGTAAACATGAAGAATTTGCATCATACATTAAGCATGAATTGACATGACATAAATCATCCTACAACCATAATCAATGAAGTACATGGAAAAAACACTTCATAGACCTCATATCTAATGTTGGCTGAATAATAGGCTTCTTAATCGCTGGATCTCAATGCACCATTGCAAACATGGCATCGAATGGCAAGAAATCGATTTTCTACATGCTGAAATCCAATACCTTCATCCCATTCTAGAAAATGGACAAACAATAAAGACCTTTGTTGCAGAAACTGACATTTCCATTAGGTTCTTGTCGCAGAGAGGTGTTAAATCCATATAAAATTTGTCCAATTTGGACACTGGGAAAATTTGGCCCCTCTAGAAATGACGCTCAACCTGGGTTCCACTACCTCTACATGTTGGCTCATGGTTCCACCTGCATCTAAATAAAATAATAATAAAAATTGAACTGTGTGCATTCTCCAACCTGCCTTGGGTGCACTATGCAAATTGATGGTTTATATATAAGTTTGCGGGCAGAGTTTTCAAAACTCCTTTGTTGGCGCAGTGGAAAAAATATGAACTGGTGGAGGAGGGGTCGGGGCATCAAATCCCACCCCTCCATTTTTGGGTAATTTTTTTAATTAATTTAAGATTGGTTAGTTGGTGGGTCTGTTCCATGCGGCTTGACTTGACCTGCACCTCGGCGTGATACTCGGCGGCTCCGTTATATGGTAATGGTTGTGGGCGAGTCTGCTCCATGCAACCTGACCCTACCCATTTCATAGTATATACATGGTAAGGAATTGGGGAAGGGGCGGGGGTCATGACCCATCCCCATTTTTTTAATATTAAACTGTTATATGTGGGTTGTGGGGGGTGGGGGAGGGGGGGGGGGGAGGGTGTGTTCATGGCCTGCCCCTCCAAGATTATATATATTTTTGTTTTTAATAAAAAAACAATATTTTTTCAAATTACTCGAATTCAAGCCTTAGGAGGAAAAATATTGATCCCGCAAATTTTTCTGGAGTCTAGTCGGAGCTAACCAGAATCTTGTCACCAGAATATTGCAAAATTGCTGCCTCCTTAACCTGCCACATCACCAAGTCAACCCAAAAACTTTGACCAACTCTAACTTTCACATACGAGCTCGGTTTGATGAACCTTTTGCATCATTTCAATTAGGACGACAAGATATACACTCTAGTATTGATACGAAATAATTCTGACAACTTTGATTTTGACATATCATTAGCCCTCTTCATCTCCTGAGGGTGTTTGGAACTGCCTAGATCAAGTATATGCATGTCTACTTAACACATATGTTATCTTGTTTTATTTCCCTTTTATGTGTTTAATGTCAAACTCAAATTTAATAAGAAATTCAATCCACCTAGGTTGCCTCACATTGAGATATGGTTGTCTGAAAATATATTTTAAACTAAATTGATGTCACCAAAGTGATTTTTTTCCTACCAGATAGTTCATCCACATCTTTAAAGCATGTATTACAACAACTAACTCTAATGAATATATAGGATAATTTCTTTCTTGTGTTATCAACTTTATAGATTCATCAGCCCCTATTGGATTTCTCTTCATTAAAACTCCCCTAAACAGTCCATAGAAGCATCGGTGAAAACTGTAAATTTTTTATTTGGTTTGCAAGTTTTAGGATACGAGCCACTGTAAGTAAGTGCTTAAACTTATCAAATAGTTCTTGAAATTTGGTGTTCCATTCAAATTTTACTCCTTTCTTCTCTAACGATGTAATAGGATGCACTAGTTTTGAGATTCCTTCTATAAATATTCAGTAATACCCCATGATTCCCATAAATAAATGGATAGGAGACACATCCTTTGGTATGGGAAAATTGACCATGGCCCTAACCTTCTTAGGGTCCTTCCTATAAAATGAAATGGTGGAAGTCCTATATTCTATTTTTTGAAACTCAAATTTTCTAAATTTGGCATAAAAGTGATGTTATCTTAGATTTTGAGGAATTAATTTTAAGTGTTCCTTATGTTCCGCATCATTATTAGAATACACCAGAATTTCTTCAGTAAATACCAACAAAAAATTATCCAGATACTTATTAATTATGTTGTTTATCAAGAAAATAATGCTTGTTGGGGCATTGCTAAGGCCAAATGTTAACAATACAAACTCCTAGTGACCATATATGTTTCTAAAAGAAATCTTATCAATATATGGATTTTTTATTATTAGTTGACGATATCTCGTCCTTAAATCAATTATTGAAAAAATGGTTTTCCCCCTTACTTGATTGAACAAATCATCAATGTAGGTCAATGTATATTTATTTTTAATGGTTAACTTGTTTAGTTGTTGATAATTGAGGCACATTATAAATGTGACATCCTTCTTCTTGACAAATAACACGGGAGCTCCCTACGGTGCTACACTGGGCCTAAAACAGCCTTTGTCCAATAGTTCTTAAAGCTGCATTTTCAGCTCAAATAATTCAGGTGGAGTCATTCGGTAAGGGGATTTAGACATTGGGGTTGGACTGGGTACCAAATCAATAGAAAATATATCGCAAGGGGGTAAACCTAGAATTTCGTCCAGAAAGACATCACAAAATTGCTTAATAACTAGAAGTGTGTCTAATTTTGATTATTCTCCTTGTTGTTCACTTACTTCCACATGAACCATAAATAATTGAAACCCATTCCATGCACTCTTTTTCATTTGTAAGTTTGATATTCTCTTGACTTATATGGGTTTTGGTATGCCTTGGTTTATTTGATTTTGTGCTCCTAATTCACACAACTCATTGTTTTTTCTAAATATTTTATAATGCCCCATGTTTTTCCAAGCAATGCATGCATATTAACACTCCATATGATCCTTGAGGAAGTATATTTAGGGTTGTTTCTATACACTATCCATTTAAATCAAGATGAAATTACTTTACTTGGATGGTTTCACTTCTCTTGGTGGCAGTTTCTAACTGTACCAACTAGGCAATTTTATATTTTTCAATTTTAATTTTACATTTTTATACCACCTATGGCCCAATGTAACTTAAACTAGCTCTAAGATCAACTAAATAAGAAACATGTTGGTTGGAAATAATTCCTTTAATCTCGATCATTGTTGATTGATGTTCTGATTGTATATCCTCTAAGGCTGAGCTTATTCCCGACATATTTCTAGAAACATCATTCATTGTGGTGGTTTCATGGAAAACTTGGATCTTTTGGATAGATATAGGATTATACGAACAATCCCGCAATAGATGAGGCTCACCACACCCCCAACACTTTACTGGTTCCTTTTTTTTACCCCTGCTAATATTTTTACTATTTAGATCCATAATTTTGGACCCATCTTGAGATTGTGCTTGTTGATTTACATTCCCCTTGCTAAAAATTTTCTGTTGGTGGTCCTTTCGAATTTTTTTAAGGTAAACAAGTTTCTGTTGTTTTGCCCCAATTGTAGATTTGGATATGTCATCATTCTTCCATAACTTGGGGTGTTCACATTTATTCCTAAACTTATGGCAACACAAACTCACCTTTCTTACTGCTTCATCCATTATGTTGGGATTGTTGAACTGAATCATTTCCTTGTAAAGAATGAGTAAAAAATTTACAAACCGCTGCACCTCGCCTTTATATTCTTTAATTTAGGGAGCATACCATATTAAATTGGTAAATTTTACCACAAATTTGTCATAATAATATTCACTTAAGTATCATTTTTTAAACTGCTTCCAAGTTCCTCCCAAGATACTGCCTTTTCCTCCAACATATACACCCTTTTAGCTTCTTCCCACCAAATACCGCACTTACCTTGCAAATTATAAATGGCCAATCGAGACTTAAATTTTCTCTTGTATTCATAAGCTTGAAAATATTTGTTCATATTTAGAATTCGTGCTTCTTCCTCCTCCTCTTTCTCCCCATCAAACTTAAGGGGCTTGATTTTGATAAATTCCCCTTCTAACTTTGTTTGTTTCTATCTATTCTATGTCCCCCTAAATTTCATATTGCTTTGATTAAGTTCCCTTTTATTTCCTTTCAATACTTTAGGTTCCACAGTTTTATGGCTAGACATTTTAGTCAGCCCCCTAATCATCCTTTCATGCTTCCCACTAGCCTTTAACATGCATTCATTTATGCTCCTCAAATATGCCAATTATTATTGAAAATCTCTAATACCATCCATGAATTGAGTAGTTTTTGGGTGGCCCCATTTCCCAATTCGACATACAAGTATTCACCTTCGGTGATCATTGGAGCCTCCTCAGCCATTCTTCTATAGTCATGTCACTTGCTCATCTTGTGATTCAAAGAAAATAAATTATTACTTCTTCCTTCCTTAATTCAAATTTTCAAGTCTACACAATTTCATTTATTATTTATGTGGTGGTTCCTTAACGACCCAGTTGTGAACTTGGGCTCTGACACCATCTATCAAAAACCTCCAAATTTTTTATTTTTTCTATATTCCATTTATTACTATTAAAGTTTTTTCTTTATTATATAATTTTTTTCTATTTATAATTTGGATTTATTTACCACTTAAGTGTTATGTATATTGTGATTTTTTTATGTAACCTAAAATAAGTGAGGGTTACCTAGTTATCCCTCCCATCACCTCTTATATATCTACTCATGGCTATGTAATAATATGTTTGATTTTATCGTTTTTGATGTCATGGAACTATGAATACAACCATGCCTCTAGATGATTTTATTAACTATATGCGGGTCTCTCTCGAAGTGATGTACTATATCTTTTCACCAAAGTTAATGATGGCTTTATGAGACATTGAATGTGAAGGAGGAAATTTTTCCATGTTTAAATTGCAAAGCTATGTTACACCATATCCATTGCATCCACATGGTATTTGTAATATCTAGGTATCAATTTCCTGTAAGGACATCTATCCATGTCTAAGTTGCACAGGTGTAGGGATAACATAGAAATAATCTTGCATAATACGTTTGATGCCATTGTTTCTCGTGCCTATGGCTATCAATTAACCTTATGAAAACCCCAAGCATCATGATGTCTCCACGTTTCCTATGCCCATGTGATGGCATGTGATCATCCTCAGTTCCTTTGAATGGTCGCAATGAAAGGATTTAAGATAAATGGTTGGGAAAAAATCCCCAAAACTCAAACCCTACATTCTCACTTTCCTTGGCATTCATCTTTGTTTTATTTTTCATCGCTTACTACCTAAGCCATGGCTGCAACCAATCCTAGAAGGTATTCTCTAAGCTCTCGCTATCGACTTCAGGACGTTGGGGAATGACTATGGATTTCCTCGTCCTATTCTCCAACTGTCTTTGGAAACAGTAACCTAAATTTTTCTGTATACTGGTATAATTGGTTGCGTTTTATTACATTTTGTAGTCTCAAAATTTAATAGTTGGGCCTCAATTGTTTCTTTTATGTTTTGATTATCCCTTTCCTTTATATAATTCATGTATGATGAAGGTCCCGTTCATAAATCATTTTTTCTTCATTTATTCCATGTTATAGGTAACTTACTTTCCTCCTTTCTTGAATTTCCCCTTTTTTGTAGAGTTTTTCATTGTTTGGGTTTTTTGTTAGTCACAATTTATATTTACCCTAGGTGCTTCCAGTGCAGTCAGGTGGCTCTAGAGGACCATGACACCCCAGTTCTATTCGGCGGTCCATAACAGAGTGTTGTTTTGATATATCGTAGAGGTACATACCCCTGAATCTTATTAACTTAGCTGCTATTTGTTTATATTATCGTGATTGTGATATTGCTACAATCATTTAAAATATTTTCTATTGGGTATTCAACAGGTTTCACTGGTACTGAGTATCATATCAGGTATGACCATATAATCTCCTTCCCCTTTATAACTTTTTATTATAATGTAGCTAAACTGGTTTCTTGTGAGTGCACTAATAATTTCATCCATTAAATTTGCCTCGCAAGTATGAGGATTTCCCTTCCATAATTTTGGTTGTAATCGCTCCACTGAAACTGGACTAAGTTGAAACATTATAACTGCTAGATCACTGACTCCTCTAGATCGGTGACTCTCATTTCCTCGGTCTATGTCAAATTTTATGACTCCCTTAAAATTTCTATGCTACTATTGTGATTGGAAGAGGTAAATTGTACTATTATCTAAGTTTGAAATATACTTATCTTTACATTTTGAATAAATTATTATTTTACTTGGGTTTTCGTCCTCTATGGTGAAGGGGTTACAAATTGATCATTACATGTATTTCATTTTATTTTTGAATCCATTTTGAACATTATTGGTTTAGACACGAGGTGTCTCCTTCTAATTGCAACAAATATTTTATGCTCAAATACGATGGTCACCCTTTCCCTCAGGGTGTGAACTCTAAAATATGTATGTTATTAAATTGATCAATATTTAAATTAACATAATCGCCTGGCTCAGGTGCATATCTATATATTTTTTCATTAAATGTTTCGGTCTTTTATGAAGTGAATTGTGTGTAGTCGATTCTCGAAAGTCTTTGAAGCAGAGTATAGTTAATTTCTTGGTTTTATTGGTGAAGTAATGGAATAATGGATATTTCAATTTCTGTGAATATTTATGTTCGAATAATTTTGATTGTGTGATGTATTTTATGCTGTAAATTCATCCAATAAAATTATAGAATATGTATGTTGAGTAATTATAACTCGTATCGTTTTCATTAGGTGTTTCGTTTGTCTATTGTTTTCGGTTTCATTGGTATGTTTATCTAATAGTATTATTGGTTATCGTTACTCCTAGAATTTTTGGTGGTTTAGTTTACCTCTTAGCATGGTTATATGAACCATCAGTCGCCTCAAGCACGATAAATTTCTAAAATCTTTGGCTTTTGTTGTCCCTCGGACAGACGGATTTGTATACTAATGACTATGTATGTATATTTGATGATTTAATTTACCATTGTTAGCATACCCTTGACCCTAGGAAGAATATGCATTTTTCCTTCCTATGGTGTTACAGTAACTTTACAATCTGAATTCCTCTCTCAACATTTAGTTGATCATTGTCCGTACAACTAGCTTAAATTCTAAGGTTAAGAAAATTATACCGGTTGTAGTTTTTGGTGAAATGTAAACTGTAAAAGCAATAAATTCTTCATCTGCTCAATATTATTTATTCAAATAAGTATTTATTGTACTTATCCAAATTTATATTCCATTGTTGACCTCTTAATTAGTAACCAACCTTCCCACAATAAGTTAGTAGTTCATCCATTGTACTCATACCCATGGAATTTGACTCGAAATAAAATTACATTATCGCTATAGTTTCTCATACCAATGTTGCCCTAACCCTTAGAGAGGAATGAATAATATGAATTCTAATCATTCTAAGTTTTCTAATTCACAGGCCAGTTCCTTTGATTGAAGCAATTTTCACCATAGCTAACTTTGTTACCATTATATATATTCCTATTTCTATACACATTTACATCACTAAAAATCATAATAAAAATGCTTACCACTTATAAATATATAGTCTTATACAATTTTTACATACCGTATCACACATTATCATTCTACATCTACAATACTTTGAAAAAACATAACCTAAAACATGTTGTACTCATTTACAATATTGAGAAATTATGACTACAGTACTCTATAATTTGTAACAAAAAATTTGTCAATTAGTAATCTACAGTATTGGAGAATTTGTAACAGAAAATTCTAACCAAATCGTGACGAGAGGAATACTTGGGAATGGACACTTTCCTCCTAAACTTGAACTAGAGACTATAAGCCCCCCTGAGCTGAGATGTGCATGCCACGAAAAAGAAGAATTAAAAACAACCACTATTGGTACCTTCAATAGTTATTTTATACTTTTTCTTCCATAATCTAATTTTCCTTTAGCGAAATCCCACTTTTGTGGTTCTCAGCTCCACTATCCTAGGATTTTCATTTAAAAGCCACTTTTCTCTCCTGCAATTCTTTATTCTTATCCATACTTAACATATTTCACAAGCTAAGAGATGTAATGGATTTTCTCTCCTATCCATTAAATCTTATCTAGAATCTTTATCATGGAAGCTTTATCTCAATCTCATCCACTTATGAGATTTTTTTTTTCCTTTCTTTGGGAAGAATTTCTTACTCAAGTGCTCACTCGCAAGTATTTTCAATCCAATTTTATTTATTAATAAAACTGTGTATTTACATAAGTATTTCAATCTACTTCATGGATTTTCCGCCATTCATACTAACATAACTTAGTCTAAACATAGAAAACAACATTATAGAAACTGAGGGGTATTACAAAGAAGAACTCCATAATGCATCATTTTAAAATTGTGGATGGTCGTTGACTAACAAGACCCATGGTACAATGATTTATATGTCATTTCAGAGAGTCTAACACCTAACTACACAATCCAAAACATCCCAACATTCACCAACTCAGTTTGTTTGAACAATTCACATAACATGAATGGGGAATTACATAAAACTAATTCCCCGGGATGAACTCATAATGTATACTTTAAAATTTACAATGATTGCTAACAAGACTTATGAGACCGGAATTTATATGTCATTTAAGAGTGTAACATCATCTAATTTCCCTGTCCCATGGTCCCTTTCTCTACACATCTCGAATTTTGCACCTTAATACATATTCATCCCTCTACGCGGTTTCTAAAAAGATATATATATTAAAAAACCCATTTTATATAGCTATTGAAATCATAATCTACAATATGAAGCATCTTGACATCAACACATGGAAAAATTATCAGATTTTATCTTATGAATGAAAATACATTTTGGTGGACATTATCATTGATTCATCACATGCAAGCATTCAACACAATGTGGTTGTGGAACTAATTCCTCACGAGGAAGTCATAATACACCATTGAAAATTGTTGATCGTTACCAACAAAGACAACATGCAAGATGAGGAATTGTATGTCATTTAATAGAATGTCTAACATGTTCGCCTTCCACACACATCCCGACTTTGGTACCTCCATACAATGTCATAACTATTTAAAAAAATTGTAGATATGAAATAACCATATGTTCTTATTATAATTAAAAATTGTTGTGTGGAACAAGCATGTACAAAGGTACATGTTTCTGGAGAAAATCTTCAAGATAATTCTTGCATGCTTTCCTTCACACACATTACCCTCTCCATAGTTATCTTCTGCATATTCAAGTGATACTTTTGTATGCAAAAAACAAGTATTGTTTCATTTATCTTATATTATATAATCTTGTGAATGAAAATATATTTCGGTGGACATTATTAGCAAGTCACCGTGACTGAGCACTCGACAGAATGTGGCCAAATCATTGATTCCCCATGAGGAACTCATAATGCATCGTTTAAAATTATCGATGGTCATTGACTAACAACATTTGCAAGATGGGGAATCATATGGAATTTAAAAGAAAGCCTAACACCAAGTACTTCCTTGTGTTCCTCTTCCACGCACATCACGACCTCGAAAACTCTGTACAATTTCAAAGCTATGAAACAACCATTGGTTCTTAACATAGTTAAAATTTTCTGAATGGGACAAGTAAGGAGGAACCTTTGTGTGAGGGAAAGGTTAAATATTTATTCTTACATACATTCCTCCACACATTTTCCTTCCACACATTCAAGTGTTGATTTTGTATGAAAAAAATAAGTGTTGCATTTAGTTTAGTTTTCTGATAAGTAATTTAAATCTATAGAAGAAATACTTGATTGCGCGGAGAGGAGCATTCTATAACCCAACATGATGTGTAAGGGTGTCTGTCCGTCATGAAAGTTTAAAATTTTAAATGTTGGCCAAAATAAAAATAAAAATGAAAAATACAAAAATGAAAAATTTAAATAACAATTACAAAATATTTATATTATGTGGGCTCATAAAAAAAATTTAAATAATTGTATAAATAAAAATTTAAAAATCCCTCACCGTGCAATGTAGAATTTGAGGAAAGGTGTAATTTGAGGAAAGATACAATTTAAGAAAATGTTTGCACTTTGAAATATTTGATCCCTCTAGGCTTTTTATAAATCGAGAGTTAGATAGATCTAAGCTAGCTTATATACAAAATTTAAAATTACATAGATCTAAGCTAATTTATATACAAAATTTAGTTTTTGATAAGTATTTTTGAACTAATACCTTAAATAAATTTAGAAAAACTAAAGTAATAATTATTTGTGGTTAAATATAACATTTTTATGAAACAACTCCATATATATATATAGACCAGTTACAAAATTTGACTAAATTAAAAAAATTAATTAGACTAAATATTTATTATTAAATATGACATTTAAAAAAAACAAAAATAAACTATTATTAAATTATTTTCTAATCTGTTAGAAAGTTTGATTAAACTAAATAATTGAGAATTTTAAAAACAAATTAATTATAAAATAAAGTAAAATTTTAATATATTACACAACCCCATCCTGAGGAGAAATTAGAAAACCCTTAAATATTGAGTGTGCACTCATCATTAGGAGAAATTAGAAATTCGAGAGAACTGAGTAGTTAGCATAATTGATAACCAAATTATATAAATTCATATAAAACACTCGGAAGACCACTGACTAGTCATCTTCGACATGGGTTACTAGCAATGGAAGTTATTTAACATGAATTATAGTCAATATAAAACTAATACAAATAAATAATGTTGTAAATTGAGTAAAAGCTAGACCCTAAATTTTTCTAGATGGAATTTTATGCCTTGGTTTATATATATATAAAATTTTTGGGTGTAATTTTTTTTTCTTGTTTTTATTATTTTTCTTTTAAACATTTTTTTATCTGATTTCTATTCTCCTCCTTCATTTATATGGTTGTAATATATTATATATTATTCGAAGATATATTTTATGTTTTTTTAATCTATTATATTAATAGAATAATATAAATATTTATTAATAAACTCTTTTAACATAATAAAATTTTAATCAATTGTATTAAAATATTTATTAATAATATTTTTATTAATTAAAAATTTTTTAATTAATTTTTTTAAAATTATTTCTCAATGACTAATTAATTAATTCGTAGTTTTTAATCGTTATTTTTTGAACAACTAGCTTTCATGAGTAAATACATCCACACTATTTATTAGCTTTTTCACCTTGTTCTGAGGATGAACCATATTAGTTGGTTCGAAACTTGAATCAAATCCTAATGATATGATTAATGCTAAACATATTTATCTACACTTATCTACTTTATGGATCACAAAACCTTAGGTCTAACAATGTTGTAACTTTAAATTTAAAAGATTAAGTTTCCTATATTAATTTGAAGCAATGTATTTAAACTATAGAGAAAGTAACATTTTTCAAACGAAAATAATAGAACATGGCAAAACATTACATCTATTTGATACCAAATTGTTGAGTTATAAAACACTTTTGGGCTCAATAAATTAATAACCTGATTTAATTAGATGACTTTTAAAATTGATATTAGATTTTTGAGATTGATATTTTTTTTTTTTTGCAAAACAGTATTTGATTGATTGAAGTTACAAATTTAAATATAAAAATTAATTTAATTTAAACACAAAACTATTAAGAAATTTTTATATTTTTATATGATTTTAAGTGAAATTATAATTTTTTAGCTTTTAATATATTATTTAATTGTATAAATAAATTACACACTTTAAAAAACTCTATAAATATTATAATTAAATTTACCAGTCTTAAAAATATTAAAAATAATTAAAATGAAAAATTGTAGTGTTTTTTCATGGGAATTAGATTTATTGTGTTATGATTTAGCTTCTTGAGTCTGAAGATGAGTGAAATGTTCACTCTAAAGATGAGTAAAGTGTTCACACATTTAAGAATTAAAATAAACTAACAAACAACCACCGAAAAAATTAAAAAGAAAAAGAGAAAAATGACCTCCTACGTTATCTGGTCCATTTAGGAAGAGTCTACTTCTGAAAAAAATGACCTTATCCGGTCCAGTTAGGAAGAGTCTAATTCTGGTACGTTACCCTTTTGCTTTTCTGATTTCAACGAGTACGTTAGCGATCTCTTAATGGAACCTTTGACTGTTCTTCCTAGCTCGACAGTGTCTGCTAAGAGTCCCTTACCATAACATGGAAATGTCAAAGCCGTTTGCAAAACCTGGGAGGCCGTTGTGAAGCACCCCCAGTTCTATGAAGACACATAAAAACTGGGGACTTCCGAGCAGTTCATATGTTTGATGCAACTCCGAGAATATATTGATTACACTTATCCTCATGTACAAATGGTGGTGTCTGTGTTTGACGCTCTCCGCGGCACTCGGGAAACGCTTCCTCCCCTGCCCCACTTCCCTGGCAGTCATAACGGAGTGCCACTCTTTCTTGATTGCATTTTTGTTAATAAAAAGTTGATTTTGTTGGGCGGGTGGAATCCGTGGAGCCCCGACCAACTGGAGCCACTCAAAACTGTTTTCATCTTCGATTTCGCATAAAGTAAGTGGAGCCGCGGTGCTTACATGCCTGTGCTTTCTCGGTGTCATGGCAAGGCCACATTTACATTGCCGACAGAGAGGATGGAAATTATAATATCCTGTCATCAGCAGTTGTTTACAATGTGTTTGAAGACGAATGGAAGCCTCTTAACAACATGAACCGAAGACGGGATGAATGCTATGGTGCTTTCCTTCATGGCTAATTTGTCGTTATTAGCAGTGACAGTGATGAGGCGGGTGATCTAATTGGGTGGAGTGCAGAAGTTTAAGATCCAGAAAGAGGAGGGGCATGGTCAACACTAGAGAATATATCGGATATCGAAAGGAAAGTCCCACGGGAGTGTGTGGTTATTTTTCTTCCGGGCAGTTGTATTCATTTGAAAAGCAGCAGGGAGTGACAGAAAACGATTCCGATGAAAACGTTTGGACGGTGCTCGATTCTCTTCCTAAAACCCTTGAAAGGATTCGGTGTTCTATAGCGTGGCGTGACAAGATTTTTGTTTACGGTTACGCTGATAGTGACGTTCGAGTTTGCATGGTGTGAGAAGATTTTTGTTTACGAAATAGATGAGAGAAATGCTAAATTTTGTTATATGTGTGAGTCGCCGCCTATAAAAACTGCAGCAGAAAAGCCAGCCGAAAGGATTCTGATGTGGACTACAATTGACATATCAGAAAATTCTTATCTGCACAATGGACAGAGTATTGACCGTGACGTTACTTTTGAGATTTGAAGCTAAGTAGTATCTTTAATAGCCATATTGTGGGTTGATTACAGCAAAGTTAATATATGCGCAGTAAGAAAGTTGACATTCTTGTTATACTTGAATGGACATTGGTATTAGATTTTAGAGAGGTACTGCATTCTAAAATGATGTTATTCTTGGATCTAGTTAACATGTACAATGTTGATTGATTGTGAAAATTTTATGGCATTCCAGAATACAGTTTTACATATTTTTGAAGCTGAAGACTGTGTGTTGTTATTGATTATTAAAAATTTCAAATGTTTCATGGTATTCCATAATACGAATTAGAAGCCTTAAAATTGCTGCAATTTCTCAATGTCCATCTCTTCTCGTTTCATTTTGTTAATTTTGCTTCACTAAAATTATATACACACTTTATTTTCATGATCAAATCAGAATATTTAAACCTCCACTGAATTAAATCTACCCTCATCATCGCATCAGATTTCCTAGTTTCTATATTAAGTTTTTACCATGATACAAAACTTCGTTTTTATTATCAAATCAAATGACACTAAGAAAAGATATCTGGTTCGTAAAACGAACGAACACGTCAACATAATGACCTTAGACAAGTTAGAAAAGTTCTATTTCAGATCAAGAAAAACAAATTTTCGAGGTACAAAAAAAGTTATACTAACCACAGAATACTTTAGTTTCTATGCTAGAGACCTTTGAGGATTCCCCACGGTATAAAAGGATAATGGCGGTTGTCTATCGCTTACCCACCAATATAAATGGGAAATAAGTTCAAAGAAAGAATGAAAAGGAAAGTTGAATATAAAATGATTGTCATTAGTATTATAGATCACGTGTAGATGGAGAACGTACACAGACAAAGTGTCTACGCAGTTTGCGAAAGATTCACTTAACACTGATAACCAAATTATAGGTTGAATAGAGCGAAATTAATCTAAGAAACTTGACATTCATGTTATTTTTGAATGAACACGGACAATAGATTTTAGATGTTGGAATAGCAGAAGAGTAAAGGCACAAATTACATAAAGATTTCACACAAAAGCACAAACGAGCTGCTGCTCTTTTATTAATCTTCAATCACTCTTAATGAATACAATGAACCCCGTGAAGAGTATTTAGCCTAACTTGACATCTAGACACTCACATAACTCAATTTGATCATCACTCACTTAACTGACTCTCAATTCACTTACCAAATTCATCTATATCACATAACTCGACTAACTCAACGCTTACTTAATTGATTGTCTAAATATACATGCACGAGTTAATTAACTACTTTAACACTCCCCCTTAATTACGACTATTAAACTAAAACAAAACCCATGACAACTCAAACATGCATACTGGTCTATGTTTCAGCTAGGCTTACAACACCGAATTTTCTTTTGTGAAACTCAAACACATCTATAGCTAATGGCTTTGTAAATATATCAGCCAATTGATCACTAGATTTATAAGGTTTCAAGTGAACTTCTCCATTGCTCACAAGTTCTCTAATAAAGTGATATCTAGTATCAATATGCTTGCTTTTTTGAAGAAACACACTATTCTTGGATAGTGAAATCACTGATGTGTTTTCACAGTATATCGTTGTTGATCCTTGTTGTTTCTGCTTGAGACCATTCAATACTCTTCTTAACTATATTGCTTGACATCCTACTGAACTTGATGCTACATATTCTCCTTCTGTTGATGATAGTGTCACAATGGGATGTTTCTTGGATGCCCATGCTATCAAACCTAAAGCAAGATGAAACACATGACCGGATGTGCTCTTATGATCATCCACACTGCCTGCAAAATCATTATCTATGTATCCAATGAAATCTTTATTTTCTGTACTTGCATACATTATGCCATATCTCTAGTTCTGCTATGTATCTCAGAATTATTTTTCCAACACTCCAATGTGTGTCTTTTGGAGTCTCCATAAATATGGAAATAAAACTCACTCTTTGCATAATATATGGTCTTGCAAATGTGAGATACATGAGGCTGCCAACCAATATTTTAAATAGAGTTGGATTGACAACTGATCCTTCATCATCCTTACTTAACTTTGTACCTGTTGCAACTAGTGTAGGTATAGGTTCGCAATTTTCCATCCTGAATCTTTTCAGCAAATCTCTTGCATATTTATTTTGACAAATAAAAATTGATTTTTTTGGATTGCTCGACTTCAATGCCAAGAAAATATTTCATGACACCAAGATCGGTCATCTCAAATTCTTTCATCATGGCTACTTTAAATTCATCTAACTCAAGATCGTCTATAAAAATCATATCATCAACATATAAGAAAACTATCAAAATGTGTCCATGCTCATTTACCTTTGTGTATAAGGTAGCCTCAATGTTCTTTCTGCAAAATCCATTCTTAAACATGTAACTATCAATTCTTCTATACGATGCTCTAGGTGCTTGCTTCAGTCCATAGAGCGCTTTCTTCAACCTGTAAACTTTATCTTCTTTACCTTCATCTTCATAACCTGGAGGTTGCTGCACATAAATTTCTTCTTCTAGAATTCTATTCAAGAAGGATAATTTGACATCCATCTGATATACTTTCCACTTTTTTTGATCTACTGTCGCTAGAACTTCTCTTACAGTATCCAATATGGCTACTGGAGAAAACATTTCTCAAGAGTTTATTCCAGATTGCTACGAGAATCCTTTTGCTTCAAGTCTTGCTTTAAATCTGTCAATTTCACCTTTCTCATTCAACTTTGTCTTGCATGCCCACTTCACACTAATGAGGTTTTATCCTTTGGAAAATTAACCAAATACCATGTATCATTCTTTTCATTAAAATCTATCTCTTCATTCGTTTCTTGAACTCAATTTTCATCTCTGATTACTTCTTCAAATGAAGAAAATTGGAATGCCAACAATGCAAAATTTGAACTAACATCCAAACCATCATAAATATCTTTTAAACTTCTCATCTTTTTCTTACAATTTTTTGATTCGTTACGTGATTGGCTGCTTGGAGAATTCTAGTCTGTTGATATGCTTGAAGATCCATGCTGCTCTGAAAATCTTGGAGTCATTGCCAGTGTAATTCTGTTTGGTGTCTTCTCTTTTCATTCTTGCTGCTCCTTTCTACTACATCATCCTCTTCCACCAATGGTGCTTGTGCATCAGTTGGTTTGTCTATAGTCACATTCCATGACTCTTGTTCTTTGAACACAACATCTTTGCAAATTATTGTGTTCTTGGTGACAGGGTTATACAATTTTTAAGTTTTTGACTGCTCACTATAACGAGTAAATATGCATTTTTCACTTTGATCATCTAATTTTCCTCTTATCTGCTTAGGGACATGTGCATAGGCTATACATCCAAAAATTCTGAAATGAGATACACTGCATGACATACCTGACCATGATTCTTCAGGAACTCTGTTCATCACACTCTTTGTAGGAGATCTCTTTATCACATAAATATCACATGCAACTACTTCTTCCCAATACTCATTAGACAAGTTTGTTACTTTCAACATGCTCCTTGTCATGCTCATGATTGTCTTGTTCTTTCTCTCTGCTACACCATTCTGCCATAGTGTGTGTCTGGCTGCAAATCGTCTTCTGATTCCATGTTGTTTGCAGTAGTCATGGAATGCTTCCGAATCATGTTTTCCACCACGATCTGATCGCAATACCTTGATCTATCGATCACTTTGGTTATCTACTAAGGCTTTGAACTCTTTTAACTTTGCAAAGGTTTCAGTCTTCTCTTTCAAGAATTAAACCCAAGTCTTTATGCTATAGTCATAAATAAAAGTGAGGAAGTAACAATTTCCACCAATCGACTTTGTCCTCATAGGTCCACACAAGTTGGTATGCATCAAATCAATTGGTTTCTTTACTCTGTATGAAACTCCCTTCGGAAAAATTTTGCAGTGTCACTTTGCCAAGATGCAACACTCACAAGTGCTAGTAGGTTCTTTGATGGGAGGAAATCCTCTAACCATCTGTTTCTTCTGCAACAATCTTAAACTGGAAAAATTCAAGTGTCCAAACTAAAAATTTCATAACAAGTAATTATTGGAACTTGCAGTTGTAAAAGAACTAACTTGATCATTGTAGTTCGTAATTAGAGGAAAGAGTCTATTCCTTGTCATCTGCATCTTTGATATCAACTTCTTTCTTGGGGGTTTGTCATAAATAACACACGCATGTCCCTGAAAGATAACATTGTATCATTTCTACATTAATTGACCAACACTTATCAAATTTTGTTTTGGACGGAGAACATAATATACCTCTGAGATTGTCTTTGGTTCCCCCTGCTTGGTCAGAATGTTGACCACTCCTTTACGATCTACATCCATAGTGTTGTCAGTCTCCAAATTTACCTCTTTCTTCATAGATTGATCCAAATTTGCAACCAGATTGTCATGTGGCTATTGCAACCACTGTCTAATAGCCACACCTTATCAAACACTTCATGCATGGTGTTGCATGCTAGGAACATGGAGTTAGTATTCTCTGTACTAACATTAGCTCCGTGGTTTCCTTGACCAGCTATCTTCTTCCTACAATCATGAGCATAGTGACAAAATTTATTGCAATAATAACATTTCACCTTTGATTTGTCAAACCTTTGATTATTGTGAAAGCTTCTACTGCTGTTGCTTCCACTTTGATGTTCATGCCCTTCTCATCCATCTCTCTTACCACCATAGCTTTCGCCTCGTTCTTTGCCTCCCGATCGTCCTATGCCTCGACCTCTTGAGATATAAACTTGAATTTTGAATGTAGTTTCTACAGTGGAATCCTTATTTCTATTTATCATTGCCTCATGCGAGAGAAGTGATCCCATAAATTCATCAACTAACAGCTTTTCCAAATCCTTGGCTTGTTCTATGGCTGTTACCACAACATCAAATGTGGTAGAAAAAGATCTAAGGACCTTCCCAATCATTGTTTGATTTTTAATGTGTTCAACATAAACTTTTAACTGATTTACTACAGAAATGACCCAATTCATGAAAGAATCTATGTCCTATATCTCCTTCATCTACAGACTTTCAAAATCTCTCGTATTATTCTGCAATTTAACAATATTAACTTTGACCATTACTTGATAGCTTGTTGCCAAAGTTTCTCATGCTTCCTTTCCTGAAGACGTGATCATTATCTTCTGGAACACTGATCAGTCCACTCCCTACTAGATAAGAAGCAACGCTTGTCCATTATTCCTCTCGTCTTTCTTCCATTGTTCCCTTTGTGCATTACTAAGGGCTCATTCTTTTGTGTCATCCGAAAGTTCTGCAAACCCAAACATGTCATGATCCCAAACATTATGTGCTTTGAACATGGTATCCATTTTAATAATCCACATATCATAATATTTTCCTGTGAAAAAAAGAAGTTATTGCTAGAAACTTGATGCGGCCATTTTGCTTCAAAAAATTCTTCTATAAAAACCCTAAATTTCTCTTTTTCTTTTTAAAAACTTTGGAATTATTTATTTATTTATTTTATATGATAAATATTTTATATACAAAATTATATATATAAAAAATCTTCTTAGTATAACTCTCTTGTATTTTAAAAAACTCATGCTGCTTAAAAAAAAAAAAAAAAAAAAGCATACATACCCTTTTTTTCAAATCTTTGCTTTTAAAAAACTAACTTGGACAATACCAACAAATATTTTTAATGCTCATCAAATCTTTTGAAAAGCTAATGGTCCATTTAAAAAAAATCATACGTAGCCCTTTTTTTCCAAAACTTTTCTTTTAAAATACTAACGTGGAGAATACCAATGTTACCAACGTTCGTTGTCTTGCTCATGGCCACTAGCAGGCTATGTATTTTCTAAACTTGATTGCGCACCTCGTGAGTGGAAAAATTGCGGAATAAATCTGGTTATGTCGAAATCTTAGGTTTTTCGAAAGTTTAGCAGGCTATGTATTTTATAAACTTGATTGCGCACCTCGTGAGTGGAAAAATTACGGAATAAATCTGGTTATGTCGAAATCTTAGGTTTTTCGAAAGTTGCACAGTTTTCAATAAAAAAAGGTGTGGATCTATGCGTTTTTTTTGCATTAAAAACGTTCAAACCTGCACGTTTTCTTATTTTTTCAACGTTTTTACAAAATAAAATAAAAAAATTGTTAGCTTTTTGTTCTCGCCTTTTTTTCTCTAGCGCTGGTCACCCACGGATCTTGTGATCTTTCCTCATATGATACCAATTGGTTGGAATTGAAGAAGCGTAAAGGAACAAATTACACAAATATTTCACACAATAACACAAACAAACTATTGCTCTTCCATTAATCTTCAATCACTCTCAATGAATACAATGAACTTGATGAAGATTATTTAATCTAACTTGACATGCACACACTCACATAACTCAAATTGACCATCACTTACTTAATTGACTCTATAACTCACTTACCAAATTCATTTAGCGCATAACTCGACTAACTCAACCCTTAATTAATTGATTGTCTAACTCTTCATGTGAGAGTTATTTAACTATTTTAAAATTAGAGAGTTCCTACATTAAAAATGATGTTATACTTAAATGAAGTTTAGACATGTCCAACAAATATGACATTCATGTTATCCTTAGTAAAGATAGGCAATAGATTTTAGAAAGTTCCTATATTAAAAATGATGTTACTTTTGGATGAAGTTTAGACGTGTCCAACTGAACAATGTTGCTTGATTGTTAATTAAATTGAAAAACTTTATATCTCAATAAAAGAATGATGATGGAATAACTTTACATCTCGATAAAATAAAATAATAATAAAATAATAATGACATAATACAATTACAATGTAAAGCTATGTGATCATTTTGTAGTGATATGTGCATATTTTTATTAAAAATGAAATAGAACAAAATTATTATAATTTTTTTTAATTGAAAATTTAATAAAAATATTGTTACTTTAGAGTTGCATTTTAGAGCTCATATATGATTTTAAAAAAAAATTAATAGAAAATTTAATTAATTTTTTTAATTTTTTTTAAATTTTAAGAAGAAAGTTACAAAATATATATATATTGTTAGTTTTAACTAACTAGTTTAATATCTTTAGATATCATTTCTCGTATTTAACTGTGTTAAATAAGTCATTCATTTATGACCATTTTCATGATAAGTAGTTTACTTTTTTTAAATAAAAAAATATAATAAATATAATTATTTAAAATTTAAATTAAATATTCATTAAAAATAGTTTGATTTTTTTAAATGAAAAAAAATATAATAAATTTAATGATTGAAAATTTAAATTAAATATATATCTGTCTAAATAATCCTATAAAAATACTTCGAATTGTGGATTTTGGATGAATCCAGTTGTTGAACATCAAGATCATAATTCTGAATGTAGTTCAGAAGATTCTCCACCACCTTTAACACAAAAATGGCATAGCATGAGTGATCTCCTTGATGATCCTCCCTCGATACCTCAATTTTAGGAAGATTCGCAAGCACTCTTAGCTATGGAGCCATTCATGCCCATGTATGCTTATATGATGCATGCATCTGATCCACAGGCTTGTGCAGAAGAAATTGGGCATCCTGAATGGGAAGCAACAATGGATGAGAAATATAACTCTCTCATTGAGAACCAAACTTGGGATTTATTTCCTCTACCTTCCAATCAAAAACTTGTGAGGTGCAACATGATTTACCAAACCAAGAAAGAAGAAAATGGCAAAGTTAGTTGATATAAGGCATGGTTGGTAACAAAAAGTTTTCAGCAGGTACATGGTGTTGACTATGATGAGACTTTTGATCCAGTGGAAAAAATGGATTCCAATCGGCTAGCTCTCTCCATTGTAGCGTCAAGAGGATGGGAGGTGCATCATATGGATGTGAAAAATACCTTTCTTCATGGTGATCTCGAGGAGGTAATCTACATGGAGTAGCCACAGGGATACATGCAAAATTAATCTCTGGTATGAAAACTAAAGAATTCTCTCTATGGCCTGAAGTAGGCACCTAGAACATGGTATACAAAGATGGATTCTTATTTGTTATATAAAAATTTTGTATGCTACAAATATGATTCCAATGTTTATTTTTTTGAAGAAAATTGACTCCTTGTTGATCAGAGTACTCTACGTAAACGATATTTTCATAACAGGTAGTTCAAATTCCGTCATTACTAAAATTAAAATAGAATTGCATAAGCAGTTTTTTATGAAAAACATGGGCTTGCTAAATTTCTTCCCTGGACTAGAGATCAATCAAAGTGGTTCTCAGATTACCATTTCTCAACAAAAGTATGCTAGAGATCTTTTGGCACGATTTCACATGAGTGACTGCAAGCCAACAACCACACCTTTCTTATTAGGGATAATTCTTGAGAATGGCAAAGAAACACCATTGGTTGATTGCACATTGTACCGTCAGCTTGTGGGAAGTATTCTTTATCTCACTCACTCCCGTCCTGGTCTCTCATATGCCGCAGGAGCAGTTTCTAGATACATGCAGGATCCACATGAGTTACACTGGAAAGGTGCAAAGTGCATCCTTCGATATGTCCAGGGGACAATCACCTGTGGGATTCATTATGCAGGTAATTGTTCTTTGAAACTCATTTAGTTCACAGATTCAGATTAGGGTGGTGACAACATTGATCGCAAGTCCACTTATGGTTATGTACTTAGTTTGCGATCCGACCCAATTTTTTGGTCAAGTAAGAAGCCAACTGCCATTACTTTATCATCAGCAGAGGTCGACTATAGAGGAGTAGTCAATGCCACTATTAAGGCCATTTGGCTATAACATTTCCTATCTGAGCTTGAGATCAGTTTCCATCATCCAATTGTCATCTTGTGTGATTATCAAAGTATGCTAAAGTTTTGTAGAGATGCAATGTAGTGACAGTGGACCAAACACATTGAGATCTGCATGCACTTCATTAGAGAACTCGTTCATGATTGTTAGGTCCCTATATTACTATTTTAGTCCCTTATTGTCATTAATGTAGCGCCCTTATTGTTATTGTTGTACCCGTGTAACCCCAATATTTTTATTAATGTGCCCTTACATTATTATTGTTAGGCCGGTTAGGACTATATTGTGGCCCCATGGAATCTTATATATAGAAGGAGGTTTTGGTCATTTGTAACATCTAATAATTGTTCATCTATTTAATGTATTGGAGGTTTCCCCCTCAAAGTGGCTGATTTCTAAGGCATTGATCTCTCTTTTATTCCATTTTTGGAGCTGGTTTCATAACATTTGGTATTAGAGGTTTTCATTCTAGGCTTTCGCTGCTTCAAACAAGTCATTGTGGAATTTTCACTATAATGTTTTTTCTACGAAGGTTTAGAAGCTGAAAGTTTTAGGGCATGAAGAATAAATCTTGAGGAAGGCTGTGGAAACATTTCAGATTTTGTTTCACAATATTTTCGAAGATATGATCAGTGGAAGTTAGGGATTTTTGTAGGCTCCTGAATTTATCCTAAACAGGTCATCGTGGAATTTTCGCTATAAATGTTTTTCTGTGAGGGTTTAGAAGCTGAAATGTTTATAGAGTGAAGCTAAAATCCTGAGTCTCTTGGAAAAATTTCAGATCTTTATTCACGATATTTTTGGGCATACCATCTATGGAAGTTAGAGTTTTTTAAGGCTCTCGAATTTCATCTCAAATAGGTGACCGTAGAAAAATCATCATAACTCTCTCTCTGACCATTGGGTTAGAATTTTGTAAAAATTGGTTGTAAGTACACGGATTGAAGTTTCCTTTGTGTCAATTTCAGAGCCTAAGGAGGAAACAGTGATATGTGGCACACCGTACAAGTTCACGTTGCTGAACAAGTCCATAATTAGGGCATTGTGGGAGATTGGTTATAACTTTTATTTGAAGAATCCAAATCAAGTCAGACCTATGGCATTTGAAGGAAGATTCAGAGGGAAAATATAGGGCCAATTTTCAGATATTGAAGATTTGAAATCAAAGAGATAATTCAGTTTCAATCTTGATCTCCTCAAAAGTAGGAAAAAGGTGTGTATTTTTTTTCAAATTGCGTAAGTCTTGTGTGAAAAATCAGTTTGAATTGATTCCAAGGGCATATTGTAGCATAGATATTAGTATTAGGCTCTAAAATGCCACCATAAAAGAATTCAACACCCATTAAGCCTTCAGAAGTCTCTACTATGACTCATGAAGATGAAGAAATGTGACATGAAATATCAAAATTACAAGAGCAAGTGCACCAAATTTCACTCTCGCAAAGAGAAAAAAAAAATAAGATGGATTGAATGGAAGCTAGCATAAAAGCTAAGATGGATGCCATGGAGGCTAATATGGATGACATGGAAGCTAAGATCGATGAAAAATTGAAACACAACATGGAAACCATGAAGAATGATCTAAAAGAAGACATGGAAGGTTTGAAAAAGTTGATACAAGAAATGTTTCCTAAGGCAAAAAGATAGTAGAGGAAACTCGTGATGAGAACAAAATAAATGTTAATCATAATTTCATAAAATTTAATGTTGAATGGAAGAACCACCATATTCCAAAGATGGATATGAGGAAGTTTGATGGCAAGGATTTTGTAACATGGATACTATAGATGGAGCAATATTTTGATCTCAATAATGTAAAAAACACACAAAAGGTACGCATTGAAAATTTACTCTTATAACAAAATAAATTTGTATGGTATCGATGGCTTTTCTCTCGTAAAAAACTGGTCACTTGGTCAATTTTTATGCAGGAAATGATAGCACATTATGAGGATACAAAAAGCAACACGTTCTTTAGCCAGTTGATAAATCTCAAACCAAAGGGTTCAATGGTGGAGCACATTGAGGACATTTAAAAATTGAATATAAGGGTAGCTGATATTTCAGAGGAACACAAGATTGATGTATTCATAGGGATTTTAAAGGATAACATACAAAATGAAGTTCACATTTGGGAGCCTGATTCATTGGAAAAGGCATTTAGGTTGGCAAGAAAATTTGAATGTAAAATTATGTCGATAAGGAAGCCTACCACTCAGATCTATAAAGATGGAAGTGTTGCTACTTTTAGACTTCCACAACCTACAAGGTTGACACCACAAAAATTGGAAGAAAAAAGAGAAAAAGGGCTTTGCTACAGTTGTGATAGCAAATACAGTAAAGGTCGTAAGTGTGCTGAGAAGAAATTATTTTACATAGATTGAGAAGAGGAAGAAGAAAATGAACAAGAATCTTCAAAGGGAGAGGATATACACCTAGAACCAACCCTAGAAGAGGAAGAAATGAGTCCGACCATATCGTGTAATGCATTGGAAGGAATTACCACTCATCAAACTCTCAAGATAGAAGGACATATCAAGAAGAAAAAGTTAATAGTGTTGATTGATTCGGGTAGTACCCATAATTTTATTCATTCTAAGGTAGCCAAGGAATTGAATTGTCTCCTATACTCAACACCAAAATGTCAAGCAATGGTTGCAAATTGAGGAACTATAAATTTCTCTAGAAAATGTCATAATATCAAGCTAACCATGTGGGAATATGTATTGAATAAAATAGTCCAATGTTTTCCATTCCAATGGGAGGCATTGATGTTGTACTAGGAGTACAATAGTTACAATCTTTGGGGATGGTAGCTTTTAATTTTCAAGAACTTTTATTGAATTTTTTTTTAGAAAGAAAGGAAGTTTAATTACGGGGTATCGCAGGGAAGCCGAGAAAGATAATAAGCTTTAATGTCATGACAATGCTTCTGAAGAAAGAGAAACAATGTAGGTTTTAACCCTGAACAAAAATTATCTGCAAACAGATCTTAAAACAGAAAATAAACAATAGTGAGAACATAAAAAACATAAAACAGATATACACAGATATTTTCCCTTGGATCCAAAATTGGTATACATGCCGAAGCATACATATACCCAAATCAATTAACCCTAGATTAGAACATAACCGTAGTTCCCTTGACCGGGTCTACAAAATACCAGGGGCCGAAAACCATCATCCCCCAAAAACCATGTGCAAACTCATGCACAGAACCATGGGTGGGTCCTTCTATGAGTGGGTTCGCACACCAAAAACCATTTCTGGGGGCATTGCCCTGGACCCTAATAGGGGAGGCTTCCACCCCCCCTATGACCCCCCTACTGCGCCCGGTGCAACGTACGAAATAGTATAACACATACCCAACATTCTCCCACTTGTTGTTTTCTTTCCGCAAGGGGGCCACATGAGAGCTTAGTCATTATACCAGCTCTGCAACACCCATTGTTTCTCTACACCAAGAGAACTTATGAGTGCTCACAGAGTTCTTCAATGCATCTGCAACACTCTTCAATGTGTCCACCTTTACTAGCAACGCCCTTTTATCCTCAACCATATCTCTCTCAAGGTGATATTGAACATCAATATGCTTTGTCTTAGAATGATAAGCAGGGTTCTTAGCCGAAAAAATGCACTTTGGCTATCACAGTCTATCCTTATAGCTCGATCCACCAACCCCATACTTGAACACAATCTTTTCAACCAAACTGCTTCCTTGCTAGTGGCTACCATGTATTCTTCCTCTATAGTTGAAAGAGCCACTACAGACTACCTTTTACTCATCCAACTAACTACACCACCAAATAGGCTAAACACATACCCACTTGTAGATCTTCTTTGGTCCAGATATCTAACCTAGTCTACATCAACAAAACCACAAATGTACAACACTCTTTCCAATCCTGGTCTTCCCTGGTAGCACAATCCATAATCACTAGTGCCACGCAAATATTTGAAAACCTGCTTCACGGCTATCCAATGCTCCTTCCCTAGGTTTGACATAAACCTGCTCAATACTCCCACTACATGTGCAATGTCTAATCTAGTACAGACCATTGCATACATCAGGATACCCACTGCAGTTGCATATGCAACATGGGACATATCCTCCTCTTCTTGTTGTGTCTTGGGACACTGTTCAACAGATAGGTTTACACCTATAGGAATCAGAACCTTCACCAGTTTACTATCCTATATATTGAACCTCTGCAATATAGTCTCGACATACTTCCTCTGGTTTAACCAGAGCTTCCTCTTTGCCCAATCTCTCTTAATTTCCATGCCCAAAATATAGTTTACAACACCCAGATCCTTCATGTCGAATTTGGAGAACAATTGGGTCTTCAAACCTTGGATAATTTATTTGTCATTTCCAATCAACAACATATCATCCACATACAAGAACAAATAAATAACACGGTCACAAATTAATTTAAAATAAACACAGTGATACTCCTTGCTTCTAGTGAAGCCAATTCCCCTTATATAGGTATCAAAATTTCTGATACCACATTATTGGTGATTGTTTTAACCCATACAGAGAGTTATTTAACCTGCATACCAGTTCTTTCTTACCATTCACCATAAAGCCTTCAGGTTGCTTCATGTAGATCTCCTCTTCTAGATCCCTGTGAAGAAATGATGTCTTCACATCCATCTGTTCTACCTCAAAATCAAATGCAACAACAATAGATAAAAGTAGTCTAATAGAAGAAACCTTGGCAATAGAAGGAAAAATATCACTGAAATCAATTCCCAGCACCTGGGAATAACCTTTTGCTACCAACTGAGCTTTGTATTTCTCCACCTTGCCTTCTACATTCATCTTATTTTTAAACACCCATTTGCTCCCAATGGGCTTCTTTCCAGCCGACAACTCCACCAGATCCCATGCCTCATTTTTGTGCAAGGATGACATTTCATCAACCATGGCCTCCTTCAAGAGTTTTCCATCCTTTGAATCTATTGCCTCCCTGACAGTCTTGGGATCATCATCAGTTATAGTTAAGGAAAAATTTGAACAGAAGAAAATGGACTATACCTTTCTCATCATCTTCTTTCCCGAACTTATCTTCTCACAGCTGGAGTTTGTTGCTCTTCTTCTTTTGAGTCTTCTTCTATTGTAGAGTTTGATTCATCCTCCTTTTACTACAGGAAAAAATGACATTGGTGAGGGGTGAAAATGGTCACCATAAGCTCATTGGTGAGGGTCAAAAGAGCCTTTGTCACCAAAAATTGAACGTCACCGAAGGTGGTGTCGCCATAAGTATAGGTGTTGTGGTGATGTTCAAGGTCCATCACCAATAATGATTTATAGTGACGGATAGTGACTGTCACCATTTAATATGAGTGATGGTGAAAGACAATACCTTCTGTCACCAAAAAATAGAATGTCACCAAAGGTGGCGTCGCCGAAAGTATGTGTTGTGGTGACATTCAAGGTTCGTCACGAATATTGATTATAATGATGGATAGTGACTGTCACCATTTCATATGAATAACGATGATTTTTTGTGATGGACCTTTCATGGTCGTCATTATTAGTGCATATATATGGCAACGTTTATTGACCGTCACCATAAACTCATTGGTGACATCAAGGTCCTTCATGAAAAACAAATATAATGACAGACAGTGACCCTCACCATTTCATATCAGCAAAAAAGAGTTATGGTGATAGACCTTTAATGGTCATTACTCTTTATGTGTATATATGGTGTCGTTCATTGACCATCACCATTTCATATTCTGGTGAGGGTCGAAAAATGTCACTACAAGCTTATTGGTGATGGTCAAAAGAGCATCTTTCACCAAAAACTGATCATTGTCATTCCCTATGAATATTAGGGCATGATGGAATCAAACCACCAACCTCTTTCTTGTAAAGAAGGTGCTCTTCCATTGAGCTAGCACCCTTTAAAGAATTAGGCTTTAAACTAGCAATTTCCCCTAAAAGTTTAAAGATACACCAAAGGAATAAAAAATCTAGGAAGATCAAAAGTTGCTAGAAATAATATGCTCAATATACATAATAAAATGACAATAAGGATAACTTTTGATATAATATAACAAAGCATGTATTACTTAGGAGAATAACTATAAAGCACAACTAGAAATTTGAATCACAACATAACAATATAAAAGAATATGCAATAGGAAAGGAACAACTCCACAGTTTGAGAAATATGAACAATCCATGGGCATGTTATTATATATTGATATAGATAACGAAATAGAAATCTAGATTTATGAAATTAAAGTATCACACAAGAATGTCTTGAAAAAATATCAATATGTAAAATAGTATTTTTTGCATTTAGATTTTCCTTGCAGAACCTCGAGAAAAATTTTCCATAGAAACAACCAATAAACATAACAACATGGACCTTAGGAGCAATTGTGTAGGGGATAAAATATGAAGGTAAAGAACTAGAGAATTATTGAAAGAAAATGATGAAAATCATATCTAGAAAGAACTGAGAACCATGTGAAGTAAACCACACATTTATCATCATGACTAGTACACTTGCAAAAAATGATCAGAATAAATTATGAAATATTCCATCAAAAAATAGTAAATTTTTCCTCTAAAATACAGTTTCAAATTAATCACTAGCATGAAGCTAACTTCTCTACAAAAATAGAGAAGTTTCAAGACAATTTATAATAGGTTGCACGACAATCATGTTGATAAAAAATTCCAAGGAATAAGACCACAGCAGTCAACAAGAGTGTCATCATACTTAATACTATCAAAGAGTGGTCAATAGAAAAAGTGAATTTATGGACCTTCATAACTTACATTGGTTCCTTATCCTTCATCCAACCCTAAAATTTTAGACCAAGGTTAACATTTTGAAGGAAAATTAAGAAAAGTCACATGATCTTGTGAAATAAGATTTTTATCACTACCATTAACTATAATGCAATAGGTTTGCACAAACAAAGCATCCTTGTCTAAAGTGAAGTAGTAAGTGACGATTAAGACTAATTGTGGGCTTAGAATCGTTTTTCCATTTTTCTTTTGAATTGTTAGAATACCATACTTAGTAGCAGAGGCATTCCCACCATTGATTGGGAAGTCCACAAAAACCACTTATGTAACTGGGATTGTTGACTATAATCATTTTAACCTTCTCGTTAAATTTTATCAGCCACTGAAATATGTGTTGAGAACTCTTTTCTTAAGACATCCCTCATTAGAATGGGCAGACCATTAGTGATAATAACAATATTATCGTAATATTTCCACTATCATTACAATTGATTTTGCGCTAAAACTTAGACTTATGGGTACCTTTTTCATGCCTTTTAAACAAATGAAGATGACAAGGGGAAGGAGCAAAAGAAGAGGGATTAGAAAACATCCACTTAGAGGAGCTTGAATCATTGTCAATGATGCTCCATCTTTAGGGATCACTTCTGTAAATTTCTTTCAATATTTAAGGCAAGCCAAAAAGCCTTGCTCCAATGAACTGAGTGCATGCAAAGTCCATCTTGTGTTGAATATGAAACAAGAGACACTTGATAAAATTGAAACATTAATCCCCAGTGATGAATTTTTCAATATACTAATGAACAATCAATACCAGCAATTGTCATAGAGGCAACCACCGCTAAGTATCTAAAAGGTTAGAAACATTTGCTAATAACTAGTTTGTAAAATCCATTGAAATCACCCAACAGGCACCACATTGCACACAACATCTTGAGTTGTGGGAGAAAGAATCTTAAATTAGAATGCACCCTTTTGCCAGAGTAAGGGAATTTTGGAGAAACAAAAATGCCTATGATAAGTTATATACCTGTTGGAGGTATAGAAATTTTTCCAGCAGATTAGGAGGTTGGTCCAGACTCCAAGAAATATCTAGGGAACAACCCCAAACTTGAGTAGCTAAGGTAATGGAAGAAAAATTGAGAAGGAATGTGAAGGAAAATGTCTTGCAATCAGACTAAAATCACAGGATAAAGACAAACCAAGAGTGACAAAGTTATGGATAGTTCCTTAGCCTAAAGAGGCTAGAAGCTCATGCAACACTAGAAGGTTATTATATTGGGCAAAGAGAATGCTATGTGCATCTTGCAGATGCAAACTACTCTTGCACGTGGTGGGAAAAAGGGCTTGCAAAAAGATTCCTTGTGTGCAGCATCAACACACACAACATTCTCTTTTTTCCAATGCACTAACCTTCTAGTTGTGGGAAAATAACACTTGGGTCACAGTGGCAAGGCTTTCAGTAGTATAAACTTACCAAATCTTCCATAATTTGCGTTATTGTACCAGAACTAGATCTTGGAACTATGATAAGCTGTGAGGTGTTTCCACTGCAAGACATCAAACAACGTCTTTAGCATTCAGAGATGAAAAACTTGAGAAACACCTCGACCCAAAAAGAAACGACCAAATAATAATAATAATAAATCTAGAAGATTATAAATAAGAAACCCTGCTATCACTACACTAGAGGTGCAAGCCTTCACCTTTTTATTTTTCATTATATTTTTCACAAAATCCCTCCAATCTTAGCCTATCACATTTTTGCATTTAGCAACAGTTAAATCCTTTTTCATTTGGTCACGTATGGATCCCAATGGACAACTAGTATTATATACACCATACATAACAATTAGGAAGCAAAAACAAGTAAATGCAATTTTTCAACAATAACTTCTTATGAGGAAATGTTAGTTACAGTAACAACAATGGTATTCCAATTGCATAAACCATATGTATCTCCTGTGGAAAGGCTAATTGTAATCCCTATGTGAGCCAAAATCTCAATAAATAGCAACATAAAGAACTAATATGCAGTGGAATTATTGTAGAAACTATTTTATAAATGGGAAAGGTAGTGAATTATGGAATAGCATATCATGCATACTACCTATTTAGTTTCTTACCCTGCAATATCATTTTTAGTTTCTTTAATATTTGGGTACACTGCTAGGTTATGATATAGTCGTTTATATGCAAATTTTAGTCCTTTTTTTAGTAACTAATTAGGTTGGTGTTATGTAGGTAAATCCTCTCTGTGGACAGAGGCGATACCTCTATCGCTAGAGTGGGTCTAGAAACAAAGGGACATGCTAAAGTGTTGCTTCCTAATTATTGAATGAACAAGGGAAACGGTAAATTGACCTACCTATAATCAGACGTTGTCGTTGTTGTTGTAGTAGTGGTGGCCTCTCACTCCTCCTTCGGTAAGTCATAATCTGTTTGACATTACACTTGGATACATGCACAAAGAATAAGAAAACAAGAATAGCATACAAGATGACAACATTCCATTCATAACTGTTAACCAATCAAAGAGGGCTAAACATATTGCGTTAAAAAAACATTATAACACAACAATGGAACCAAATAGTAGTCATGTATGTAAATGAATAGAAGGAAGAGTTACAATTGATTCTTTGATGTCGCAGTCTCCTTCAGTGGGGTTCAGGCGAAGTGCATCACAGATGCTCATCAGGGAATTTAGACAGGATGAAGGCATGGACTCAAGCTCTCTTCAACATAATTCCTTCTATCTTCTCCAGTCATTTAGCTATAGTATATCTAATTCTCCAAGTTCAGCTATACAGCCATTCAGCTAGCTTGTTCTAAGAGAGATAGTTTCTTTTATAGAGGAAAAGGAGGTTAGGATCCCTACAAAGGTGGGAGGGAGGGCTATCCTTTAGGGAGTTCCAATAAGGTGGAAACCATAAACCTAAATGAGGCAGTCTGTGGTTTATCAGTTCAACCACTCCCAATGACTCATCCTCGAGCTGGTTGGAATAGAATCTCCACCTCTATTTTTAAAAACCATTCCATAAATAGCTTGGCATGGGTGGAAAAATAGGACAGAGCAACAGGTGGCACGAGCCCAGTGTTAATTTTCCTCTTCAGTGCGAGGGCATAACTGATTACCCGTGCCAAGGAAAAAACAAGGGTTTTTGAGTCTCTGGTTAGGGAATTGTCAAGAAGAGGAATGTTAATATCATGTAAAGGGACACAATGATGGTGTTTGCAAGGCACAAAACTAATTATTCATCACATAAGTGACCCTACAATGGGCGAGATGGGGAATGTAGCGACAGTGACAAAATCCTGTGTAACAGTTGGGTATGTATAAATGCTACCTAGCTATCGAGTTTGACTCCTAGAAAAAAGGACATGCAATTTTAGATAAATGAGAACATGTTTCATAATGACCAATAATGGAATATTGGCCAAAACATTTCTTTGCTTTCATGTTGAGGGATGAGACTAAAGTTTGTAAAAAGTAGGCATGTTTGTTTTTTAAATAAGCTAAATGAAAAAAACCCAAAGTGTTATTATATTTTAACACTGCCATTTGTTAAATAGATGCTATGTTCTTAAAACCACCAATAACCTTTGCTTCCAAAATTGCTTTAGTATCAATGAAAGAGGACCCTTACCAATTTCTTGCAAAGCTTACCAGACCTCAAATGATAGTGATAAATTTTGATTTTACTATTGCACATCATCTAGTGTACACACCATTGTTTGTTGTTGTGACAAGGGTTACTGTACAATCAACATTGACTTAACTATCATTGACACTTCACTATCATTGTATGCCACTGTGCTGAATCTAACACATCATCCCATCATTGATTATAGACAGATAGAAGGTAATTACAGTCACTTTCATGAGTCATTGTCTTGCCAATGTTTTTCCTCTATTGTCAGCCAATTGTCAATTTCAAGGATTCATTGCAACAACTTGCAATATATATACAAGGTCACCTATTTAAGCTTTTGCCCATATTCAATAGTGACAAAATTGTTGCACATATTCAAAACATCTTAAAATACTGAATGTTATTACTCTTCAAATCCTGGACTTTGGATTAGGTCTAAAACTCTTTATTACTTTAAGAGCCAAAACAAACAACAAATAGAAATGTAATATTCATGATAGAATATTAAAAGTGAATAAATTGTAAACTAGGATTTAAGAATTAAAGAACTTCTAATGGAAACATGTACATTGTATGTGTTTTTGTTTATGGTATGATATTAAGAGAATAAAACACACCTTGTAACTTCTTGCCTTAATCATGGAAAATGGATTTTTATCTTTGTGGAGATAAGAATATGGACTTTTTGTTGTAATTTCTTTGGTTGATGAATGCTTTTCAATTCCTTGAATGTATAACTTCTGTAATTGCAATCGCAAGTGTATAATGGAATGAAAAATATAGTCATTATCACCTTTCAAATAATGCAATCCTTGCCAAACAATCTTCTCCAATGTGTGTCACAAAAAAAACACTATCAGATCAATGTCTTATATAATACTACTGTTATTTCTATGTCACATATATGATCAAGCCTACAAGGTATCTTGGTGTGAGGGATTCTGACATCAACATATGTAGTTGTCAAGTATAGCCTTTGTCTCTTATTAAGGTCAAGACTGCCATCAATCCAAAACCTTGCAAGTCCTTTTATATGCTACTTCTGTCTAATATAGATAAAAGGCTTATAGCATGAGAATTATGAATATTAGTCCTCTGTCTATTCATACTACTGCATATGGAGGAAACCTTTGACAAAATTATTACATTCCCAATAATGACACTATAGTGAAGCCAAATGAAACAAAAATTTATGCTTGAATACCTTACATATTGCAAAGTTTTAATGCTTTAGAAACTATAATACGTAGACACTCATTATTGATCGATTATAGAGATGTGCCTAAATTCATTGTCTCCTGATTGCGACTATCCAGTCAACGACAACCATAAATGGCCGAGATAGGGAAGCCTGTAGAAAACATTCACAATAGAAATGCAAAATCTTTGTATGCCTTAGTATGGCTTCTGAGAATCGAATCATTTTTTCGTCTTATATTTATAGTGATCTGCATAGGATGCCCTTACATGTTCATGATTTGCAGGATCAAAATCGGCCTCGTTCCATGCCAGCACGACAGAGTGAAGGACATGAAAATATCATCTTTGAAGCATAGCTAAAAAATTCAATCTAACAGGACATCCATACACACGGAATTACCATTTCCATCTCCTTTACATGACGTGTGGCTGCCTCCAGTATTCCGGAATCACTTCCATAGCTTCAGAAACTATAATACATCTGAATAGACCTTGAAATATTTAGATTCAAACTCCAGAATTCTGAATCAATTGTTTGAATTATTCATCTTTATAATGGTGCTGGGTCGTAGATGACTAAATTGATGACAACAAAGTGCAGAAGAATGACAGAATTGATGACCAAAAAAGTGAAAAATAATCGCAATCTAAAAGGGGTTGTAGACATATCAGTAAAGAAGTTATCTGTAGATCTGAAATAGGTCATATGCCCTTGCCCTAACCAGAGATGACTGAAATGCTTCAAGGAGCTGTACACAACATTTTGGGGAATGTTCAAATAGTCTATAAGATAAAAGGATCACTGGAAGGTTGGAGAAAAATGGGGGGAGAGAACACTTCATCAAGAACATGAATCTTCATTCTGGGGGCTGAGGAAGGAATTTTGGAAGGATATGTTTTCGTATTTGAACAAGTATAAGAAGATCCTTAGAAGGGAAAAACCTCTACGCAAGTGGACCGATGCAGATGTGGAGGATTTTATCTAATCGAATCCCGTCTATGGCCCTTAGCAGCTGAAACTCATGTGAGAACCTGCGAAGATAGCAGCCACTAGGAGTTTGATTGGTGTGGTTTCGACGGCTAAGGTTTCATGAAAATACTATAGACTTGGAATCAGAGCTATATTGTCCTTCGGTGTAGGAGTTGCTTTTGGTTGGGTTTTTGGGAAGGAAATTGCAAACCATACACTTCATCTATATAAGTTTGACTCCATGGATGCCCAGCTGAAGTTTTTTGAGTGGTGGGAAAAGAATTCTGAAGGTAGATCTTGAATTTCCTGGCAGAAACTTTTCTTTCTCACCATGTGTGCTTACAAAAGTTCATAGAATCATTTCAATGAATTGGGGGCTGAAATTATTTATAAAAAAAAGGTTTTCAAACAAGCCTGAATGGATAATTAACAACCCTTACTATCCATCGATTTATAATAATCACAAATACAAGGGTGTTGCTCAGAAATTATGCCGCATGGAATTCTTTGAATTATACAAGGATTTCCTCTTGCTAGTTTCTATAGCCCTAGTTCTTACGCACTGTTCAGCAATGAACCTATTGGCCACAGAGGAAATCCTTGTATAAAATACGATACCCTTAATGGGATGAAAGTTTACTCACTGCAATTATGAAACCAAACAAGATACTAAGAAATGCACAGGAAATGGACACAGAGATAAATAAGTGGCCTCAAAAATATTAAATAGGTCATTAATGCTCGAAACTTACTTTCCTGCCGTAGATGGAAGAAGAAATTACTGCACGTGAAGAAAGAGACGAAATTTTTTCCATGTTGTTGACAGATAGATTTCCCTCGGGCCTAATAGAATAAGACCCATAAAAAAATCCTTAATCACTAAGCTAGCAGGAGATGAGCAGGATATGTGTTTTGGGCGGGAGATGTGTTATTTTAACTTGAGGTTTAAAATTTAAACGAAAAATGAATACTCCATCCTTCCATTTTTCCAAACATCATTTTTAAATATATTATGCTCTCCAAATATCATTTTTAATACCATACTTATTGTTGTTTTGATGGATGGTGAGTGCACTCCTTGATTCTTTGTAATGTTAACAATTGTTTAAAAGGAAGTTTCAAAAATCAATCCAATTTCGTTCTAATAAATTTATTTTAAAAACATTGATGATGAACCACATAGAAAGGTGTCGAACTTTAAAAAATTGTGATTTATCTAGAAGAGTTTTTGAAGAAATTAATTAATTGATTATTAAAATAAAATTGAGATAACATAGTAAATATAGGAGAGGTTTTTTCCACCCATGGTTTTGCTCATGGTTTTCCTCCATGCCAACAAGGGGGAATTAACCTGATCATAGGTTCCAACTAGACCTGCTCTCATTTGGAATGGATAATCCCACGGGTTTTAAGGATTGTTATAAGGGTTAGGGGAATAATGAGTTAGTGGTTAAGGGATTAAGGATTAGGGGCTTAGGCGTTAGGGTAATAAGGGCTTACGATTTAGAGGTTTACCATTTACGGGTTAGGGGAATAATGAGTTAGTGGTTAAGGGGTTAGGGATTAGGGGCTTAGGGGTTAACGGGTTAAGGATTGGGAGCTTAGGGGTTAGGGGATTTAGGCAGATTTAGGGGTTAAGGGAATAATGAGTTAGTGGTTAAGGGATTAGGGATTCAAGTTGGGGGAATAATGAGTTAGTGGTTAAATGGTTAGGTACTTGCGGGTTAGTGGTTAGGGGATTTAAGCACATTTAGGGGATAGGGGATTTAGGCATAGTTAGGGGTTAGGTGAATAATTATTTAGTGGTTAGGGGATTAGGGATTAGGAGCTTATGGGTTAGGGGATTTAGCAGTTAAGGATCTGAGGGGTTAGGCGTGATGGGTTAAAGGGTTATGGGTTAAGATTTAACGGTTTAGTTTTTTAGGGGTTAAGGGGTTAGGGGTTTAGCTGTTAGTGGTTTAGGGGTATAACAAAGATAATGATTATAGGTTACAAAAACACTATAAGTTTTGTAGGTTGATTTATATTGACACTGATGGGGGAAGCTTCAATAGTGAAATTGTTTTTGATGAGGAGGTTGGACCTTTCCAAACTTCTCCTAAGTTTTGAAGTGCTTAGAAGCTGGAAGGGGTTGGGAACTCAGGTGTCAAGATTCAGGTAGCTGCAATTGAAGGGGGTGGAAGATTTTGAGCATGATGAGTCCCCTAGACTAGTAATTTATGATCTAGATATAGGTGGTCCAGGTCATGGTGGCAATACCGACTTCAGAACATTCTGTAAAAGATCCACAAAGTTTGCAGAGCTTGTTAGGCAGGGAAGCTACATTGAATACCATTTTATGAAGGACAAGCTTCGAGAGCATAGAGGGTCCTTCAGTTGGTACTTTTAGACATATATGGACCAATGAAGATGACATCAACCACTGGTGCTAGGTATTTCCTTTAGTTTGTTGATTATTTCAGTAGAAAAATGTGGGTATATTTTCTATAATTAAAATATGAAGTGTTTAATTAATTTCAAAAGTTCAAAGCATTAATAGAGAAACAATTAGGTTGTCATATTGCCTCTCTTAGATATGATATTCATTAGGGGAATTTTGAGGTCTAAAATGGGATTGCTAAGGAAAATGTACAATCAAAATTCAGTTTAGAAGAACCAATGACATTTTAGTGGATGACATCATCCCTAATAGTTGAGGTGGCATTTCTTGAGTTAAAGGTACTTAGTTGTCACATTCTCAATGGTGGATAAAAAATCATGGTTATCCATGTTAGTGCTCTAAGTACTTTTAAAGTCAAAGTAAAATACTCATAATAAATGTCATTTCACACTTTTTGAATTAAAATATATTATTGTCATTTCATATTTCTTGAAAGAAAAAATGCATATCCCTATACATTTATTATATTATATTATTTTTATGTAGTATATTAATTATATGTTATTATACAATTTAAATAATATAAATTTTAATTAATAGCATATAATATAATTAATAATTTATAAATTTATATTTATATTTTATTTTAAGATATTTAAGTACAAATGACAAATGAATTATTTGTTCAATGATAATGATTTTTTCTTAAAAATATCATTCTTATTTATAGTCACATCAATACGATTTTTTTATTAATTCTATTTTGGTACAACTTTTGAATTGAATTTAACTATGGTTACATGGATTGTGGTGCAAAAAGTGAATTGAAAAATAATAAATATTATTTTAATGGTTTAGCTATTATTTTATTATTTCCTTAGAAGGCCCATTTTAGACCTCAAAATTCCCCTAATGGGTGGGAAATTCTACTTAAAATATTTCAATAAATTTTTTTGCTAAATATGGGATCCAAAGACAATATACTACACCTTACACTCCACAAAAAAATGTGTAGGTTGAGAGGAAAAACTATACTATCCAAAGATGGCCAGGTGTAAGTTACAGAGGATGTATATTCCAATTAGGTTTTGAGCTGAGGAAATGTCCAGAATAGTATACCTATTGAATAGATCTGTCATGATGGCGATGAAGTAGAAGGTCACAAAGAACCATGGTTTGGAAAAAATTCCAAGTAAGTCATATTAAAGTTTTTGGTTCTATTTCCTACACTTGGATTCTAACTAAGAAGATAACCAAATTAGATCCAAAGAGAAAAGATAATTTCACCAATGCCTTAATCAAAACCTTTGTTGTTGATTCCTTCGAAATATTGAAGACTACTGTCACCGCAAGGCACAACCATACTATTCCAAGTGCCTTTCTATCTAGAATATCCCATTCCGCGTCTATCATAGCCGTCAACTTCTCTATTTTTCCGCTCAATGGTAGGTACAGATTTTTCTGATACAGATAATCTTCCATCTGCATCTTCCACAGTGGGAAGTTTTGGCAGTTAAATTTCTCGACCCTAAATTTACCATCTTCCGCCATTGCTCCCACTCGAACCAGGAACCCTTATTTCCTATGAGTTTATCAGCCAAATAGACCTTCGGCTCTGATACCAATTGTTAGAAAATTAAATATTACAAAGAAATGAAACACATAAAATATGCGGAAAACACAAGAACACAAAACACATAAAACCAGAGAGACATAGATATACGTGGTTCACCCAGTTTGGGCTACGTCAACCCCGAACAACTACTCCTTTCTTTCCATTATCTAGAAAAAATGAAGAGGCACAACCTACAGCAGATCCGCTGTAATATCCTCTGTTCTCTCTCATATTCTCCCTATCTATTTCTCACTCTGAGAATACACATACCATACATAGCCACAATACAATACCCTCATACAAAGAGAGGGGTTTCCTTCTAGGGAAAAAACCCTAAACTAAACATAACTTCCACTGTCAGATCATCCACCTAATGAATGGCCATGATTGACTAGAAATTACTATAATTTTACAAGGAAATTTTACATATGTTTTTAGCTTCAGGGGCGCTTCCCTCAAAACCCCCCACGAGGGGGTGCTCCATAAAGTCACAGTCGCCCCCCCTATACCCCCCAGGAAGCTTTTAATTACAGAAGGAGTTTTGGCCCCACTAAGGTACATGGGTCTAATGCTGTGATACAAAGTAAACAAGATAATCAGGCTCCACCCCCAATAGCCATGTGTTAAGGAGGGAGTGTTAGCAAGTTCTAGGTGTGCTAAGGAGGGAGTGACAAGGTATGTTAGGAAATTCCAAGGCATGATAGAGTGCTAGGAAATCATGCCAAGTTGTGCCAAGTTCTAGGGTGTGCTAATGTGTGCCAAGGAGTGTTAGGGAGTGATAGAGAAACACAAGGTAACACTATGTAACAATGCATGGAAATTAATGAATAATAGTGTGTGACAAGGAGTTTGAAAGAGTTCCATGTGTGATAAGTAGGAGTGACAAAACATGCTTGGAAGTGATAAGGAATGATGGAGTTCTAGGGTGGGATGCAGCCAATATGTTCCAAGGCGTGCAAGGACGTGTTAATTAGGAGTGCCTGGGAAACACAAGGGAATACTACGTCAAAATGCATGGAACTGAACAAATAAGAGTTTGGGATTGGAAGTGTCAGTGACTTCCAGGTGTGATAAGGAGGGATTGACAACGTATGCTAGGCAGTGTTAAGGCATGCTAGAGGCCAGGGTGACATGCCAAGATGTTCTAGGTGTTAGGGTGTACCAACATGTGATAACGAGTGTTAAGGAATGATATGGAAACACAAGGGAGCACTTGGTAAAAATTCATGAAAATGAATGAATACGAGTTTGTGACTGGGATTTTCAATGAGCTCTAGGTGTGCTAAGGAGAGAGTGAAAAGGTATTCTAGGTAGTGCTAATGAATGCTAGAGTGCTAGGATGGCATTCCAAGATGTGTCAGGTGTTAGGGTGTGCCAATCCATGCTAGGGAGTGTTAGGGAGTGTCAGGTAAACACAAGGAAGCATTAGATAAAAATGCATGGAAATGAATGAATAGGAGTGTCTAATATGGAGTGTCAATGAGTTGTAGGTGTGTTAAAGAGGGTGTGACAAGGTTATATGCTAGGCAATGCCAAGGTATGTTAACTACCAAGGTGTGTCAGGAAGTGCTATGGTGTGTTAGGGAGTGTAAAATCAGGTCAAGGAATGTAGGGGATGCTAATACATGCCACACAATTCCAAGGCATTTAAGACATATCAAGTGTTATTGCATGTCAAGATGTAAAATATGTTTATTAGTGGTTTTATGACCATACTTGTATGTGATGAGCCTTGTCTTGGTAACTTGTTAACTGGAATCAATTGAGATTGGACATGAGTATTCTAATATGAGTTACATGTAGTTCTTAGGTGAACAAGGTGTATGTTGAATTTCCATGACACGTGATAATTTGGGTTCAGACTTAGAATCTTTGATGCAAACACACTCAAGTGACACAACACATCAAATTTTCATAATGAAATCTACACACATCAGGGAATCAATTAGTGCACATGAAAATTTTTAACTTTTTCAAACCTTTCTTAGTTAAATTAAAAACTATAATAGAATAGGGTAGAGCTCTCGTACCACAGATGATGGCCCTTTACAGTCATATTGATAAAAGGAATACAACTAGGGCTTGGTGTTAGTCCTTTGACAACCAATATACATTGAACAAGATAACACTTGACCCAATTTTTGATGGTTGACACACATAGCCCTTTCAATCCACATGTCTTGAACACATCTAGCAGGTCCTCTTTCCTCCCATTATGCAACTCCCCAATCTGCCTCTATTGATGAGCTAAACTCCTTTATGTTACTAAACTCGGCTAAAAAAAAAATTCCCTCTATTTGCCTCTTTTTTCCTTTAAGTTCGACAACACTTAAAGTTTTCGATTAGTTGTTCACAACTCTGGTGTGAACAACTCTTTGGTATGCCCACTTTCTCCATACTGTTGCTCCAAGATGACAAGTCTAGGGATATGGACGTTTCCCATCTTCTCAATGATGCAATACTCTACAATACATCAAACTAGGGCTATTTGGCTAGCCTACTTGACTGCTACTTTAGCCCTTCAAATTCTGCACGTCCTTAGGCCCAATACACCTACCCTTCTACCAGTCTTGTTTTCCTTCACAAGTACAGGATTTAGAGCTCTTCTTTGACAGTCACCTAACAACCCTCTAATTGTATTTGGATTGCCATCAATTTTCCCAACCACAATAAATTTTTTTACTGATCTATTGCCCACAACACTGGCCCCATCTAGGGCTCTTTAAATATGCAGTGATTTGAGTCCTCTCAAAATCACTATTCTTGGGTACCAATTTTTTGTCGTCCAATTTATGAAGAAATATGAACTACTCATCTTATCATCCTTCTAACAATTTTTAGATGACTAAACTAGGGTCACAAATCATCCATTAGCATTCCATTCACTAATTGTTTATAGGCCACTTTAGATCTCTATCCAAAACTCTATGAATAGTCCAAAAAAATCAACTCCTCTTGATGTCAATCCATTCCTCATATGGCACATTTGTTCTCCTCCATCTTCTACTCAGGTTTGACCTTCCTTTGGATTTGATATGCCTGCACATACTTATGAAAACCATCTTCCAAATTTGTGGTGTATATTGCAGAGATAAACCTCTCTGTAAGGGTCACAATCCCTCTTCTTCTATGCAGACTTGTCACAGTATTAATGACATACCTTATGGATTGAACATGCTAGGAAACCTCCCTAAATAGGGAATTATAGTTCTATTCTAATTTCTTTAGAACAAAAAATATCCACCCATAGCAAAAAAGAAAACTCTTTCCTCCATAAGATACTCAGCCTAGCTCATATGGATCCATAGATTCTGGTCATTCCTCTGGCTGAATCTTCACTTGAACTTAAGATCTCTACAACCCAACTCAAACTACTATTACTTCAGTCAATATTACACCTATGACTACTTCTGTTCTAGCCCTAAATTCTAGTGAAAACCCTCCTCCATTTGTGTTGGTATTTATCACAGACCTCGCAACCTAGTAACCAGCAGAAGGTAGGGTATCAACCCTCTCTACTATTTGAAAATTTGATGCTGAATTCACACAAAAATAACACTGAAATCACATGCCCAAATTATCATGAGTAACCTCTCTTGAGCTTTATCTGCCCTAAGAGAACCAAAAAAATTCCATCCTACTTCCTATCTCGAACCCATTAAGGTATGTGACATTCTTGTGAACCCTCACATGATGATCTTACTCTTGGTGGATGATCATGGCCACCCTTTAGCAACGCTTACTCAGACCTCTAACTAGACCTACTTTAGGACTACATCTCTCCTAGCCTCCTTGATAAAATGAGCTCATTCTCACTTGATGTTCTTGCCTTCATACTAAGGCCTCCTTAAATAGCTTTTCCTAGATATGCCTCTTAAGAATGCTCTAGAACTTACGCATTTTATATATTTAGATTTTTATGTTTAATTTTATTTTAGATTTTAAACCTCATCTTGGGTCCAAAGCCCCTTCACTTGGATTATCTTCCCACAAAACATTTTGTGGTCAAAATCACACAAACCCATCTCACTAGGCTTTTGGAGTACCTCCCAAGCTACACAATTTAACAACATAGTCTAGTTGTAGTAATTGAAACTTGGTCAAGCTCCTATAATCAAGCAAGGACCTGGTTGGGTTCCCAAGTAGAAAATTAAGTAAGGGTAGTTGTGAGGGCAAGATAACTAGGAAGGGTTAGGGAATGCCAAGGAATTAAAGGGCATGCTAACACATGCTAGACAATTTCAATCCATGTTGACGAGTGTTAAGGAGTGTCGAGGTATCACAAGGGATAACTAGGTCAAAATGGATGGAAATGAAGAAATAAGAGTGTGTTCCAGGGAGTCTCAGTGAATTCAAGTGTTCCAAGGATGAAGTGTGTTAGAAAAAGTTCATAATAGGATTTGTAAGAGGCTAGCCTACGATTTCCATAAGGGGCTCTTTTAGACTCATTTATTTCACAGTATCACAACGTGACTGATCACTGATTAGAATATTGTTCATATAATGAAAATAATATTCTATGGCTGTCATTTATTTTCAGAGAAGAAAGGGAGACCCTGACTGTCAAAGAGCATCGAATGAATCAATTTGCGTTATAGTTCAGTGGAAAGGAGAAAAATTATTGCTGACAAGGTATGATGGGGATAAAAATTCATTTCTGCCTTTGTTCCATTTCATTTCATTCACCCTCTTTCCCCCCTCATTTCCTCCATACTCTCCCATGCTCCGAAACCCATTCCCTACCATGCTTCTCTTCCATTTCATCTTCCATTTTGAAATATACGTTACCTTACCTTTCTTCCGCCTTTCCGCTTTACCCTTCCGCCTTTACTGTTTCATTGCTTTTTATTTCTTGATCGTGATCAAAGTGGGGCCCTCATCATATTTCATAGACTTTACTTATTTGGCATTGGAACTAAAATTTAAATAATGTGATCGCCAATTTGTGATATCTCATCGCATTGTTTTACCTTATGAGCACCCACAATATATTTTATTTAGTTTGCGATGTGGTAAGTTGGCCGCACCTCAACAGCTCTACCCCATTACACAGCGATTGCAATAAATTTTTATATCATATAAAACTTCATAACACTAACCACTTAAAAACTTTCTGCTGATTCATAACACTCCACCGATTTCCAGTGGGCCCCTCTTTCCCGCACTTCACGAATTTAAGGAGTTAACCCTGCAGCTTATAAATAAAACTTAAGAATTGTGATGTGCACCTACGATCTGATCCCACTTCTTCCCTGCCACGTCACTCATCTCCTCCCCCGCACATCAAACTTCGTAGATTTTAGAGTTTACATATTCCGCGCTTATAACTAAATGCTACAAATTGCGATGTGCGTTGCGGTCCTATCCCACTTACCCTTTGCATCATTTACCCTCCATATCACCTCCCCATTGCATCACATCGCTGATCATATTCTTTATAAAATAATTAACTCTAAAGGTTGCGAAGTGCGTGGATGCAATGCCACTTCATAACTAAATTCTATAGAATTTCAGGTCTCGGTGAACGAGTTGTCACTATGTTTTGTGTGTATAATAGGTCAATTAGGGACTACGAGGTTTATAGCTCATTTTTAAAATAAATAGGCCAAAATAACCAGTGATAATCAAAGGCTTTCCACCTCATTGCGCCACCATCATATTTAAATCCGATGGCCTATGTTTCATTCCGACCCCCCTTTACCATCCTTACTTTATCCTTGCAGGGGGGGTTTAGAATGAATGGTTTTCAAGAAAGGAACCCCCTTATGTGTCACTCTCTCCTGAATTCGCACCCCCGCACCCCTTTCTATTACCACTTACCACTTCATAAAGGTCTGAAATACTACTTTTCTCCTAAAAAACCTTTTTCCCCAAATGAAAAGCCAATTTTTAGTCAGTTTTACCAGTCTATTCTCCAAGGAGATCCCGAGCAGATGGGAATGCATTTTGACAAACCGAGAGAGATTTTTATTTAGCACAGGCTGAAGAAAAAAAACATCTCCTAGATTTTCCACAAGTGTCTTCAATTGGGATAATCAAAAGCCATCTCTCAGCCCTATTTTTCGGATTTCTATTTTTTCTGTGTTGGTCATGATTTTGCGGCGACTGTTGTGGAGAGCTAGATTATAATTTTTGAAAATGAAAGAGAGTTTTTTTACCAGCACGGGGCAAAGAAAAATAAAATCTCTCATATTCTGCATAGGTCTCACCATTGGGGACAAAACAATGTCTGATTTGACCCCTATTTTTAGAAATTTCGCCCATTTTTCACAGCATGACAAACATCCCAATATTTTCAGGAATTTGTAATGATGATTCTTAGATGTGAACAAGGATAATATATTTTTGCAACCATTTTCCATAAAAATAGTGCCAGACAGTATGACATTAGGACAACAAAGCAATCGATGCCACATTGAAGTTAATGATCCAGCCAAGGTGATGCAAGAAAGGCTCGGCTAGACATCAATTTTGCATCACTTTGTATTTTCGGAATTTTAAAATCCCAATTTCTTTCACCTTATAATTCATGAAGGGTCATTGAAGTTAATACAACCAACAGCCGCTGAAAAATTCACCTTATCATAGCCTTGCATGTCCATACTTGTCCATTTTTTACTTAAATTGTAATCAATGAAAGTTTTCCAGGGTAGATTAGGGAAAACCAACTTACTTGTTAGTTAAATACCACTAGAATTATCATTATAAAAGGTTGGAAATTTTAGCACCTGTATTGTAAGAACTACTATTGAATCACTTTAATTTTTGGAGCTGGACATCAATAATCAAAGACCGTTTATAGGATTCTTGAGTTCTGTCAAAATGGTGATGTGTTTCATCTTTGTTTAAATGCTTCCATTGTTTTCTCTGCTATCTATCTTCTCAACTAATTGTAAATCATAAATTTTAGATTAAAATTCACTGTCGGAGTGCCTTAATTCTGTCTGCATTTACAATCTGAATGTTTTCTATTAAATTATGATTAAAGAATACTTACTTTCTCTTTAGACAGTACGAAACCTTACTATTTCTTTCACCTCATAATTCATACAACTCTTAAATTCCATTTAGCACAGTTAGCTTCCCAGTGATTTGCTCTTGATTTTGATGTGGCATTTCAGCCTTTGACTCCATCACCCAATGGAATAGCTTCTGTAGCCCTATCTATCCAACCACACAATCAATAAAACAAACAACCCCCATCACTCTAACTAGCCTAATATCAGTGCATATAACCACCAAGTTAAATCAATTTAAATCATAAAACAAAGAGAGCCCTCTCTGAGTCTAAGAAGGCTAGGTCCTGGACTCCAAATCCGTTTGATGTTGTGCTTTATAGTTTACTTTTTCCAATATTCTAAATTATAAAGTGAAAAGAAACTCAAAAAATCAATTTTAAACAAAGGGAGACTTTGTGTTGTGCACAACACTGTTTTTCCTTTATCTATTATTTTTATATGACATGTGGCACACTTTGGCTGAATGCTCATGTTTTAAACTATTTTAGACAATTCAATATTGTATATTGTTATGTATAAGTTTTTGGGAACTCGACTTCTACCGACCTATATCTTTTATGTCTTGTGTATCCTGTGGTTCTTGCAAACTCTCAGTTAATTCTCTATTGTTTATATGAACTAGACATACATGTGAAATATTTTCTATGTAAACTATGTTTCTTAGTTGTTTTAGGGCCATGGCTAGATGTGATCGTTGTCTTGGTAAGTTCTTAAGTGGGAAAAGTTCTTCTTGTACATGACTGGCCTAAGATGAGGTACAGGAAGTTCTTAGGTGAACAAGGTACAATCTACTTGTAGTAGGTGCAATTGATGAAGCTGTTATGGCTAAAGCAAACCAATGTCACATGAACTGGAGTAGCTAAGGACTTGATTGGGTTCCCAAGTCATGAAAAAATGTAAGGACATTTGTGAGGGAATGAGTGCCAAGGCATGTTAGGGATTTCTAACATGTGTCAGATAGTTTGAAGGCGTGTAAAATATGCTAATATGTGTCAAGTGCTAAGGCATGCCAATATTTGCAATGGTGTGAAAATACATGCTAGGGACTATCAAGGAAACAAAAAGGAGAAACAGGTTAAGATAGAAGGAAATGAACACATCATAGGGTTACTATGTCATCAATTTACATTTTTCAAGAGGGGCATGCTATGCACACCAACACTAGGTGGATATGAGTGTCAAGTGCCAAGTGTTAGTGCATTCTAAGTGCCAAATCATCCTCGGTTACTTCTCTTCTACTTTCCAATAACTGATCTCAAATAACTTTAATATTAAACCATGTCAAAGCATATTGAGGCATCTTAATGAATGATATACATGATAATGATCATGGCCTATTTAGGACTACATGTCTCTTTGCCCCCTTATCAAATGAGCTCCTCCTCACTTGATGTTATTTCCTTCATCCTAAGGACTCCTTAAATAGTTTTTCCTAGACCTCTTCGGAACCCTCTAGAACTTATGGGTTTTATCCACTAAGACCTTAATTAGGAAATAATAATTTTCCTTTCTAATTTTATTTTAGATTTTAAACCCCATATTTGGTCCAAAATCCCTTTTCTTTGCTTCTATTCCCACAAAGCCTTTTGTGAAAAAACTCACACAAATCCATCTCACTAGCCTTGTGGAGTACCTCCCAAGCTACACAATTCAACAATATAGTCTAGTTGTAGTAACTATAAATTGGTCAAGATCTTGTAGTCAAGTGAGGGCTTGGTTGGGTTCCCAAGTCAAAAATTAAGGGTGGGTAGTTGTGAGGGCATGATAGCTAGGGAGGGTCACGGCATGCAAAGGAATTAAAAGGCATGCTAACACATGTCAGACAATGTCAATACATGTTGAACTAGAGTGTTAGGAAGTGTTGGGGCATATGAAAGGATAACTAGGTCAAAATGCATGGAAAGGAACAAATAAGAGTGTGTGCAAGGGAGTGTTAGCAAATTCAAATGTGCCAAGGATGAAGTGTGTTAGGAGAAGTTTAGAATAGGATTGACAGGAGGCAAGCCTATGGCTGTTATAAGGGGCTCGACATAACAATTTTAGACAAAGGGAGATAAATTTGTGCTAGGCACAACATTATTTTTCCTTTAGTTATTTTTTTTATATAAGATGTGGCACACTTTGGCTACATGCTCATGTTTTAAACTATTCTAGATAATTGCATATTGTACATTGTTGTGTATAAGTCTTGCGGCACTCATCTTGTGTCAACTTATATCTTGTGTACCTTTTGAACCTTGTGGTTCTTGCAAACTCTTAGTTATTGTTATATTGTTTATATGAACTGAGCATGCATATGAAATATTAGATGTGTAACCTATGTTGCTTAGTTGTTTTATGGTCATGGCTAGATCATGTGATCCTTTTCTTGGTAAATAGTTAAGTGGGACAAGTTGAGATTGGACATGAGTGACATAAGATGAGTTATATGCAGGTCTTAGGTGAAGAAGGCACAATCTACTTGTAGTAGGTGCAATTGGTCAAGTTGTTGGGCTTGAAGCAGGTCAATGTTTTCACATGAACTATAGTAGCGAAGGACTTGATTGGGTTCCCAAGTCGTGAAAAAATGTAAATACTTGCTGTGAGGACATGAGTGCCAAGGCATGCTAGGAGATGGAATGCTAAGATGTGCCAGATAGTGTGAAGGCATGTCAAACATGATAAGATGTGCCAAGTGATAAGGCATGCCAAGATGTGCAAGGGTGTGTCAATGCGTGCCAGGGACTGTCAAGGCAAGAAAAGAGAGAAAAAAGTTAAACTTCAATGAAATGAACACATAAGAGGGTTAATTAGTCATCAATTTACCTTTTCTAAGATGGGCATGCTAGGCAAACGAACATGACTAGGTGCCAATAGGTGCCACGTGCAAAGTCTTAGTGCATTCTAAGTGCCATGTCTTCCTTTGTTGCTTCTAATCTACTTTCAAAAAGTTGATCTAAAATAAATTTAATATTAAACTGCTCCAAATCATACCAAGGAATATCAACATGTTAGATACATGCTAAGACTTTTATGCATGCTATGAAGTGGAATGGCATGTTAAAGACTACTAAGGTGTGCTAGAGAGTGCTAATGCATGTTCATGATTGTTAAGGAGTAATTGGACAAAAATTTAAGTGAGCACTAGGTTAAAATTCATGGAAGTTAATAAATATGAGGAAAGTGAGCTAGGGACTAGTGTTAATGAGTCCTAGCTGTCATGCCAAGGAGGGAGTGACAAGGAATGCTAAGCATTGGTAAGGCATGCTAGGGAATATCAAGGCATGTAAAGAAGTGCCAAAGTGTGCTATGGATTTCAAGGGTGTGCGAATTATATGTTCCAAATAGTTTCAAGATATGCCAATACAAGCTAGGTGCTAAGGATGTGTAGGGTGCTAGGGTATGTCAATATGTGTCAAGAAGTGTTAAGGAAAAAAAAGGAAGAACCAAGCCAAAATGTAAGGAAATGAACACGTAAGAGAGTTAATAATTCAGGACTCTATCTTTTTCAAAAGGGACATGCTAGTCATGCTAATAATAGGTCCCAATACATGCCAAGTGGCATTGTGTGCCAAGTGCTAATATATGTCAATGCATTCAACCAAGGTGTTCCAAGGCACGCTAGGGACTACATACATGCTAACACATGTTAGGAGAGTTCCATGTTATGCTATCACATGCCACCATGTGCTTGGGCATCAGTTTCATGACAAGATGTTCTAGGTACAAATATATTCCAAGACATGTGAGGTGCTAAGAAACGTTAATGTGTGACAAAGCTTTAATCTAAGGTGTGCCTGGACTGTTGAGGAGTGTTAGGTATTTCTCATTAATAGAATTTTCAGAGCTTGATTATGTATTAAATAATATATTTCCTATACAGACTAGTGGAATTTTATCTAAAGGGAATTTTATATATAATAAACTTAATAGATATGAATCATGTGTTGACTCATAGGAAAACTCTATTCGATTAGGGATTACTTGAGGGAAATGATACACTCTAATTACTTCTTAAAAAATTCACTGATTATAACCACTATGGCCTTGTAAATATCATAAAAATACTCCACAATAATGGCCTTAAATTGCTATCTTTTGAAAAGAAAAGAAAAATATTAATAGGCATATAGCGTCATCAAAAAATTATTGGAATGATCAATGGTGACGAACATTTTTTGACCGTCACCAAAAGTAACAAAAATAGCATTGGAGAGGGTCATTAAAATTTTGTCACTAGAAGTGTCACGAAAGAGAAAATTAGTGATGGGACTTTAATGACCCTCACGAAAAATGTCATCGAAAATGGCTTTGGTGATGAACCTTAAAGGACCATCACTATATACACTTATAGTCACATTGGTAATGAAACTTAAAGGTCCATCATAAGCATGACCCTCACCAATGTCCTTTTTTATTTTAGTGTTTAGCTCAAACTCTATCTTCTCAGGTTCCTTTGGTAGGATTTCATGTTTAACAACATCTTTCACCTCTCTAAACACCACATCTTGTCTATAAACAACCTTCCTTGTTTTCGGATTCCAAAGCTTGTAACCCTTTAAACCATCTGTATACCCAATACCGATGCATCTTTTAGATTTATTATCCAACTTGGTCCTTTTCTCCTTCTGAACATGTACATATGCATCACATCCAAATACCCTTATACTTGAAAGAGAGGGTTTCTTACCAGTCCATACCTCATGTGGAGTCTTATCCTCCAATGCTGATGAAGGTGATCTATTAACCGAGTAACATGCAGTCTCCACTGCTTCTACCTAGAATTCTTGTCCTAATCTAGTACCACTCAGCATGCTTCTTGCCTTTTCCATTAGTGTTCTGTTCATTCTTTCAGCAACTCTGTTTTTCTAAGGTGTGTATCGAGTAGTATTATGCTGTGCTATACCACACTTCTTACAAAACTCTTCAAATTCCTTATTGCAGAACTCCCCACCATTATCTGTCCTCAACACCCTTATCTTATTTTCTGTTTGGTTTTCCACTAGAGCCTTACATTCTTTAAATCTGTCAAAGACTTCAGATTTCTCCATCAAGAAATATATCCATATATTCCTTGAGAAGTCATCTATGAATGAAACATAGTACACAGACTTACACACTAATGGAACTGACACAGGTATAAACACATCACTGTGCATAAGCTCGAATATCTTGTTCACCCTCTTAGAACTAGAAGGAAAACTCACCCGATTTTGCTTCCCATATACACAATGTTCACAAAAATCAGAATCCAGAGAGAAATTTGACATACCTTCTACCATACCATTTCCATGCAGTATCTGAACGCCCTTCTCTCCAATATGTCCAATCCTTTTATGTCATAGCATGGTATTTTCTCAAGAGACCGTTAGGCTTTCCAATCCACTTTCAGGAACCACAAAACTATTTCACCCATCAATAATAATGCTGCCCTGAAGCTTGTACAAAGCTCCAATCCAAACTCCCCACATTAATACCAATGCTCCCTAAACCATCTTACAGGTATCTTTCTCAAACACTATTTTTACACCTGCATCATCCATATTTCATACCGAAATCCGCTTTTTGGCAAATGTAGGAATGTGAAGAACACTAGGAAGTGTTCTAATCCTTCCACCTTGTAGCTTGAGCTTGAATTTTCCACATCTGATGATTCTGGCCTTCCTATCATCCCTTAGGAAGACATCACTGCCATCATATTTCTCATACCCACAGAACCACTGCCTATGGGGAGTGAAGTGAAAGGATGCACTTGAGTGAATCAACCATGAATCATGATATACATGTGTATTTGAAGAAAAATCCAAACAAAAATCCCCAACTTCATCTGAGGTGGTTTTTACCTCTGCAGAAGGAGCATCATCGAATCCCTTTCCTTTCTTAGGAGCTTTAGATCTGCAGTCCTTTTTGTAGTGCCCTTCCCTTCTGCATTTCCAACACACCTTTAAAAAATTTCCACGAGATTTATATCTCCCTCTAGATTTAGATCTCCAACTTGAAACCTTATTATTGTTTCTGTTTTGGGACCTTGCTCATATAGATAAGGCATCTCCATTCTGGCCCTCCATATTTCTCTGTCTCATTTCCTTCGACAACAAGGCTGAGACAATGTGATCAAAATTCAAGGTAGTTGTATTGCTACCTATTGCAATAACTAGACAGTCCCACAAATCTGGTAGAGAACACAACAAACTGATGCACTTATATTCATCTGAGATTTTAATATCAACAGATGACAGCTAGCTTCCCACAGTATTGAAGGCATTCAGATGCTCTATCACTGAGTCTCCATCCTTCATCCTCAGGTTATACAACTTTTTCCATAGGAAGAATTTATTCACCAAAGACTTAGATTGGTACAAAGTCCCCAGCTTGTCCCACAAGGTCTGTGCCGTAGCTTCCCCAGATACATTCAACAATACTGAATCTGAGACACACAATCATATTGTTCTCTTTTCCTTCTGATCTAGCTTCTTTCAGTATTCATCTGACATTGTCGTTGGTTTAGTACCTAGATCTACCATGATCCACTAATATTTATCCACTATAAGATCCTCCATATTGAGCTTCCACAACTCAAAACTCTGACCATTAAATTTCTAGACCTCTATCTTTCCACCACTCGACATCTTCTTTTACTGCAAGAATCGATCCTGCAAATATCCCACTGAATGGGGTCTACTACAGGCATGAGAAAAAAACCTCTCAGCAAAAAAGGCATCCCCTTGAAGCCAAAACAACTCCGATACCAAATGTAAGTTTTAACCCTAAAAAAAAATTATTTGCAAACGAATCTTAAAATAGAAAATAAATAATAGCGAGATCATAAAAAACATAAAACAGATATACACAAAGATTTTCCCATGGATCCCAAATCGGAACTACCATCTTGATTTTTCATTATATATCTTTTAGTGTTACAACACATATATATACATGCTGAAGCACAGATAAACCCCAATCCATTAACCCTAGATTAGAACATAATCGTAGTTCCCTTGACCAGATATACAAAATACCAGGGGTCAAAAACCATCACCCCCCAAAACCATGTGAAAACTCATGCATAAAGCCATGGGTGGGTCCGCACACCAAAAAAAAATTTCCCCAGGAACTGCCCCGGAACTCGACAGGGGGGGTTGTTGCCCCCCCTCTGACCCCCCTGTTGTGCCTAACGCAACGTACGAAATAATATAACACATACCCAAAAAACAATGCATAATTGCACAATTATGCTCACTAGAAGTTCCAACATCAAAATCATGTATTTCTAGAGATGTCCAAAAGGTATTGGGCAATCATTCGAAGGTGTTTGAAATTCCTGAAGGACTCCCACCTATTAGCGATCATGATCATGCTATTCATTTGATTCCAGGAAGTGTTCCTCCGAACATCAAACCTTATAGATATCCTTATGTCCAAAAGATCAAAATTGAATGTATGATTGCAGAAATGTTAGAGGCTGGTATAATTCAACCTAGTCAAAGTTCTTTCTCTACTCCGTTAGTATTGGTGCACAAGAAGGATGGATCATGTCGCATGTGTCTGGATTATAGGGAGCTCAATAAGTTCATTATTAAAGATAAATTTCCCATTCTTGTGATTGATGCATTATTTTATGAATTACATGGAGCAATTTATTTTACCAAGTTGGATCTTCATTCAGGATATCATGAAATTAGAATGAAGACTGAAGATATTCCGAAAACAACATTTCGAACTCATGAGGGTCATTATAATTTTTGGTCATGCCTTTGGGCCTTACTAATGCACCTTCTACATTTGAAGGGTTGATGAATTCCATTTTCAAATCCTTCCTTAGAAAATTTGTGCTAGCATTTTAGATGATATACTAATCTACAACAGGTCTTGGAAGGATCGTGTTCAACATGTTGACAGGGTGCTCAAACTATTGTAGGAGAAACAATTATATGAAAAAGAATCAAAATGTTTCTTTGGAGTACATGAGGTGGCATATCTGGGTTATATTGTATATCACGAGGGTGTTAAGGTAGACCCTAACAAAATTAAAGCCATTAAGGAATGGAGAGTCTCCACAACCATAAAGCAGTTGTGAGGATTTCTCAGGTTAACGGGGTATTATCACAAGTTTGTTAGGAATTATGGGAGAATATTAGCACCTCTAAGAACATTGTTGAAGAAAGATGCATTTCCATGGACTCCTGAAGAAACTAAGGCCTTTGAACATCTTCAAGAGGCAATGTTCCTAGCACCGGTCTTAGCTACGCCAGATTTCACAAAAACCTTTATTGTGGAATGTGACACCTTGGGAAATGGAATTAGTGTTGTTTTAATGCAAGAAGGAAGACCCATTTCTTTTGAGAGTCATCCAATCAAAGGAAAGTATTTACAGAAAACTATTTATGAGAAGGAAATATTAGAAATACTACATGCACTAAAGAAATGGTGACCTTACCTAATGGGAAGACACTTCAAGGTAAAAATTGATCATGATACTCTTAAACAATTTCTGGAACAAAGACTATCTTCAAAACAGAAGCAAAAATGGGTCACAAAGTCATTGGGTTATGAATTTGAAATAATGTATAAAAAAGGGAAGCTAAATGTTGTTGCATATGCACTCTTAAGAAAGAATGAAGAGGTGGAAGCATTGCTTTGTGCTATTTCTATTATCCAACGATATTGGATAATCTAAGTGAGGGATGAATGGAAGAAGGATGAAGAAGTGTGGAGACTCATTCAAAAGTTGCAGCAAGGTCCTAGTACATATAATACATTTATTTGGAAAAATGATTATGTATGGTGCAAACATTGCTTATATCTTTGTAAGAGTTCCCAACTAAAACAAAATATTCTTTTGGAATTTCACACTTCTCCTATAGGAGGTCACTCAGGATTTTTAAAAACTTACCACAGGGTGAAGAAATATTTTTTTTTGGATGGCCTTAAATCTAATATTCAAAAGTTTCTAGTGGAATTTTTGGTTTGCCAAAAAAATTAAGTTGATATTTTTAAGACCCCAGGTCTTCTACAACCTTTATCCATTCCAAGTCAACGTTGGGAGGAGATTTCAATGGCTTTTATCATAGGTTTACCCAAGTCCAAAGGAAAGAGTGTCATCATGGTGTTAGTTGATAGAATTACCAAGTATGTACACTTTTGTGCATTATCTCATCCATTTAAATCAAGTACAGTTGCTACTACATTTATGGACACAATTCAAAAGCTACATGGAAGCCCAAAGATTATTGTGAGTGATAGAGATCCCATTTTTACTGGAAATTTTTGGAAGGAGTTATTTTCTTGTTTGGGTACTCAACTAGCTCATAGCTCATCTTATCATCATCAATCCGATGGTCAAACTAAGATATTGAATAAATGTTTGGAAATATATCTTCGTTGTTTTGTATCTGATAAACAAACAAAATGGTTCAAGTGGTTACCTCTCACTGAATGGTGGTATAACACTTCCTTCCATACTGTAGCAGAAATGACCGCATTTATGGCACTTTATGGATATCATCCACTATCCATGACATCATATTTAAGAGAAAATTTTAAGGTTCAAGCAGTGGAAGATCACTTCGAGCATCAACAAGAAGTTCTCCAACTCTTAAAGGATAAAGTAAATTTGGCACAAAATCCAATGAAAAAACAAGCTGATCAACATTGCAGCGAGAGAAGTTTTGATATAGGAGACTGGGTATTTTTATGGCTACAACCATACAAAAAAATGTCCCTCAAGCAAGCTAGAAAGGATAATAAATTATCACCAAATTACTATTGTCCTTACAAGGTGTTTCAAAAGATTGGTACTATGGCATACAAATTGGAGCTTCCGGCTTCTTCATGAGTGCATCCATTTTTCCATGTTTCATTATTGAAGAAGGTTATAGGTGAAAATGTTTTAGCTCAAACAATATTTCCAGAACTTGATGAGGAAGGAAAAATCATATTGGAACCTGGAGAGGTCACGGAAACAAGAACTCGACAACTATGAAATCGATCAATTTCAGAATATCTCATCAAGTGGAAGAACCTACCCATTGATGATTCTACATGGGAGGATGAGAATTTTAATACAAAAGCACCCATAGCTACTCAAGCGTTGAGGACAACACTTTTTTGAAGGAGAGGGGCATGTTAGGTCCCTATATTACTAGTTTAGTCCCTTATTGTCATTAGTGTAGCCCCCTTATTGTTATTGTTGTACCTTTGCAACCCTAATATTGTTATTATTGTTCCCTTACATTATTATTGATAGGTCATCTAGGATTATATTATGGCCCCATGGACTCCTATATATAGAAGGAGGTTTTGGTCATTTGTAGCATCTAATAATTGTTCATTTATGTAATGTATTGGAGGTTGCCCCCTCGAAGTGGCTGATTTCTAAGGCGTTGATCTCTCTTTTCTTCTATTTTTGGAGATGGTTTCATAACAATGATGGGATCATCGATCTTCAGTATTGTCCTAGTTCTGAGCATGCTGCTGATATATCCACCAAGACTTTCACTGAGAAGAAGTTTTGATTCCTACGAGATCCTCTCAGGGTGAAGGACATGACTTCCTAGTAGTTGTATTTTCTCTACTTTTGCATTATATTTTTAGGGGGGGGGTTTCTTCCCACTGGGTTTTCCCTCTTTCCTCATTTTCATGCATTGTATATGGGTACCTAAAATGGCCATGTTTCCAGGACTCATTCATTTTGCATCACACTCACATAAGTTATGCTTAAGGGGGGGTGTTGGTGTACATGCACCTAAATTAGCTTTAGTTAAGCTATAGAGATTGCATGCAATGTGCACTTGTCTTTAGCTAGTTAACTTGAGCGCTTACATGCACAATGTAGTTAGCCTTAATTAGCTTTAGTTCAACTCTAGATATTGCATGCCATGTGCACCTATTTTTAGCTATTTAACTAGAGTGATTACATGTGATGTGCAGTTGGATTAGTTAGTTAATTCTAGTGGTTTCATATGGTGCATGTGCACATTAACAGAACATAAAGCACACTTACCTTCAGTTAGCTTTAACTATCCATATTTATTGCATGTACAACTAAGCTTAACTTAGTTGCTTTTATGTATTGATTCTAAAACTAATATTGATGAATTAATTTTATTCTTTTCTCCATTATTTCTCACTCCTTCATTCTCTCACAAATTTTCTCATTTTTTTGCAAATCTAGACCTTTGTGTCTCAAAACAACACAAAAACATACATTCATTATGGAGATTAAATAAGCCTATAAACCTTACCCCTATAAAAGTGAGAATGTGAGCCACATATACTAAAATTGTATATGCCTAAGATTATAATAAAAATTAAAGGGAGAAAAAATTCTGAGTGCAAATGGTATAATTATGACGTCAGAACCGATATTATGCTCACTTGATGAGAAACCAAGTAGATCCCTAGTGCATGTAGCATAGTCTTCGTTATATTGAATCGAAGTATATGTCCAGAGAAGAGTGAAAGTTGTTGAGTGTTTAATTATAACACTTTTAGATCTTTCTATTAGATATTATCAAAGAAAACATTAAAAACTATTCTTAGGAGATAATACGAAACTTTGTTCTTTGTTTTTATTATTAAAAATGAAATGTAGCATACACCCCTAAAGGGGAGTACTTGAGAAGACATGTTAAATATTGGTAGGAACTTGAAGACATATTAAATATAGGTATGAACTATATATAATTCACATAAACGCTTTTTGAAAGGAATCAAAAAGTCAAGTTACATAAAGGATTTCTATGCATGCATACTACAAAACTGAAAGTATTGCATGCCTACGAGGTGAGGAAGCTACTTAGATTCCTTTTCCATTTCAAGGAAAGCATGTAGTGGAAGGGGAATCAATTTAACTAAGTTATCTGGTATTAGAAATAAAAGAGAAAAATAAAATTACACTGGATAAGGTACGCTAAGGTACTTGATAGAAAGGAATACAACACTCTATTATATGTTAAGAATTATAGTATCTAATATATTTCCTATACCTAAGGAATGGAAATGATAAGAAAAGAAATTGAGTTAAAAATTTTTAGATGGATCATAAGCATAATAAAGTCAGAAAGATATAAAACTCATTGTTAGTATAATTCCAAGCTTACTGAAGATAGTGATTCAAAACTGATAAGTAACTAGAAATAGAAAATTTTCCTTACTGGAAATAGTAATCTTAGGACGAATATGCTATTCGCAGCTACAAAAAAGTAGAAGAAAAAAAAGATCAGTTGTAAGAGACCAAGTCACTATAGAAATTTCATATTAAAATACACCATAATAACAAATAACATTACATTCTGGTAGAAAATAAAATGTAGAGTTCACCCAGTATAATAGACCATATTAACAAATAGCATTACATTCTTGCACAAAATAGAATGTAGAGTTCATCCATTATCATCTAAAAGACAGAGAAGAAAAAAATAAATATCTTTCTATGGTAGTGATAGAAATATAATCATATGGAAAATAAACCCATTTTTTTGATATAGGAGTTAGCATTTAGGCACCAATGGGTCCTTTACAAACAAATGAAAAACAAGAACTTGTATAAAGGTTCACACAAAATTCAATTGATAAGCCACAATTGGCCTTTACAATTGCACCCAGTAATACGACAAATTGAAGTTGTGGTTAATGAAACCATAGGTACAAGGGGAACACCTTGAAACAAAGGAATAAGATAACCCAACCTATAAAAGAAGCACTTGAATTAGTTATGAGAAATTTTTGGGATGATGGGAACAACTTTGAGGTGAAAATAAGAGTGTAGTTCCATGTGGGTTCCTATCATGGCAACTGAAAAGTATTCAAGAAAATGGATGGTAAAGGATGATAACTAAATAGCTAAGGAAAAAAATTAAGCGATAGACAAAATCAAGGTAATACAGGAAACCCATAATTACCTTAGAAGGGGTGTCGATTTTGGGGAGGGGTGTCCGCGAAGCCTGTCGATTTTGGGGAGGGGTGTCCTCAGTGCCTGAATAGGAACACCATCAATAAATTAGATGGAGTAATCCACGAGGAAGTTCAAATAAGAAAAATATATACAGGTATGAAAACAATTGAAAAAGGAGATGAAAATGTAAAAGAGCCATATGAATAAACAAGGATGGCTGCAAGGCAGCTAGTCCCTGCCTTGCAGCCAAGGATAGTTTGGGACTTCAAACAAGGAGGTATTATGAAGTAAAAATAATATTAAATAATTCACTTATTATATAATTGGTGAGGTAGGTTCATTATCTATTAAATTCGCGAAAGGTGCTTCATGCATTTTCTATCAATGGATTCTTTAGATTCATTAGGAAGAATTAACAGATAGACTCAAGTATACTAGTGTTGAAGCCTAGAAAATCTCTGCTTCAAACATCGGGGATAACCACTCGGTCGGGACCTTAGGACAGCTCCTTTTCCGTTTGGTATGGTGGCTCCGACTGGATTTAAAGGACCAGTTTCCTTATAACTAAATGGATTGGATTGGGTGGGTGGAAATGAGACTAAATTAACTAAAATAAAACTATCTAATCTAAGCTAAATACTGATAAAGAACTTCTAATACTAACCCGGGTAATAACATGTGAACACAACTTAAGATTGTTTCAATCCAACAATAACCATGAAAATGTATTATTAATCAAATTGAAATGTGCAGAAACAAATAAAGGTAACTCTGTTTAAGAAATTAAACATAGTTATAATAGCATATTGCATTCATCATTGAATACCATTTACATGTAATTATGAAAAATAACGTTCAATTATACTCAGAAATGATATACAAAAGAGAGCGTTGTGAAAACAAATACATATAAATGATAGCAATCTTAAAACGAATATCATATAACAACAGAAATCAACAACAAACAGATAGAAATACCTTGTTCATCTTGATGACTTCCAGATGCAATCTGATACTCTATCCAGCAATTATAATGCAAAATCGAATTCTAAAGGTACAGAAATGCAACACTTCAAAGATAATTTCGCATAAAAATCACCAGATGTGATCCTTTTCAAAAAATAGATAAGACAATGGAGTACAGAAATGCAATCTCCAAGTCTCACAGTATTAAGATCCAGGACCCTCGTCTCTCCACATGAGAGGGGTTTAAATACTACTTTAACTAACTCTAAAAATAGTTTATTACAAAAATTAAGGATTCGGTTCAATGACCGTCCTTTTCCTAGGCTAAAATACAGTGAAATTAAAACTAAATCTATCTAGCTATAAACTTGATCTTTGCTCTTGCAGGCATCTAGCATAGTTTTGAGAAGATGCAGTTAACCGACTTCAGAATTCAGCCGTCTTTAAAAGACAGAGTTGGCAAGCGTAGGAACAATTTTCCCTGTTGCCCCTTTTCGCTCTTGTGTAGCCAGAGCAGTTTCTTTTTTATCGATTTGACCTTTTGCAGTAATTTTCCTCTGTGCCGAACACGCTCTACATCTTTTTCTCTACTCAATATCAGATGCTTTGAATTTAGTTAATGTTTCTTCATTTTATCTGACAGTTATTTCAAGTCTTTTCAACTCCTGAATTTTCTCAAGAGGAGCTTTGTGTTTCTCTGAGAACTCTTGACCTCCAACAGCTTCTTTGTCAACTTCTAAAAGCTCTATAGAGGATAATTTTGGCAAACTCACATACCTTATCTTGTGGTAGAAACTGTGTCAATTTTCCCCCTTGGATATTTGAACTTGTGAACAGTGTCTAAAACATCCTTTTTTGGTACTGTCCACCCGTTCTTGTTTTTCTTCAATGGTTCATCTCTTTTGGTCCATTCCTGTGTGCATTCTGAGAAATTTGCATGTTCTCTGTCAAATTCTTTCATGAATTGCTCATTATAAGGCGTATGAGGTTCCGGCAGCTTATACATTAATCTCACATCTTCTACGGTGAATGACCCAATTAGCTCTTCAGACTGAGTCTTGAATTGCCTGTCTGAGATATCTGTGCTATCCAGCACCCATCTCACCATATCTGTATATGGGAGAATCCTTGGCCTTGCTGCAATTCTGTGCAGGAATGAGCAAGCCAAGTCTCTAAGGGTCGCTTCAAACGTATCCTTTGATCCGGCTGTAGCTGCAACTTTCAACACCACAGGGTTTTCATTCTCTAATAGATTATACATTCCTTCCCAAGTGGATATGCTGGCATCCTTGTTACAGGCAGTGTCTGCGTATAGCGAAGCCATTTCTTTGTTCTCAGAACTTGAGCTCTTCTCCTTCTTACCCATAATGTATAGTGGAAGCCTTGTATAGTGATCCGCTCCTTCGTGCCTGCGTTTTGCGAATAAATGAGAGTAATGATAATAGAAAGGTGACGAGACTGTTTTGAATATGAACGCGGATGAAATATAATATTTAAATTATGAAACGACTTCCAATCTAAACACAATCTCTTTTCACACTAATAATTACTCCAATCATTTAATATAGTCATTAAAGCACATAACGGATTTGACACATGGGAAGATTGCCTCGGGATAGCGCGCTTATGTGAATCTGCGACATTGCGATGTGCGATTTGCTGCGCAATATCGCAATATCGCGATATGAAATCATCATAGTCATAAAACTTATCGCAAAAGCAGTAACTGTGTAACAGCGCAAAGCGCATATCGCAAAAATCATAAAAGCACATATCGCAAACGCGCAGAATCACAAAAAGCGCACAATCGCAAAATGAAATCATCGCAAAAGCGCAAAATCGCAAAAGCGCATAATAAATCATAGCGTAAAAGATATTTGTTAATCATCTGTGTTTTCTGCGCTATGCGATCTGCGATCAATGCTTTTTGTATAGACTATCTTTGTTATGGATGCGTTATATCGTTTCAAGAGCAAATTTTATTATAATCTATCATAAAATTAATATTTTCGCAATATTCTCTCAAAGGGATTTTTGTAGGTTTATGATAGAAAATTTTATTTTCTAAAGGAAACAAATCCTAATTGATTTTTTTTTTTTTTTTGGATTTTAACTAAGGGTCCCCATTTTATTTAGTATTATTACTAATATTAATTAAAAAGGGGGAGGTTGTTGCTAGCCACAACAATTGGCGATTCACTGGAAGAAACAGTTATCTCTGAAAAACAAAATGAACATTCTATCTTTAGTAAGTAAAATTTTTTAAGGATGATGAAAACTTATCTAAGAATTATTCAAAATAAAATGTAACTATGAAAGAAAAATAAAAATCATTTCATAATTTCTTTCTAGTTCTTTGAGAAAAAATAAAAAAATTTTGGGTTATCTCAAGCTTTGATTGGTGTTAATAATAAAGTAAGTGGATCTCTTCGAATTTTGGTTTTATAATATACTCTATTGTCATAGGTATTGCCTCTGCTGCCAGCAAATGTTTATAGTCTCGACAGGGTTACCTTTAAACCATTAACCATTCATTGTCCCATCCAATTAAAATTATGACCTTTTAAAAGATAAATTCATAAGATTTCTTATCTCATGTTTTTTGTCTTTTATTTATTTTTTATTTTAAGAGCCATTGTTCTGGTTTGGTGGCCAGTTGATAACAATGCCATTCACTAGTTATAATTAAACTGAACAAGCTCGCTCGTGATGAGACCCCTTGTCTTATATTTATAAGCCATTACCCTATTTTGGTATGCAGTATTGGTAATGTCAGTTTTATCATTCCTTATGAACATAGTAAGTCGGCTCATAATGAGACCTCTTATCTCTTAAATTTTTAGTATAATCTCTTAGAATTACATTCTAAAAAATCACAACTTAAATGGATGGGGTGAAATAGTTTTATCCTTAAGAACCAATGGATGACAATTTTCAGAGTTTTTTGAGTTCCAAAACTTTGAAGAACTTTACTTTTACATATAACCTTTTTTTGCTTGATAAACTTCTAACGATTTTACATTTTCCTCAATATTTCAAAAGATCATGTAAATGATTGAAATAATCTTTTCAAAGTTTAAACATCTTATTTTAAACTATTCAAAAACTATGATCATTTACTTTAAAAATTCTTATTTACATAAAATAAATATTTATAATATTTTTCCGAAGAAATTTTCTTAAATAGTAAACAGTCAATCAGGGACTTATTAATGACCTTTATTTGTAACAACAAAAACAATCAAAATCTGCAGAAAGAAATATGTACAGTTTTAAGAAGGGGTTACCTCCTTAGGAAAAGAATTTCTTTAAGATAAGCCCGTTTACAGGAAGAGGTTCTCTCTTACATGTTAGATCTTGGAGTATGTATGTATTTGAGCCTATCTTCTCAACGATCTGAAATGGTCCAAGCCACATTTTCTGAAATTTGGTATGTTTACCTTTTTCTTCGTGTGCTTTATCCCATTTCAAAATGAAATCACCAATTGATAAAAGTTTTGAGCCGGTAGAACTTGTATCAAAAGAATATTTTACAAGTTGTTGATGTTTTTCATGAGTAATTTTTGCTTTATCCCTATCTTCTTCTAGTTTAAGAATTTGATCGTATCTCAATTGAATAGATGATGAAGGATTTCTTCAATAAACTGCACTAGGGCTAATGATGGAAGAGTTAAATTTGAAGGTATCACAGCTTCTTTTCCATAAACCAGATTAAAAGGTGAAGTCCCTATCGAAGCTTTTTCAGTGATACGATCAGCCCATAACGCAAAGATTAAAGACTTGTGCCAATTCTTTTGATTTTGATCAATGGTTCTTTTAATGATTTTGATAGGGTTTTTGTTAGTGGATTCAGCCAAACCATTACCTTGTGGATAATAATTTGCTGAATATTTTAATTTAAAACCTCTTTTGACTGCAAATTCAATTAAACTATTACCAGAAAAGTAAGATGCATTATCAAAAACAAGAGCTTGAGGTACACCAAACCTGGTTATGATGAATTGATCTATGAAATCAATAATTGCATCAGAATTGGCTACCTTTAATGGGATTGCCTCTACCCATTTTGTAAAGTAATCAGTTGCAGTAAGGATGTACTTATGCTGTTTGGAAGAATGAGGTACTATTTCACCAATAATATCAAGTCCCCATTGTTCAAATGGTTGTTCAATAGTTACTGGTTGCAAAGGAAAAGCTGATTTCCTTTGTCTTCCACTTGCAGTCTGACAAATTTGGCACTTCCTTACATAATCATGTGTATCTTTAAAAAGGGTAGGCCAGTAATAACCAGCGCGAATTATTTTGTGAGCTGTAGTATCCCCTCCAAAATGACCTCCTGCTGGTCCATCATGTAGTTCCTGCAAAACCTTTTCAGCTTCAGTTTTTTCAAGACATCTTAATAAAATTGAATCATAATTTTTTCTAAATAACACATTATAAATGATCTCATATTTAATAGCTTTTAACCTTAAAGCACGTTTACTCTTCTAGCTGAGATTAGAAGGAGCATACCCATTTTTCAAGTAATAGATGATATCAGCATACTGAGAATCAGCATCTGTAACACTTATCTAACTTACTTGAATATCTTGATTTGAATCTTGATCTTCTGGTATGTTATGAGCTCCTGCCAATAATCTGTAAAAACCTTGTCCTCTAACAATCTTGGCTGGTTTAATAACAACATCATATTCTTGCAAAGCTGTTACCCAGTTAGCTCTCTTTTCTCCTACTTCTCTCTGAATTAATAATTGCCTTACTGCAGAGAATGGGACAATGATTTTTGTATGTGTTTTTAAGAGAAAAGGTCTGAAATGTTTGATTGATTTAAACACAACAAAGGCTTGTTTTTCAACATCAGAATAATTAAGCTCAGATCCTTGCAGATTTGAACTAAAGAAAGAAATAGGTGCTTCAATTTCTTTATCATTGAGTTGTGTCAAAACGGCTGCATAGGATGTTTCAGTGGCCAAAGTATACAAAATAAAATCTTTAGAAAAATCCGGGGTATTCAATGCTGGTGCATTAATGATTGCTTGTTTGATTTAATCAAAAGCTTCCTTTTCTTTATGCATCCATTTGAATATTGAATTCTTCTTGATCATATTTTGCATAGGTAAAACAATTAAAAAAAAATCAGGAATGAATCTTTTTACAAAATTGATCTGTCCAAGAAATGATTGCATGGATTTTTTGTTATGTGGTAAAGAAATATCAAAAATTTCTTTTACTCTTTCTGGATCAATATATATTCCATCTTTTGACACAACAAATCCTAAGAGTTTTCCTTCATCTAAAGCAAAGAAAGATTTCTTTGGATTTAAGGAAATACCAAACCTTCTACATCTTTCAAAAATTTGCTTTAAGTCATGTAGATGATTGGCTCTCTTTTTTGAAAATATCGTTATGTCATCAAGATAAACAACAACAGATTTATTGATCAGACCTTTAAATGCAATGTCCATGGCTCTTTGAAAAGTTGCTCCTGCATTTATTAGACCAAAAGGCATTTTATGATAAGCATAAGTTCCCCATTTTGTTCTGAAAGTTGTCTTCAATCTGTCATCTGGGTGAACTAAAACTTGATTATACCCTGAAAACCCATCAAGAAAAGACATAAGTTCAGAACCAGCTACCTTTTGAAGTATCTGTTCCATGGTTGGCAATGGGAAATTGTCTTTTAAACATGCTTTGTTTAGATTTCTAAAATCAATACAGATTCTTATATCACCATTCTTCTTTCTTACAGGTACCATATTGGAAACCCACTTAGAGTGCCTGACTGGAAAAATGATCTTGGCTTTCAAAAGTTTATTGAGTTCTGATTTGATTTGACTCTCGAGATTTGGATGGATTTTTCTCAGTTTCTGTTGAACAGGTTTAACATCAGGAAGCATTGGAATCGTGTGTTGAATAATCGAAGTATCATATGTTTTTAGATCATCATAATTCCAAGCAAAAACTTTTTTATACTTGTTCAGCAATTTAATGAATGCACTTCTTTCCTCTGGTGTTAAATTGAGTCCTAAATTAATGTTTTGGGGTTTAGAATCAGAACCAAGATTTACTAATTCAAACTTCAAATTGGAACTTTGAAGTTTTGTATTAACAACTTTCTTGAATCTGTCCTTAATATCATATAAGTCCTCCAATTTAACAACAGATTTCGGAATGGGATTTTCATTATTTTTTGAAGAAATTTGTAAATCATGATCTTCTTCATCAATAATTTGATCATCATATGATTTGTCTGAAGTCATGAAATTTAAAATATCTTGATCATGATAGAAAAATCTCCAGTTTGTGACATTGTCTGGGACAGATGGACGAAAGATCAATTCTACAGAAAACCTATCAGGACTGCAGTCTTCAACAGGTAGGAGTTTAGATGCAACATTAGCTAACAAGTCAGCCGATGTATTTTGATTCCTAGGAATAGGAGAAATATTAAATGCTAAAAAATGAGTGGTGAGATCTTGTACTAGGGTTTGATAGTGTTTAAGATGACCTGAAAGGCAATGAATAGTATTCCTAACTTATTTGATTACAATTTCGGAATCACAAAAGACTCTCAAGTATTTAACATCTAACCCTATGGCTTTATAAAGTCCTTGAACCAAGGCTTCATATTCTGCAGTATTGTTAGTACACTCAAATTCTAATCTGCATGATAACATAGTTTTCTCTCCATTCGGATCAATCAATATGCATCCAGCTCCAGCTCCATCACTAGACTTCGATCCATCAAAATATAACTACGAAAATAAATACTTATCTATTGGCTTATCTACAATTAAATCTGAAATATTTACAATTCTGGAAGAATCAGACTCTGAAAAATTCTCTATCTGAGAAACAAAAGTATTTACAGAGAAAGGAGACTAAGGAGCTTTGAAATTTCCAAGAAATGATTCAGCAGAATATCCTCCAAGAATATTGTTGTTGAATGCCACAGGTTCATTAGGTTGTTCAAATTCAGTGACAGTGTGTGTCATATGCTTTTCTCATTCAATTTTAATTTGATTTGGTTTCCCTTTATAAGGAAGCCACATGTGTGAATAATCAGTCGAGATGTAGCCATTAAGTTTCACAGACCAGTCCCTGCTCAAGATCAATCCATAGAATTTAGGAATATCAGCAATCAAAATATCAATTCTTTGGACAATCCTAGGATCAGAAGCTAATCTGATTGTGACTGAATTGATTTCTCCTACCACTTGAAATTTGGATCGATCCAACTGAACAATATGTACTGCTGATTTCTGTGGTTCAATATTCAATTTAGCGCAGACAGATGTAGTCATTATATTGGAGGAAGCTCCAGAATCAATTAAACAATTGTGCAGATTTTTATTGTACATCTCATAAGTCAAAAGAAAAGGAGGAGTTTGAGAATTTGACTTTTCCCCAATGAGCACAGTATCAGTAGCATCTACCTTATCGGGTGGCTTACCAGTTCCTCTTGCTACTTTTGCCACTACACCGCTTGGTACAAGAGCAATTGGTGTAGCGTTAAGTTCTTTTAATAACAACTTTTGTTGGTGTTTTAGTTTGCTGAGTTCATGTAAGGAAATGTTGGCTTTGATCTTTTTCATGTCTTCGACAATGTTGTATTCCATGGGTTCTGACACTACTAAAGTTTTGGATGTCGATGTGAGAGGATTAGAAGAAAATGGTTGATTTTGAGTAGGTAATGGAGAAGTTTTCTTCACAGTGGGTTTGTCTTTGGTACTTGGAGTTGCAATTTTATTTTTGGGAACTGTTTGTACTGGTTCTGGTGTAGATTTACTCCTAGTACTTACATGCATAGCTTCTTCACTATCAGAATTAGGGAGAATAAAATCCCACATTCCATTTAATTCAGCTATTTCTTCATTTTCGTCCTCTTGATCTGATACTACAGATGTATCTTCTTCTTCTTCCTCTTCTTCTGATTCTGCATTAGAGATTGTATTAGGAGGTTTAGATTCAACTTGGTTCTTTCTGAAATTCCGGAATGGTTTCTTGGTGGAAGTTTCAGCTACTTGTTTTTTTATTTCGATCATTTCATTTGACATGGTTTTAAGAACTTTCTGTAAACCTTCCATGTCATATGGATCTTTGGCCTTTTTCTTTGAATCATCTCTAAAGCTGACCTTCTTTGATTTCCTTTCTTCAAGAGCATTTTTCTTTTCCAGAGAAGTGATACGTTTTTCAACCGCAATAGCTTCTTTCATACTTTCGGCTAATGTGGGCTTTGCAGCTCTGTCTACGAAAATTGCTATGTTTGAGGGTAAGGCAGTAATGTACCATTCAATTCTGACCTGCTCACTTGGCTTGGAATCAGTGGGAATTTTGTTCAAGAGCTTATTGAATCGGGAGTTAAACTCCTTAATTGGTTCCTTGGGTTCAATTTTCAAATTTGAGAGATCATTAAGTAAAGTTGCAATTGATAGGCCATCTCCAAATTTGGTTAAAAATTGATCTGCAAAAATGTCCCAACTTGTTATAGATCCCGATGGTAATGAAAAATACCATGATCCTGCTGTTCCTTGAAGGGTGTAAGGAAATAGTCTAACTACAACATCCTCCTGTGTGACTCCATTCAAATTAATGGCCAACATAAAGTTATTGATATGTTCTTCAGCTGGAATGTTAAGATCTGGGCTAAACTTTGGAAGCCATTTTCCAGGATTGTCTGGTAAATCGTGTAAAGGTGCAGCCATGTTGACTGCTCCTGGAGTAGACCATGGTCTCTGTGCCATTGTTGGGATGACTATTGGAGGGATAGTAGAAACTGGTGATGTTTGGATAGAAGTTGTTGGAATGAATGATGTTGAGACTGATGAGGATTGAGGAGAAAATGTTTGTGGAGATGATATGGAAATGACTGTACTTTGTTGAGAAGGGATTTCGGAAACAGGTATTTGGATATTAGAGGTTGAACTTATTGATTCCGATTGCGTTTTTCTTGTTTTAACTCTACTAGGTAAAGGGAATTCTTTGGGAGAGATACCAAGTTTTTCACTTTGAAGCCTAGTAAGAGGTTTTGAAGAAACAAATTTTGAAGTTACACTACCTTCAGATATTTCAGACTCTTCAAGAGATAATGAGAATCCTTTCAATTTATGAATTAAATCTTGAACTTTAGGAGACTCAGGATGTTGATCGTCTGAATGTTTAAATATTTTGGTAGTGGGTGTTTGAATATTTTCTGCAATTTCTTCTCTAGGATTTTGAATTTCAGAAGAAATTGAAGAAGTTAATGACGGTGTTTTGCTCTCGGAATGGCTTGTGGATAGAGATTTACTTGCCATTCATAGCTCATGCCCTCCTTCTAGCGCCAAAAATGTTGAAGCCTAGAAAATCTCTGCTTCAAACATCGGGGATAACCACCCGGTCGGGACCTTAGGACAACTCCTTTTCCATTTGGTATGGTGGCTCCGACTGGATTTAAAGGACCAGTTTCCTTATAACTAAATGGATTGGATTGGGTGGGTGGAAATGAGACTAAATTAACTAAAATAAAACTATCTAATCTAAGCTAAATACTGATAAAGAAATTCTAATACTAAACCGGGTAATAACATGTGAATACAACTTAAGATTGTTTCAATCCAACAATAACCATGAAAATGTATTATTAATCAAATTGAAATGTGCAGAAACAAATAAAGGTAACTCTGTTTAAGAAATTAAACAGAGTTATAATAGCATATTGCATTCATCATTGAATACCATTTACATGTAATTATGAAAAATAACGTTTCAATTATACTCAGAAATGATATACAAAAGAGAGCGTTGTGAAAACAAATACATATAAATGATAGCAATCTTAAAACGAATATCATATAACAATAGAAATCAACAGCAAACAGATAGAAATACCTTGTTCATCTTGATGACTTCCAGATGCAATCTGATACTCTATCCAACAATTATAATGCAAAATCGAATTCTAAAGGTACAGAAATGCAACACTTCAAAGATAATTTCACATAAAAATCACCAGATGTGATCCTTTTCAAAAAATAGATAAGACAATGGAGTACAGAAATGCAATCTCCAAGTCTCACAGTATTAAGATCCAGGACCCTCGTCTCTCCACATGAGAGGGGTTTAAATACTACTTTAACTAACTCTAAAAATAGTTTATTACAAAAATTAAGGATTCGGTTCAATGACCGTCCTTTTCCTAGGCTAAAATACAATGAAATTAAAACTAAATCTATCTAGCTATAAACTTGATCTTTGCTCTTGCAGGCATCTAGCATAGTTTTGAGAAGATGCGGTTAACCGACTTCAGAATTCAGCCGTCTTTAAAAGACAGAGTTGGCAAGCGTAGGAACAATTTCCCCTGTTGCCCCTTTCCGCTCTTGTGTAGCCAGAGTAGTTTCTTTTTTATCAATTTGACCTTTTGCAGTAATTTTCCTCTGTGCCAAACACGCTCTACATCTTTTTCTCTACTCAATATCAGATGCTTTGAATTTGGTTAATGTTTCTTCATTTTATCTGACAGTTATTTCAAGTCTTTTCAACTCCTAATTTTTCTCAAGAAGAGCTTTGTGTTTCTCTGAGAACTCTTGACCTCCAACAGCTTCTTTGTTAATTTCTAAAAGCTCTATAGAGGATATTTTTGGCAAACTCACATACCTTATCTTGTGGTAGAAACTGTGTCAATTTGCCTCTTTGGATATTCGAACTTGTGAACAGTGTCTAAAACATCCTTTTTTGGTACTGTCCACCCGTGCTTGTTTTTCTTCAATGGTTCATCTCTTTTGGTCCATTCATGTGTGCATTCTGAGAAATTTGCATGTTTTCTGTCAAATTCTTTCATGAATTGCTCATTATAAGGCGTATGAGGTTTCGGCAGCTTATTAATTAGTCTCACATCCTCTACGGTGAATGACCCAATTAGCTCTTCAGGCTGAGTCTTGAATTGCCTGTCTGAAATATCAGCGCTGTCTAGGACCCATCTCACCATGTCTGTGTATGGGAGAATCCTTGGCCTTGCTGCTATTCCATGCAGAAATGAGCAAGCCAAGTCTCTAAGATTTGCTTCAGACGAATCTTTTGAACCTGCTGTAGCTACAACTTTTATCACCACAGGGTTTTCATCTTCTAACAGATTGTGTTACACCATTTTTTGGTCATCTAACTTTTCATCATTAGATGGACCCAAGTACACCATGTAAGACCAGTTTTACCCCAAGTAAAACTGCTTTCACTATGATTAATTAGGAAACCCCAAAAGGAATAATTAATTAAACCATAATTTAATTATTATTCCCAGTCATGTGTAACCCAAAAACAAAGAAATTAATGAGATAAACCCATAGTTATCTTATTATTTTCTAGGAATAATTATTTAATAATATTCCTTGTTAAATATGACCAAATCAACCACCATTAATCAAATAAATCATTATTTATTTGATTATATCCCAACCACTTCCCTAAAAAGATAAATAAATCATTTATTTATTTATTTTTCACTAATCAAGGGATTTGACCCAAGTTAAACACCCTTTCCCTCCAACAAATAATAATAAAATATTCCATAGAGGTGGATCTAGATGTGATTAACATTATTTTAATCATGCACCAAGATCTAGAAGGACCCAATATTTTTTTATAAATAGGAGGGTTTTCCCCTTCATTCTTCACCTTTTGTTGCATAGAAGATCACTCTGGATCTATACACTTGGTCTCATTTCTACCATTTTGCTCCCATTGAGCTCTACCTTCTACATTGGGTTTTCTACATCTACAAGAGAGAGAAAGCTTAGATCTGAAGTGCTGAGGACTACAAAGAACCCATTCCATTGAGGAGATCTGGATACACCTTCTTGTTTCCTCCCAGGTGCCCTGTAATATAAAAATTCATTCAAAAATCGTGTTCTTGTCTTGTCTGTTGGATGCATGGAGCAAACTCTTTACTTTACTGCTTAATATCTTTCCATTTATAGATCTGTTTGTTGCAGCACTTTAACTACTAATTGCAAATCTGAAGATGTTTTGCAGCCATTATTGTTGTTAGGGCTATTAGTTATGCGTAGCTAAAGTGGTTCTTTTTCGTACGCTTCGACAAAGAATTCATACTAACAAATGGCGACTCCACACGGGTTTTAAATTACGACCGCCGTCGTTTTTCATATTCCTGCATATCCAGCTACTTCAGGCCCTAGGGCTTCTTTTTTAGCTGCTTAGTTTTTCTCTTTTCATGTCATTTTTCTCACATAAAACCCTAAAACCTAAAATTTCTAACTTCCGTGTGTTTCTGGCCCTATTGCGCAGGTAAGCGACACCAGCCGCACCTGAGACGGCAATTTTTCAGAAAATCTGCCGCCGAAACAGCCGGAACGGGGGGGTCGCACATTTTGGCCCAAAACCTGCGACCTGGACGCACTTTTCAGCCTGTAACCTGCGACCTCAACCAAAATCAGGTCAGAACCTGCGACCTGCCTTTTTTCCAGCATTTTTTCTGTAATTTTTCTGGGTTCTGCTGCAGCCTCTGCCAGGGTTTTCCAGCCTCTGTCTCAGCCCGCCTTGACCAAGATCTGATCCGTTTTTACTCATCTAAGTGGGAACCCAGCCCCTTAGGGCTTTAGTACCCTCCACTTTTTGTGGAAGAGTTTCAGCTGTTTCAGCCGTCGGTTTCAGAGCTTCAGCCCCCTCTTTTTCCAGATCTGTGACCTCACTTCCAGATCCATTGAAATCAACCTCTTTTCCTTTCAAATCACCTCTTATCGTTTTGTTTGACCTCCTCTAAAGGCCTCTGCCTTGCCCCCCCCCGGTTTTTTGCTGATTTCCCTTTTTCCAGCCACCTTGCCTCTGTCTCTTGGCTGTGATCTGCACCCCTTATCTGCAGCTTTATCCTCTGGATCTCTGTCCCCTTTGACCCTAGATCTGTTGAGCTTCCTTTGTGTGTGTTTCCATAGTTTTTCCCTTTCTTTTCAGCATAGTTTTGAGAGACCCACTTTCTTGGGTTTGATATATGCATATGTAGCTGTTATTTTTCTGTTATTTCAGCATTTTTATTCTGTTCTCTGTAGGTTTATTTTCAGCTACGTTGCACACTTTTTTGCTCTCAACAACGAAAAGGGTTTAAAAATTAAAATTAACGCACACCACACACTGACCCTAAGTGAAGAAGCGCCTGGTTTACACCGCCTGGCAAAGACTCTAAAATCAATTGTCACCGCACCTTATCTGCCCTTGACCTTCTTGATTCTGTCCCTTTCTGCCCTTGTCAGTTTCCTTCTTCCTGTCATCATTGCGCCCCCAAGGCGCCTTTCCCGGAGACTTCTTGGCCTTCATCCTCAGTTTCCGGTTGATCGACCTGCTCCGCACCGCCGTCGTCGAGCCAATCCACCTTCGAGTCCGCACTCCGACTCCTCTCCTGATTCATCGGGTCCCCCTTCTCCTTCCGGTTCTCCCCCTTTTACCTTCACCATGTCTGGACCAGGGCCTAATGCTAGCGGTTCTCCCGGCCCCAATGCCGGCCCTACTTCTAGCGGAACCGTCACCACCACTACTCCGGCCACCCCTGTGCTGCCGTACATTGCAGGCCTCAGCCTCCCCGATTTCCATCAGTTGATTAATGACCCCATTCACCATAATACTACCCGGCCCGCTATGCCCACCAAGCTACCCTCTGATATCCCTAAGTTTGAGGGCCTTAATGGCGAAGACCCAACCAATCACGTCCGGTCTTTCCACATGTGGTGTTCCTCCAACTCCATGACCGATGACTCCATCCGTCTTCGTTTGTTCCAACGCACACTTACCGGCGAAGCTTCTAAATGGTATGTCGAACAGGCCACTTCCTCCCATACCACGTTCGAGACTCTTGCCCAAGCCTTCTTGTCGTACTTCCATCTCCCTCTCCGATACGACATTGGTACGGAGCTCTTGACTTCATTTAAGCAATCCTCTTCCACACGCCTTTCTGCCCATGTTCAGGAATGGCGACGAAGACGGAGCTTATGTCGAGCCCCTCCCTTTGAAGATTGGGTTTACATGGACTGGTTCCTTCGCACCCTCCCATCTCCCATCGGCAAAGATGTCGCCTCTCACTTTCCTCAATCTGAAGAAGCCGCCCTCCAAATAGCTTTAAAATATGACCCGATCTACGCTCAATCTGGTTATGTTTATACCGTTCTTCCTGACATCCCCAGGCCCGGTGGCGCTAACGCCCCGGGGGCATCTCATTCCGCCGACGGTATTGTTGGATCTCTTTCCCACCCCTCCGCTCACCCTCCGTGAGCTACAGCCTCAGTGAGGGCCAAAGACCTCTACACTGGCCTCTCTCTCCCCCTCCCAAGAATATCCAGATACCTGAAACCTATCTCTTTGCCCAACCTCCTGCTTACCTCAATGCTGCCCAACCCAACCCTTACTTTTATCCGCAGCCTGGTGCGCCAACTCCTCCAGCATATGCTCTTCCGCCTCCCTTGCCTCCTCACCACCTGCAACAGCCCTTACAACCCCCTCCAGGGCAAGTATTTGCACAGCAGGGTGCGTTTATTCCCCCTTCTTCTCAAAGAAGGCGGAGAGGCAACCAGAACCCATCTGCCCCCGGTAACCGAGGACCCAATTCTGGTATGGACCTCACTGACTAAGCAACCACCAGGCAGGTCCGCCAAAGCCGAGAGCAAAGTCGTCGCACAAACAAGCCCCCGTTCTGTGTTGGTGCGGATTACGCTACCACACCTCACGATTGTCCTCTACCCCGCATGCGATGTATGTGGGAGTCTCGTTCACATTATGGTGGACAACACGCCCTCACGCTCCTCCTAATGTGGCCACGACCCCGCCAGCTGTGTTCACTGATCCTTTCCCTCAACAGGGATTCATGGCTACCCAACCCCCCGACAGCCATGCAGCCACACCCTCATCCATTTATGGTTCCTCTGACTACCAGATCCTTATGATGCGCTCCGATTCGTCCCCTTCCGTCGACCTTCACCTTCAAACTCGGTCTCACCAGTACCCCAAGCCTCCTGCTCAGTCTGCTCCCGAGCCTCCATCTTCAGGTTCTACAGAGCCTCTTTCGACACCCAGTGGCCCCTTACACATCCCTCAACCCAAAGTTGAGGCTCACCCAAAGATTCCAAAGGGTCCATTACGCCGAAATGCTGCTTCTGGTCGAGCCGCCCAATCGTACAGTATAGTAGATGATTTGGCACAATCCCCTGGTGCCATTTCCACACTGGAACTCCTCCAGTCGTGCCCTTCCCAACGGAAGGCTCTACTATCTGCCGTGGGCGCTGTTGATCCTGCTGATGACCAAATGATCGTTTTCGACGCCACTCAATCGGACCACCCTCCTCTTCCTCCTTCCGTTGCTTTCCAAATCCCAGTCAAAATCCGGAACGCCACTGTATCCCGGTGTATAATTGATGAGGGGCATCCACTTGTGTGATGTCCACTTCGGTTTGGAAGCAACTCGGATCCCCCGAGCTGGCCCCTTCCACGATCACCCTTCGAGCGTGGGACGGTCATGCCTCCCAGCCTATCGGCATGTTTCATAACTGTCCCATCACCCTCGCCGGTAAGACCGTTTGCGTTGATGTCGAAGTCATTGACGCCCCTCTAGACTACAACATCCTATTGGGGCGAAGCTACACCTATGCCATGTCTGCTGTCCCATCCGCGGTCTTCCGCAAGATGTCTTTTCCACATAATGGAAAGATAGTCACCATTGACCAGCTATCGTATCATGAGCCGCCGTCTCCATCCGCCTCCGAGACGACCATTTCCTCTGTAGCCAACAAGCAAACCGTTGATTCTTTGACCAGTGTCTCCCCCGGCGTCTATAAAGATTCCACCCTGCTTGGTACTTTTCCTCACCTTCCTTCCCCTCCTGTTACTGATCCCAGCTTGTCGAATGTTTGCATGATGCAATCGTCTCAGGCTGCCCATAAACGGCCTGCCTCGGCTAGCCCGCACCCTCCTCCCCGCCCTCCGCAACCCGCTCCTAGCCATCCATCTCAGCCAACCGGACCTCCTCTTTCTGGCCCTCCCCCTACATCTGGTGCCCCCGAACCTCTTTATCCTCCAGGCTCGGTCCCCCCTGGCCTTAACCATCTTGGCGCCGTACCTCCTGGTCATTACCCTGCTGGACAGATCCCCTTCTTGGCTCCCCCTCCCGGAGTATATTCCATCCCCGTCATGGCCACCCTTTCTCTCCCTAACTTGACCTTGGGTATTCCGGTTTGGTACCTTGACCCCCCAGCCGCCACCCCCCCTGGTCACCCCAAACCTTACATGGCTTTGACACCGGTTCAACCGGTCCCCCTCGCTTCCTCCATAGCCACTGTGCTCCCAGCACCTCCACAGGACCCTTCTCCTGTTGGGTCGGCTCCCGGGAAGAAAGGAAAAGCCCGCAAGGGGGCAACCAAAGACCAAACCACCACGACCAACCCGGCTCCTTCTCCACCCCCAAAGCCTTGTGCCTTATGTGATGTCATTGGTCATGCCACCCATGCTTGTCCCGAGTTACCTCGTATCCGACCCATGGTAAACTTCGCGTTCCCCGACACTACGGTCCCTGAAACTCCCACTCCTTCTTCGACCGTTCCCAAGAACGCCAAGACTCTCCGCACCAACAAGCCTTGTGCTTTGTGCGGTGTCCATGGCCACTACTCCCATTATTGTCCTCACCTGACACATTACCGCGCCTCCCTTGAGGTGATCCGCGAGTTTGAGGTTGAACAAAATCAATCCGCCTCTCCCATTCTCGCGCAGTATGCTTCAGGCCAGCCTGAGGATTCCCCCGCTCCGATCCACATCCCCCCCCCTGATGTTCAGATGACGGAGTCTACAGTCACCATTCTTTACCTATCCTCCTCTGCACGACACCCGGAGCCTAGCCCGTCTGCAGCCTTCCCCATTGTGTCCGCTGATACCCGAGATCACTCCACTTGTGTCTCCGTTGACCTCCGCAGCCCGAGTCCTCGCCATGTTTCTGATAGCTCTCATACATCACCTTGTGTGAGCCTTGATCATCCTGCCCTTTCCCCCTGCCATTACTGCTCGATGACTTCTGTACCCTCACGCTGCCGTCATTTCCTTTCATCCCCTCATTTATTGTCTTGTCACACCATTTTGCAGGACTCCCCGTCCACACCCTTTATCGGTTACGCCGACGGTGCAAGTCGCTACTCCAGGAATCTTGCCTCGGCAGGGTGGGCCATCTTCACCCCCTTGCATGACCTCGTTCTGTCTAACGGGGTATGCATTGGTTCTGCCACCAACAATCAGGCTGAATATGATGCAGTGCGTGGCCTATTAGCCGATGCCTTGTTGCATCGCATCCGCCATCTGCACGTTCGTTTGGATTCCCTGCTTCTTGTAATGCAACTAAATGGTGTTTATCGTGTGCATAACCCTGTACTGTTTAGACGCTATTTACGAGTGAAAGTCTTAACACGTGCGTTTGAAACCATCACTTTCAACCATGTACCCAGAGACCAAAATCACTACGTAGATAGTATTGCAAACCATGTTCTAGATTGGCATTTATCACACACAAGTCATACAAGACAATAACATTAAATCAACCATCAAAAGATGATGCATATCCATAATATGTGTCGCACACCATATATTGATGAGTCCATCTACTCTGATACATACGACATGCCCATAGCATGTTCCAAAACACTGGGGGCACCATACGCCCCCCCATACATATACTTACGACGTGCCCATAGCATGTTCCACAAACTGGGGGCACCATACGCCCCCCCATATATATCCATCCGACATGCCCATAGCATGTTACAAACAAAATCCAAAAAACTGGGGGCACCATATGCCCCCCATACATTCTAGGGGGCACCACTTGCCCCTACACACATCCGAGAGGGCACCATATGCCCCTATATCTGGCCAATACACGACGAACGCCCTGATCCGCCTGGATCTCTGTCCGAAGTGTTCCCAGACCCCTCTCCCTCCAGTTGACCCGCAACTCTGCCATACCTGCACAACCACATTCTTTTTGTCAGGGTACAGATCGGGAACACCATAACCACACACCACAATCCAACTCCCAGCCATAGAACAGCACCAAACCCCCCTTATCTCCCAGGTCGCAGTTTTCTGCCATTTTCTGGACCAGGTCGCACTTGTTGCCCTAATACCTGCGTCCTGGGTCGTACTTTTTGCCCCAAAAAGTGCGACCCGGCCATAGAGATGAAGGAGGGGCTGTTTCTGGGGGTTTTGGGCCCTCAACCGCAAATGTAATCCATCAAAATGCAAGAGCAAGGTTAGGCCTCTCGCCTCCAACTGACAGATCTCGAATCCAACGGTCGGTTTGTCCGCTACGTTCGCCGCAAGATTTAGGGCCTTCTCTCCTCTCCACATTCACCACAGCAACAATAGCAAATGAATGATTTTGGAGGGAAAACTGCCTCATTAAAAGAGAACCCCGGTTTCTTCTTTCGACTGCTGCGACCACACCGTAGCCCCGTTCGACGAACCGTCAGCACCGCTGGATAGATCTCACCGAGCTCTCAAATGGGTTTTCCTTAGTTTTTGGTGATTTGATACTTCACCCGGACACATTTGTCCACGACGGATCACTTCACCGCTCCTTAAAATCGAATTTCCTCACTTACGACACTTGTACTTGGGGCACCATATCGCCCCCTTACTTGTCCATGTTCGTGTTGATTTTCGTCATGAGTACCCACCTTGTACTCATGCTTCTATGACCCCCCATTGGGGCCTTTGTTGTGTGGCAGCACTATCTAGTCGCCCTTGCTTAGAGCATCCGAGTTGAGTCATCATTGCATTCATGGAGTCTATCCTGCATCCTTTTACACCCTACTATAGCCCTCCATTATTTTTTGCTTGGTTCCTCTCTTGTGTCGCATCTCATGACCTTCAGCCCCACTGTCCCCTGTCCCCTTCGATATTGTGTCAGTCGCTGCCATGTCATTCATGCCCTTTATGCTCTAACAAGGGAAGTCGTCCATTCGCCACCCCATCCTTCCCATTTCCACCATCATTATTAGTGTCAGTCTGTCCGTCGCTCTATTGCTCTTCTCTCGTGCCTTAGTTGAGGATCTCTCATTGCCTCACCTACGGCGGACCTCCTTCTGTCGACCTCAGCACATTTATTCCAGAAGCAAGGTCTAGAGGGCGGTGTACCTTGGTTCCAGCTTCCACTCTTGTTCGGTGCCTCGGATCAGGCAGGGGGATCTCTCACTCCCCTTTGACTTGATTGCTTCTCCAGCTCCTTTCAGCATGATCGAGATTCGTATACTGGACAGTCCAGTGACCCAGCAGCAGCTCTTGATGATTCCCGGGCGTGTGTGAGATGTCTCAGCCCTCATGAGGGGGTGGCCCTGCAGGTAGCCCCCCACATGCCCTGATGACCTCTTCATTGCAGCCTTTGATGCCGCTCCAGATTTTGATGATGTTGGCCTTAGCCACTTGCAGCACCTCTATGATTTGCATGTATCAGTCAGATTTTGTGAGCCCTTCCCCATTTACAGGGGGCATTTGGGGTTGTATTTATCTCATGTACTCAGACGATATTGTACTAGTCCTGGCTGTTATCCCAGGCACAGCATGTATGTGAGACTATTCATTGTATTTTTATCTGGCTCTTGATTATGCCAGCTGTATTCTATGGTTCGGTCCCTTGTTCACTGGACACACTATTCTTTTGTACTTTTTCACGGCGGGCATAGGTATGCCTCCCCCGCTGCCTTCAGCACAGGTACCCTCTCATAACAGAGACTTGTTGCACCTGCGAGTCTCGTCTCCTCAGGGTCTAGTCCTTCAGCACACTATCTACCTCATATTTCTCTCTCTGACATACCCTTTTGTTGTCTAGTGATTGTCTTCTTACAACGTACTTCGGTCATACGATTTGCTCCTGACACTCGCACGCTGGGGGGCAATCTGTTACACCATTTTTTGGTCATCTAACTTTTCATCATTAGATGGACCCAAGTACACCATGTAAGACCAGCTTTACCCCAAGTAAAACTGCTTTCACTATGTTAATTAGGAAACCCCAAAAGGAATAATTAATTAAACCATAATTTAATTATTATTCCCAGTCATGTTTAACCCAAAAACAAAGAAATGAATGAGATAAACCCATAGTTATCTTATTATTTTCTAGGAATAATTATTTAATAATATTCCTTGTTAAATATGACCAAATCAACCACCATTAATCAAATAAATCATTATTTATTTGATTATATCCCAACCACTTCCTTAAAAAGTTAAATAAATCATTTATTTATTTATTTTTCACTAATCAAGGGATTTGACCCAAGTCAAACACCCTTTCCCTCCAAAAAATAATAATAAAATATTCCATAGAGGTGGATCTAGTTGTGATTAACATTATTTTAATCATGCACCAAGATCTAGAAAGACCCAATATTTTGTTATAAATAGGAGGGTTTTCCCCATCATTCTTCACCTTTTGTTGCATACTAGATCACTCTGGATCTACACACTTGGTCTCATTTTTCTGCCATTTTTCTCCCATTGAGCTCTACCTTCTACATTGGGTTTTCTACATCTACAAGAGAGAAAAAGCTTAGATCTGAAGTGCCGAGGACTACAAAGAACCCATCCCATTGAGGAGATCTGGATACACCTTCTTGTTTCCTCCCAGGTGCCCTGTAATATAAAAATTCATTCAAAAAATCGTGTTCTTGTCTTGTCTGTTGGATGCATGGAGCAAACTCTTTAATTTACTGCTTAATATCTCTCCATTTATAGATCTGTTTGTTGCAGCACTTTAACTACTAATTGCAGATCTGAAGATGTTTTGCAGCCATTATTGTTGTTAGGGCTATCAGTTATGCGTAGCTAAAGTGGTTCTTTTTCGTACGCTTCGACAAAGAATTCATACTAACAGATTGTACATTCCTTCCCAAGTGGATATGCCGGCATCCTTGTTACAGGCGGTGTCTGCGTATAGCGAAGCCATTTCTTTGTTCTCAGAACTTGAGCTCTTCTCCTTCTTACCCATAATGTATAGTGGAAGCCTTGTATAGTGATCCGCTCCTTCGTGCCTGCGTTTTGCGAATAAATGAGAGTAATGATAATAGAAAGGTGACAAGATTGTTTTGAATATGAACGCGGATGAAATATAATATTTAAATTATGAAACGAATTCCAATCTAAACACAATCTCTTTTCACATTAATAATTACTCCAATCATTTAATATAGTCATTAAAGCGCATAACGGATTTGACACATGGGAAGATTGCCTCGGGATAGCGCGCTTATGTGAATCTGCGACATTGTGATGTGCGATTTGTTGCGCAATATCACAATATCGCAATGTCGCAATATCGCGATATGAAATCATCATAGTCATAAAACTTATCGCAAAAGCAGGAACTGTGTAACAGCGCAAAGCGCATATCGCAAAAATCATAAAAGCACATATCGCAAATGCGCAGAATCACAAAAAGCGCACAATCGCAAAATGAAATCATCGCAAAAGCGCATAATAAATCAGAGCGTAAAAGATATTTGTTAATCATCTCTATTTTCTGTGCTATGCGATCTGCGATCAATGCTTTTTGTATATACTATCTTTGTTATGGATGCATTATATCATTTCAAGAGAAAATTTTATTATAATCTATCATAAACTTAATATTTTCGCAATATTCTCTCAAAGGGATTTTTGTAGGTTTATGATAGAAAATTTTATTTTCTAAATGAAACAAATCCTAATTGATTTTTTATTTTTTTTTTGGATTTTAACTAAGGGTCCCCATTTTATTTAGTATTATTACTAATATTAATTAAAAAGGGGGAGGTTGTTGCTAGCCACAACAACTAGTCAATGTTTGCATCTAGGATGGATACAACTAGGTGTAACACCCTAGGTGTTACACAGTAATTTGTCACCATCCCTACAATCCCCATCCCGCACATTGGAGGGCTCATTTCGTGACCTGTGAGCAGTGACATGGCTTGAAATCACTTTCATGACATCCCTCTGAACAAGAGCTTTCATTTCCCTGAAGACATCTCTTTGCAGAAAACCCTAAAAACACCTCTTTTTGCATTGGCTTGGGCATCCAGTTCAGTGCCCACGCCAATAAAGGAAATCATTCAAAGAGGGCGTGCTAGTTGGCACTCTGTCCCAGAGTAGCACTCGCGCCAGCCAATTTAAGCAGTGTTTTTTAAAAATAAATGGTGGAAGTTTCGTCCTAACAAATTCCTGGACTGCTATCTATCTTGATTTGGGAGGTTTGGCTACGGATTTCCATAGAGAGGAAGTGGTTTTCCACCTCTCATGGAAGCTTCCTTGATGATACGAAAAATCCCATGATTATAGGGATCCCAACTCCCCTTCCTCCATCTATAAAAGCTTGCTCATCTCCTTTGCAAGCTAATCTCCAAGTTCCCAAAAGCCTTATGCTGTAAGAGCCTTGATTCATTCCCTTGAGGCCAAATCCAAGCAAGGAGATCATTGTCAAGTATCCGAAGAGAGAGGCTTGTCCCATCCCTAAGAGGCTTTATCGAGACATGTTCTACTAACGACCTGCCAAAGGAGAATTCATCGTCGGAACTATGGTTGTATTCTTCTTTCATTGATTAATAATAAGCGACTATTGGTTATGGTTCCACTATTGTTGTTAATTATGATGATGAGTTATGTCTTTTCCAACTGACATATAGTTGCATATACTGGATTTTACGCTTGTGTTTGTTTTTTTTCTCGCATGTGCAGGTGTCTGATCATGGAGATCATGAGGATTGTGATCTGCTAGAGCTAAGGAACGGGAGCGCTACTTTCTCTACGAGCGACGGCGTTGGATTCCAAGTAAGACTTCATCGCTAGTTGGTCTATTTGCAATTAGGAACCTGCACTGTAGCGTGAACGATTGTTGCTAGACCCGATCTGGGCTAGTAGGGATCACCTCTGTCCACAGAGGGGATTTACCTCCATGAAAATTTGGCGACTCCGCTGGGGATCATCTAGCTTTTTGTTGTTCTACTTTGTAAGCTACAGACGGAGCCTGAAGCTAGCCAGATAGCCTTCAAAACGCTCTTGCTCTACAATTTCGAAGTAGATCAAAGCTGCTTCAGTCAATCTTTGGTTTAGTTTGTAAACTAAATACTTGGAGCATTGTCTTGTCTTTTCGGTTGTTTCTCGATTCTGCTTGCTTGTTTGGCTCTTTTGGCTGGCTCATTTTGTGATTTTGGCTTTCGGTTCAGCCCCAGAGGATCAGATCTGATATCTTCTTTTCCGAATTTTCATCCTTTCATTGTTGGCTTGATTGGTGAGGTTTCCACCCTGACAGTCGCACCACTTGGCGCAGCTTGCCAGTTCATCACTCGTGCCATCCCCTGTCTGGCGTGGATTACACCTAGAAAGTCACGCCATCTCCTGTAGGTGATAGGGTTTACCCTTGCTCAGAAGCTTCTTTTGGTTAGTTCTTTGCTTCTCGGTTTGTTTTGGATTCTACTTGAAGTGGTGAGTCTAGTCTTGGTTGAGAGAAATTCTTTGTTTTTTCATTTTCAGGCATTGGCGCTAGTCGTCGGGCCACAACCCGCGCCAATCGGTGATCGTACCAGTTGTCGCGATGTCACCACGCTGGTGCGTTCGTCAATGTATGTTTTCCGGCCAATTTCAGTGGTGTATGAAAATCGAGATTTTTTCCCTAAATCCTTCACCAGCAGGACTTTCCTTCCGGTTTGCTTTTCCCCATATGAGCATAGATTATATTGCTCATTGTTTGGAATGTCTTCTTTCCATGATTGTTTGATGTAAAAGGGAATGAATGCCTTGTTTTGATCTCTTGCTTTGGAAGTCCTCTTTGTGTTTGACCTCATATGTCTTGTCGCCTTTTGAGGAATTTCATTACAAAGTGTTTTGAAATAGTGATTGCATTCTTAGTGTTTGTTTACATCTCTTTTGCATTCATCCTTCATTAAGGAGATTTGCGTTCTTTTAGTTTTTGTCTCAAAGTGTTCTTTTTGTTAAAATGCATTAGATCACATTGCATTGAAAAGTATTTTTTGAGATTTATCATTGAACTTAGATCACATTGTTTAAAGTTTGGAAACTAGGAATCGCTTTGAGTGCATTCTCTTTCATTACAAGCATGCATTATGTAGATTCTCATTTCATCGAAAAATGCATTGAGTGCATTCTTATCATTTGAAAAGAAAAAGGAAATTGTGCATAGATTACAATTGCATAGTTTTCGAAAAAAAGGATTTTGCATAGATTACATTGCATTATTCGCATCCTTGAATGTTTGGAATTACTTTTGGATAGCGAAAGTCATCTACTTTGGAAAAAGTTTCGTTTTCAGTATTGTCGTTTGTTGCATCATTGTTTGAAGCTCTTCCCTTAACTAGATAGCATTCATTGAATTGAAAAGTTTTCTTTTCTCATATAGCTGCATATAGGAGATTGTCATATGACATTCGCTAGGGCCTGAAAACTGAAACATAGTTGAAGATAAACATTAAAGTTTACTCAATTTACACTAAGGCATCATTGAAATCTAACGAAACACATTTAGAGGTCTAGGCTAGAGACGTGTTCCGACGTCTTAAAACCTACTAGCTGTCGTTCGCCTCTTGGCTTTAGACAACACTAGTATGGACTTGTGCTCCCCGTACCGTTGAGTATATAAAGGGAGACCCCACTAGGTTTTAATCCTTTATCCATAGGAAGCCAACTCTGCTGCACTATACCCGTGATACACCGAACACAGCATTCGGGGAGATTGCCTGCACGTACGAAAAGTCCTTGGTTGATTTCTCTTTCATTTTGAAACCATGGTGTATATTGCAGTTCACAGTTATTTGGTACACCATTTTACGTAGTATTCCTGAGTAGTCATTTAATATTTTTTGACACTTTAAATTTGAAAGGATCACCAAGCGCTTGTCCTTTCATGCTTGCTTCAAAACTGAAAGAGATTAAGTCACCTTTTATCCGTTTCTCGACTCTTAAAAGATGAAACGGTGAAGTTTGCCATTTTTCAATGTGGTAAAAAATTAATCATCTGCGATCACACGCCCTGTTAGATTTTTCTTGTTGGCCGTTTGATTGTGTGCCTTGGTTTTTAGCCCGTGTGCAGTTTTGAGTTTTTGATAGAAACTTTTCCAGAGTTCACCAACTAAGGAATCCCCTTCGATGGGAATCCTGATCATTTTCCTCCTTTTGGAAATGTTGGTGCTCCTTATATGGCAATGTTGTCCCTTCCTGGGTTAACTGTTGGGTTGCCTGTTTGGTTTTTTTCAACCTCTGTGGTCCCAAATGTCTCAGCTACTGTTCAATCAGTTCCTCCGCTTGAACAATGCCATGTTAATTCCAAGGTGGACCTCTCCCCTTCTTTGCCTATTTCTGCGTCCTCCTCTTCTACTTCACTTGGTGAAAGTTTGAATTCGAGTAACCAAGTGGCTAAGAAGAAGAAGAAGAAGACAAAGAAGAAGAGGTCAGATAAAGGAGAGGCTAGCTCTGCGGCTATTGCGCCTAAGAAGCCTTCCATTGATAAACCTCCCAACCCTCCACGGAAAGTCAAGTTCCCTTGCATGTTGTGCACGGGAGACCATCTTCGTCGAGACTGTCCTGGCATTCCCAAGGTGCTCGAAGTATGGTCCAATGGTCGCCCGCCATTGCCTTTGGCTTCTGGGAGTCAGGTTGGGGGCACGTCTTCAGCTAGTGCTGGTAAAAATCTTAAGAGGCAGGGTAAGATTACTAATCCCTGTAAGTTGTGTGAAGGGCACCATGCCATTCACCTTTGTCCATATATGGATGAAGCCAAAAGAGTCTTGGACAACGCAACTGTTTCTACACCATGCCTCCCGGCTGGGTATAAATGGCTTTCTTTGAGTCCTCCACCAGCTGAACCTACGATTGGTCAAGAGTCATCCTTGGTCAATCCCACTCCCTTGGAAATTCAAATTCAGGAATCTATTCCCGACCAACCATTGGTCGTGGGATCGGTTGAATTGACCCCATCCATGGTGCACCGGGTCTTTTCCATGGAGAGTGGGTCTCACATCCCTCAGGTTCTTCTTGTTTCTTCAGATTCTTCGGACTTGGAGAAAGATTCTCCTATCCCTATACCTCAAGAAGCTGCTCCTCTGCCTCCCGTGATGGAGGTCCCAGAGGATTCTCCTCCCGCCTTCGAGATGGAGGTTGTGGAGGATGCTCCTTCTTCTTCCGTAACACCAGGGGAAGACCATCTCGGTTCAATGGTAGCCCCTCCAAGTAGCTTGGTTGCTTCCTTTAATTGGAGTTGATTTTTAGGATACCGCCTTCCATCTTATGTGCCTTTCGAGATCACAGTATAGGCTTTTGGTCTGGTCGTACCTAGCACCATTATAGACGAAGGCACGTCTGTTAGTGTTGTATCCTCAACTACTTGGAAAGCTTTTGGCTCACCACCGCTTGCGCTTGTTACGCAGAATCTGTTGGCATTTAACAGAAGAATGAGTCAACCATTAGGGATCCTTCCAAGGTTACTTTTTACTTTGGGAGGTAAAACCATCCATATGGACATAATGGTTGTTCCAGGCTCCTTGAATTTCAATCTGCTCTTGGGGCGTGATTACACCTATGCCATGGGAGCGCTTGTCTCCTCCCTTTTTGGTGTGGTCTGTTTTCTGCATGAAGGACGGATCGTGACCATTGATCAGCTTTCGTTCTTTGGTCCTAATATGGCAGTTGGCCCGCCATCATCCCTTCCTGGTTTTTATCCACCCGTTGTATCTGCCCCACCACAGGTCAACTATGTGGCTACCTACCCTGTGCCTATGCTCAGTGATGATGCCGTTGTGCATCAGGTGTTGGGGGCACTGGGTCCTGACTTCCAGGATGTTTTCCTTCCATCGGGAGTGGAACTCTTGGAAGCAATGAATTCTTGTTCATTAGAAGGAGGTTGGTCGGATCATAGTTCTCTTTCCTGTGTCAAGCTCCTTAAAAAATGAAACCAGGTTCTCGGAGCATAGTTCCTTTTCTTGTGTCAAGCTCCTTAAAAAATGAAACAAGCTAGTTTTCAGAGCAGAGTTCCTTGTCTTGTGTCAAGCTCCTTAAAAAATAAAACAAGGTTGTCGGAATAGAGTTCCTTGTCTTGTGTCAAGCTCCTTAAAAAATAAAACAAGGTTGTTGGAGCAGAGTTCCTTTTCTTGTGTCAAGCTCCTTAAAAAATGAAACAAGGGTGTTCTGAGGATAGTTCTTTTAATGTGTCAACCTCGTTAAAATAATGAAACACATTCCTGTTCAATTCGAGTCTTTGATAAGTTCTCGTAAAATCCCAGTCGAGTCTTTCTCTTGGTCTCAAAACTTGAACCTTCACTCCCTCCATCTGTTTACTCATGTGCATGGACTGAAGCTTGGGGGGCATGTACCTCGAATTGAGTCACCATGCTGGGGGCATGCTTACTTTTTCAAGCATAGTTTGTTTCCGTTTCAAGCTTGTGTAAAAATGAAACTAGTTTCAAGAACAATTTATCTTTGTTTCAAGCTTGTGTAAAAATGAAACCAACTTCAAGCAGAGTTTCCTGATTTCAAGCTTGTGTAAAAATGAAACCTTTCCCATTTTACCTCTTGTGATTGCCATATTATTAGCCTGTTTTTTCCAGATGAGCCTTGGTTTTTTCACTCCATTGTCACTATCTCCTTGGCCGATCATATGCCTTCACTTGCTTGTCTTACCCATTCCTGAGGAACCACTGCGATGAGTGGTCTTGTTAGCCAGTCTCTTAACCTTTACTTTTTCTGAGCAGTTCCACCATTACCAGAACCAGTAGCTACCCTTTATACCACTCGTTCCTCCAGGAGGAGTCATCTTTCAGCTCTTTTCTGACTCTCTAAACATGAAAAGTTTTCCGAGTCCCTTGTCGTTTTCGATCTCGTTAAAGTGGACACGAAACGACATCTACCCAGTATACGTTTACCCCTTCTTCGGGCTGGGATAGATTATTTACAAAAAAGGAATACCCTAGCCTATCATGACTAAGAGGTTTTCTCAAACATAGTTTTCTACCTTTTCGAATCTGAGGAACTATTTACGAAAAGGGACCGTTGGAGTTTACTTTTCTGCTGTCTTTTCAAACTCTCTAAACATGAAAAGACATCGAGTTCTTCCTTTGTCAAACTCGTTAAACCCTGATGACATCAGATTCAGTCATAATGACGCTACTCAGGTCTTTCTTTCCTAGGGCTCGTTAAATGTACTAGGATGGATCCGTCCGAAGGACGGACTTATATTACAAGCATATGATATCCCATTCAAGCTTGTTATAAAAAATAATTGGGGTACTTGCCAGAAATGGTGGGGAAAAAATGGAACCAACATCATTGTCGCGTCGGCAGTATGTCTCTCTTGAACATGGCACTTGTCTGCATTCGTGTCGGGTTGGGGACATCTCATCTCATTTTTCACTTGCCTCCATGGATTTGGGTAATACCTTTTGACCTCTCATCTGCTCTTTGCCTCGTCACTATGACCTCTGATCTTTTGATGTAAAATACTTCCAAGTCCACTGTTGTGACGTTCATGTGTTCAAGAGAAGTTGACCTCTGCAAGTACCAACCTTCCTCTGATTCTCATCTGATTGTGATTCACAAAAACACTATGTTCCTCTGTCTCACGTCGATGATGTGGGAAACACTATGGCCCACCTTCAATCAAGGTCACTTCCTGTCGACTTCAGCTCATTATCCAGGAAGTTGCTCTAGAGACTCCCTTCTGGTGCCTTGGAGCCTGCATGCCTCAATGGCGAGTTCTTCGCATTTGACGTGAGGCTTTCATCATTGGCCTCCAATCGAGTGATTCTACGGGTGTTCGACACCAGCTCATTGATTCACATGCCGTAGATTTTACCTATAGTACCTTTAGGGCCATTGTCATTATTGGTGGTACCTCTCGCGTCTGTTAACAGTTTTCATCATTGGCTGGTAATCAGACGATGTTCTTGCATGTTCGACTTCAGCTCACTTATTCGCATGCTTGAACTTGTGCTGTGTTTGGATTGAGATGGAGCGCAAGACCCTGGATTGTGTCTGTTGTAATCCAGGCTACGAGTTTGTGGATTATTGTGATTATTTACATGACTCACTTACTGGATGGCTACGACCATACCTGAGTCTATTTATCGATCCTCACTGGATGGCTGTGTCCATGCCTCGGATCTGGATTATTGTATACTCTGTTGTGGATGGCTGCGCCCATACCACATATATATCATGTATTTGAGACATCAGTTGTATTTCTTCACGCAGGTTTTCCGATGGTGGAGTTTTCAGTTGGACACGTTCTTGTAAAGCATTTCACCCCTCTCTCTCTCGTTCGGGCCTCATACTTTAGGGGGCATCTGTTACACAGTAATTTGTCACCGTCCCTACAATCCCCATCCTGCACATTTGAGGGCTCATTTCGTGACCTGTGAGCAGTGACATGGCTTGAAATCACTTTCATGACATCCCTCTGAACAAGAGCTTTCATTGCCCTGAAGACATCTCTTTGCAAAAAACCCTAAAAATGCCTCTTTTTGCATTGGCGTGGGCAGCCAATTCAGTGCCCGCGCCAATAAGGGAAATCCTTCAAAGAGGGTGCGCCAGTTGGCGCTCTGTCCCAGAGTAGCACTCGCACCAGCCAATTTAAGTAGTGTTTTGTAAAAATAAATGGCGGAAGTTTCGTCCTAAAAAATTCTTGGACTACTATCTATCTTGAGTTGGCAGGTTTGGCTATGGATTTCCATAGAGAGGAAGTTGTTTTCCACCTCTCATGGAAGCTTCCTTGATGATATGGCCAATCCCATGATTATAGGGATCTGAACTCCCCTTCCTCCATCTATAAAAGCTTGCTCATCTCCTTTGCAAGCTAATCTCTAAGTTCCTAAAAGCCTTATGCTGTAAGAGCCTTGATTCATTCCCTTGAGGCCAAAACCAAGCAAGGAGATCATTGTCAAGTATTCAAAGAGAGAGGCTTGTCCCATCCCTGACAGGCTTTATCGAGACATGTTCTGCTGACGACCCGCTGAAGGAGAATTCACCATCAGAACTATGGTTGTATTCTTCTTTGATTGATTAATAATAAGCGACTATTGGTTATGGTTCCACTCTTGTTGTTAATTATGATGATGACTTATGTCTTTTCCGACTGACAGATAGTTGCATATACTAGATTTTACGCTTGCGTTTGTTTTGTTTCTCGCATGTGCAGGTGTCCAATCACAGAGATCGTGAGGATTGTGCTCTTCCAGAGCTAAGGAACGGGAGCGTTACTTTCTCTATGAGCGACAACGTTGGATTCTAGGTAAGCCTTCATCGCTAGTTGGTCTATTTGAAATTAGGAACCTGCACTATAGTGTGAACGATTGTTGCTAGACCTGATCTGGGCTAGTAGGGATCGCCTCTGTCCATAGAGGGGATTTACCTCCATGACACTAGGTATATGGCAACTAACGATCAACATAGGATATATGAAGGCCATTAGCACGACATATATGAAACAGCCATATTGAAAAAACATGGTTTCCTAGCCAAAAAGGTAGGAATGAATATTGGAAATGGTATGTATGCGGTGAAAGAGAAGTTGAATCAAATTTCTAAGCAATGAATGTGGAGTGTTATATATGCCATAGATTTTTCCATGTGGGAAACGATTGTTTGTTGCCCCATTAATCAAGAAAAAATCGTTAAAAGAGTAAAAAAAAAATATGTTCAAGCACAAAACTAGTGAAAGAGGAGAGGAGGCAAGTGAAGGAGGATAAAAAGCAACCCAAGACCATGTAGAAGTAAAAGGAGCAACATCACATCAACTAGTGAAGAGAATTCCTTCTTTCAGTCCATGAATATTCATGCCTATCTATATATGATTGTAGATTCATGATACGTGTCTAACCTTAGGGGGACCATACGAGAGATTTTGCACTAGAATATGCTGAGTTCTTTTTATCTTCACGCACATTCAGGTCCACATGATTAGCATGCCTATTGGAGGTACATTGAGAACATAGGGGCATATGAATGGTATGGATTTACATGTGATATTCAACATTTTCTTCAATTTTTTTTGTTGAGTCATTTGTGGTAGATTTATAATTGTTTTCATGAATAAAAAGAGCACATTTTTCAACCGTGTATATGCTTTTGGTTTCCAATAATATCTTTCCTATTAGAGGTACATTAAGCTCAGGTGGAGCTATGCATGGTATCGATTTGCGTGTGATATTCAACATTTTCTTCATTTTTTTTCACTGAGTCGTTTGTGCCAGATTTATATTTGTTTTCATGAATAAAAGGAGCACATTTTTTAACCATCTAAATTTTTTTGGTTTCCAATAATAGTTGGTTGAAAAGATGTGTAAAAATGCATATATTGTGATCGTTACTCCAACCATGTAAACAAATGACATGTGACATGAACCATCCATGTATGAGTTGTTATATGATGATTAATACAACGATGTACTTGATATTGTTTCATCATTATGTATTGGTTGAGATTCCAATAAATAGTTGTTGAGTCATCATGCTGATAGCCTTGTTTTAGAGGAGTCTTATGGAGTCATTTCATAGGCACTTGTATGGGCTAATGATGACATAATAACTGTAATGATCTATCATGTATTTGATTCATTTGTGCATAAGATATTATCATAGAAGGTATGTATTTAATTGAAAATCTATGTATAATTCTCATGGAGCCATGTATTTGTGTTGTAGTCCCATTTGTTCATATAGCCATGAGTTATGAGGTCATGTAATATTCATTTGTGAGGTCTCATGTCACTGCTAAAACCTTGAATTTATCATGTATATGTCACTTAATTCATGGTCATGTTGAGTCTCAATCCATATGGTGCTTCTATTTTTCAAAGGAAACATTGTTTGTAGCAGAAGCAGTCATTTCATCCCGACAATTGGTATCTCTACAAGTTGGAGATGGCTTGTGTTGAGGAGGAGCATTATTTGTTCCTATTTACTTCAGTTATACATTATTGTAATTATAATCCATATGGATTTTTTTTTTTAGGTCCCTCTAATAATATTGTAATCCCCTTATTGTTATTATTAAATTAGCCCCCATATTGTTATTTTGTGCCCCATAGAAACCCACTATTGTTATTGTCGTTACCTTACATTATTATTGTTATATAGGCTCTCATTATATTGTGACCCTTTAGACTCCTATATATAGAAAGGAGGTCTTTTCATTTGTATCATCCAAGAATTTTTCATTTACGTAATGTAAAGGAGGTTTCCCCCTAGAAGAGGATAATTTTTAAGCTTTTGATCTATCTTTTGTTCTTCTTTGTGAGCTGGTTGCATAAAATTTGGTATCATAACTTTCTAAGGGCTTAATGGGAGTAGAATGATTTTGTTTTGGAGGCATCACATTCTACAATAATTTTTTTTGTGAATTCTGGTGTAGCTAAGACTAATGATCAAAATATTGCTCCCAGTTCAAACAATATTGCTAGAACTCGAGGAAGAAGAAAAAATAATATTAGAGCCTCATGTGGTCACAGAGACAAGAACCTGACAACTACGGAATCAATATTTTTTAGAGTATCTCATTAAGCATAAGAACTTACACATTGAAAATTCCATATGCGAGGATGAGAATTTTATACAAAAGCATCCAAAACTACTCACGCATTAAGGACAACATTTTTTTTGAAGGAGAGAGGCATGTTAGGTCAATATAATAATAGTGCAGTCCTCGTATTTTTATTTTTGTGCCCCTCACAAGCCCAATTTTTTTTGTTATTGTGCCCTTAAATGTTTAATCCTATATAGGCTATGATTATATTCTGAACACTTAGACTCGTGTATATAGAAAGGAGGTCTTGTCATTTGTATCATCAAAGAATTGTTCATTTATGTAATGTAGAGGTTTCCCCGTCGAAAAGAATATTTCTTAAGCCGTTGATATATCTTTTCTTATTCTTTGTGAGTTGGTTGCATAACATGTTCATTTTAGGCCTCATAAAATGTTAAAAAAATGATGTTATTCGCCTCATATGATGAGATATTATGGTGTTTGCTTCTATATAGTTATGTGGGAGATTGTGTGTGGTTTCTTCATGTTTATTTTTCTATGTGGTGAAGTGATGGTTATGATGCTTATGTGAATATTGATGCATTTTCTTGATGATCCTTATATTTTATATTTTATGATGCTCCATATTTTGATTATGGTTTCCTTATGTTGGCATATCGTTTCTTGCTGATAAAGGTTTTGGCTGTTATGCTTCTCTCAATGTTGATTGGATATAAATGTTGCTTACTGCTTGCATGGGCACATGGATGATATTTGATGCATTATATTTCACCCATGTAGAGATGTGTTGGTCTAGTATGTAATTCAGTTCTTGTTGCCTTATCATATGGTTTGGCCCTTTTCCATTGATGTCAAAGGGTGAAAGAATTTGGATGGATAAAGATCAACTTTGGAGTTTCAGTTTCAGCAGAGATCATCCTCAAATGTTGTTGAGGTTAACATCAACTCCAAAGGTGGATTTTGTTGGAATTGATGCCAACAGGTTCATGATGCTTCTAGTTAAGTTGACATTGGGATGCACATTTTGGATTCTTGTCAACAATATGATGTCACTCATGTTGGTTTTTTTTGGCATCGATGTTGAATAGATGATGGCATTAATGGAGCTTGATGGTAGCATGATGGTCTTGAGGGAGTTGGAATGTGCATTGATGCACATGTCATAATGGTTTGTTGATGTTGCAATATAGTTAGATGGTGCTACTACAACTTGATCATACAAATCTACATGGGATAGATATGGTTCATGGAATACTAGATGAGTTGTCGACTAGGTATTCATTAGGTCTTCATGTATATAATTATGAGGATGAATTGTTATAGTGATATGATGGCTTGATGATGGTGCTAAAAATGTGTTGAAGGTTTGTTATAGGTGTTGCATCTTGTTGTGATGTTTGTTGGAGAGAGGAGGACTTGCTGGCACTCTTTCCAACCTTGTTTGTTGGCCCTCTAGGTCAATTTGGAAGTGACACTTTGGAGGCACGTTTGATCCACTTGCATTTGTATCAAAGGACATGTTAGAGATTTGGAGTCTAGTAATGATGTTGGAGAAGAAGATTCAATATATGGCAAAGGTATTCAGCATAAGGATTCATTTTTTTCATCATCCCTAGCCATAGTTGCTTGGAGACAATGTTATGGGAATGATCAAAAGGCTCCATTCGCATGAAGGAAATACTATAGGAGCAAAAAAAGGTTCTAGTCTCATGTGTACTATGTCATGCATGTGACTGAGGGATTTTATGAGGTTTTATTTGCATTCCTCACTTCGATCAGAAGTAAATTAGCTTGGAAATTCCTAAAGGCTTCCAACAAAAGTGAAAAAGGTGGAAAATGGTTTTAAAAGGTCCTCTCATGATGTTATTGCATTTAGTGCACAAGTTGTGGTATTAGTGGATTGATTTGGACCAATATGTGCAGCTTTGATCATAGCCCCAAGCTCAATTTCGCCCTACATGTTTTATATTATATTATTTAGACCTTAGTGGCTATTTATTATGAGTTGAAGGAATGTGTAAGTGACTGAGAAGGCTGCAGAGAAGTAGTGTATGCTTAAAACCTATTGGAGATAATAAATGCTTCAGTATATGAGTGTTATTATTGCACAATGAGCATATCTAAAGCATGATTAAGAATAGTTCATATTTGGAAGTTGTTAGAGTAAATATTATTTAGAGAGTTTTTTATGTTGCTAGAGTATATGTTAGTGATCCTCACACTTGTTTTTACAGGGTTGATTCACTTGGCTCATAGCCATAGTGTCTTATCATGTTATTTGCACTATGCAACATTTTAATTTTATGAGTGCGGAAACAATACAACAAGCATGGATATCATGGATTCAATCTGATCTAACAATGTGCTCAAGCTAGATACTAAATCCCTTCTACAAATCAATTGTGCAATTAAAAACACAATCACCAATGACATGAAGAAAAGAAGAATCAATCAATGCACGACACAGATAATTTCTGAGGGAAATATTGCTGCTCAAAACCCCACTATCTTCTATTGTATATTCAAAATGGAATCATGAAACAATTACATACAACTCTTCTCACAAGAGCCCTCCTGTATTCATTTAATTGTCTCACATTTTATTAGATAAAAATGACAAATACTTAGCCAATTTACTGCCTCCACACAGCCTACCTTGCCTGCACAATCACTGATGAATGCAATCCCTATTATTTAGGAATTTTGGCCTTCCTTGACTGCACAAGTATCATGGGCACTCTAGTGGGTGTTTGGTTGCATGGGTGCAACCCAATAATCCTACAACTGATAGCCAACTTCCCTTTCACCTATATCTCAACTTGGTCCCCACTGGATCTGACATGCATGAAACTAATAATAGTAAATCCTTAGTTTCATGTGACCTCACTGATTATGAATTAATTAATATTTAATTCACTTGATCTCTCACTAGTGTATCTAGTAGTTACAACTAGCACAACTGATTTTAACTCACCTAAATGAGTTAAACTAATTACAACCTGCATTAACTAATCCACCACTGCACTTCGAACTCTGTTACAACTAGAATTATTTTGCAGGTCTCACCAACTATCTCTAACTTGAAATTCATGAGATAACTGAGTTTATCACACTCAGTTAACTATTACAAGTTATTTTCAGATTATATTACATTTTATTGTCCATATTAATTAAGGGATAACTAAAATAGACATTCACCAAATTTAGACCACACTAGTGTAGGTGCTGCTAAGATTTGTTGTCCCACACTAGTGTAGGTGCTTCTTAGACCTACTAGTCCCACACTAGTATGGATTCTAAAATTTCTTCTTGAATTTAAACACTCCCTCTCAACAAGAAATGGATTATCCTTCACCCTAATCCTGTCCCTATGGTATTCTAATTTTCTCCTAGAGAGTGCCTTCGTCAAAATATCTGCATCTTGATCTTCGGTGGGAATGTACTGAAGCAACATTATTCTCATGTTCACACAATATCTGAGATGGTGGTACCATATATCTATGTGCTTGGACCCATCATGAAACACATGATTAATCGAGAGTTTAATGCAACTCTAATTATCACAATGTATTACTGTCGGATCCATCTAAGAACCAAACAAACCAGCCAAGATCTTGCTCATCTAGATAGCCTCACATGAAGCTTGACTTGGTGTCATGTACTTTGCTTCCACGGAATTGAGTGCCATAGATCAGTACTTCCTATTGTACCAAGAAACCATTGTCGATTCTATGCTGAAGATCCCTCGTGATGTGCTCTTTCTGTCTGATGGACTGCTTGCCCAATCGGCATCCATGAAGCCTTGAAGCTTCACTCCCTCTGTCTCTCTGTACCATAGACCATAGTATGATATGCCCCTTAGGTATCTCATGAACTGCTTCCCCACCTTCCAAAAGAGATTGGTAGGCTTGACCATATCTTGAATTAGCTGGTTAACTGCGTAGCAAATGTCTCGTATGGTTTTCACTAGATACATCAGTGAACCAACTAAGTGCCTGTAGATAGTAGCATCCACTACCTCCTGAGAAGTAGCATCCTCTTTCCTCCATTTTCCTGGAAGAGGAGTGTCCATGGGTTTGCAGCTCTCCATTTGAAACTAACCCAATATCTATTTGGCATACTTGCCTTGAGAAATAAAAATTTCACCATTCTACTACCATATTTCCAAACAAAGGAAATAATGGAGGAGTGCCATTTCCTTCATTTCGAACACCCATGAAATATCCTCCTTGCATGAGTGTATTAGCTTCTCATCAGCAGTCAAAAGTATATCATCAATATAAAGAACAATAATAAAGAGCTTACCCTCAACCACAACCTAGTATAGGTTTGCATCAGCTTCACTTTTGGTGAAGCTTAGTCTGGTGAAATACTTGTCTATCTGAGTGTACCAAGCACGAGGTGCTTGCTTCAGCCCGTACATTGCTCTCTTAAGTAGACACACATGTGACTCATTGTTGAAGGGCTCAAAACCTTCAAGCTACTCTATGTACACTTCTTCCTCAAACACTCCATTGAGAAACGCAGTTTTCACATCCATTTGATGAATGCACCAGCCCATCTGCGTTGAGAGTGCAAGGATGTACCTAATTGAAGAGCACCTTGAAATAGGTGCAAAAGTATCATCATAATCGATCACCTCAATCTGTGATAATCCAAGGGCCACAAATATGGCCTTGTATTTCTCCACACTCCCATCAACATCATTTTTTACCTTGTAGATCCATCTGGATCCAACCACTCATTTATCAACTAGTCTTGGGAAAATCTCCCATTTACTATTCTTGACAATGGAGTCATACTCCTCCACCATTGCATCAACCCAAGTTGGTTGTTGCACTGCCTCCTGAAAGGAAGATGGTTTAGTCACAATACATATGAAAATAAGAGACATGTATCAAGTAAGCATGTCTAGAGACTGTCTTTGTCTGTGCTGTGAAGTAGGGGCTCCTACATTTTCTGCAGCATCAAGTCTCAATCTCTCAACTTCTGTGGTGCGCCTTTTGCCACTCCTGATGGATGGCTCTACATGAGTGTTTTCTTCTGCTCCATGATCCTCCTCATGTGGCCACTCCAAATCTTGAGGCTCATCCTTGGGAACCAAGAGTTTCTCCTCTGCATGCAACTACATCACCCTCTCAAGGGACAACCACATGGCCTTCTCTTCATAAAATTTTATATCTCGTCGTACAATAGTCATTCTGTTGTTTGGAAAATACACTCGATAGTTGTGGGGTATTTAAGTCTACCCCACAAAAATCTCAATCTCAGCTGTTGGTTCCAGCTGCTTCTTGGCATGTTTGGTCACATGCACATAAAGATATGAGCCAAAAATCTTAAAATGTGAAACATCAGGTTTCTTACCAATGAAAGCCTCTTCTGGTGTACTCATGCCAAGTATCCTATCAGGACAATAGTTCTGTAGAAATACCACATTGTTGCATGCTTCTGGCCATAGATGCATCGATACGCCTTAATCATGTAACATCGCTCTTGATGCACCCACAATCATTTTGTTCTTTCTTTTAGCGACCCCATTCTACTATGGGTTATGAGGTGCTACCATTTATATTCAAATTCATTCTTTGCTGCAGAAGTTGTTAAATTCATTAGAGATGTACTCTCCACCATTATCTCCCCTAAGAGCCTTCACTTTCTTCACCGTTTCTTTCTCCACTAGTGCTTTAAACTCAAGAAACTTTGAGAATATCTCATCTTTCTTTTGCATGAAGAATATCCAACACTAATGATAAAATTCATCAACAAATATCACATAATACTTATGTTTTGATGTTGAAGAAACACAGAATGGTCCACATATGTCTGTCTAAACTCTCTCAAGGATACCCGAAGCTCGGTTCTCCCTATCATGAAAGGTGGCATTTACATATTTTACCATATTACATCCCTCGCATGTGTCTGACTGCACAAGTGTACCCTTGAGAAGACTAGTAGAATTTTGTTGTATGAATTTCAAGGCTCCATGGTGAACATTGCCCAACCTCTCGTGCCATAATTTTTCCTCATCCCGACTCACCACTTTGTATGCCTTGCCCATCAATGTTGCACAACCATCTAAATCCATATTGTAGAGATTCTTAACTTGAATCCCTATATTCTTGGCATGTTTAGTTTTTTTGTGTCACAGGAAAGATTTTTCTTCACAAAAAACAACATCATAGCCTTTATCCTCCAGCATTGCAACTGAGACTAAATTTTTCTTCAATCCTGGCATATGCATTACATATTTCAATTGAAAGGGTTTGCTTGACTATTTATAGAAGTTAATGGTGCCAATCTCGGTAGCACTATATCGCCCGCCATCACCCATTTCAATATGCATATGGAGATCCTTCTCCTACAAGCTACTGAAAAGTTCCTTGTGATCCCGTCATGTGAAAGGAAGCACCACTATCCAAATACAAAAAAATTTCCAATGCACTTGACACCATGCATGCGGTCAATGAGAAGTGAAGCTCAAATTGCAAGGCCAAAGCCTCACCAGCTATAGATCCTCTATCCTTCTTGTTCTTCTTCTTTTTTGGACAATTAGTAGCATAATTTCCATGCTCTTTACAGTGAAAACACTTCACCCTAGACATGTCCTGCTTATTCCCATCTTTAGAATCGGATTTGGAATGGAATTTCTTCCCCTTCCCCTTCTTCGCCTTGAAAGCTAAATCACAATCTTCTTCATCTTCATTCTTAGATGAACATCCATCTCTGGTGTTCCATCTGAACACCTCCTACACCAAATCCCACCATAGTCCTTCCCAATCTGGCAGCTTTTCCCTTCCATTAACTGATTCTTGATAATTGTTCCAATTCATGGGAAGCACTAGGAGAAAAAAACTCACCAAATCGTCATGATCGACAGTTATTCCAATGCTCCCCAGTGCATCTTGATATCGGACAAACTTTGTTAAATATTTTGGCATGGAGTCACCTTTCTCCAACTTGATCTTCCTAATTTTATCTTTGAGCATTAATTTCCTATGGTCGATGTTGCTCTGAAATATATCCATCAAAGCCTTCCACATTGCATAGGTTGTGGCTTTCCCATGGAGGCTTGAGACAATTTTGTCTCGTACTCCCTCCAATAGGATCCTCCTCGCCTTTTCCACATTCCTTTGCCATGCATCAAGATTTGCAGCATCTATCGCAGTGGGTTTAGGAACATCATTGTCAATGAATTCCTTCAAGCCATTGTCTTCGAGTACTGCCTCCATCTTGTTCCTCCAAGAAATATAGTTTGAGCTGCCCTTGAGTGCATATTCCAAACTCAAGCCATTGAAAGCCATTTTGATCTTGAATTAGCTGTAGCGCCAAGAAATACTTTCTGCAAATTCAACTTCTATCCAGTCACAAACTCAACTCCTCCTTCACTATTGTGATTTCTTGTGCTTTGATACCATGAAAAAAATATACAACAAGCATGTATATCATTGATTCAATCTGATCTAACAATGTGCTAAAGCTAGATACTGAATCACTTCTAGAAATCAATTGCAGAATTAAAAACACAATTGCCAATCACATGAAGAAAAGAAGAATCAATCAAGCCACAGCACAGATAATTTCCCGAGGAAATCTTGCTGATCAAAACCCAACTATATTCTATTGTATATTAAACATGGAATCATGAAACAATTACATACAACTTTTCTCACAAGAACCCTCTTGTACGCAACTAATTGTCTCACACTGCCTGAGATAAAACTGACCAATACTTAGCCAATTTATTGCCTCCAAACAACCTTCCTTTCCTGCTTGATCCTTGATGAATGAAATCCCTATTATTTATGAATGTTGGCCCTCCTTTATTGCGAAAGTATCATCGGAACTCTAATGGGTATTTGGCTGCATGGATGCAACATAATAATCCTACAACTGATAGTCAACTTCCCTTTCACGTAGATCTCAACTAGGTCTCCACTGGATCTAACACACATGCATATAATAATAGTAAATCCTTAGTTTCATGTGAGATCACTTATTGTGAATTAATTAATATTTAATTCACTTCATCTCTCACTTGTGTATTTAACATTTACAACTAGCACAACTGAGTCTAACTCACTTAAATAATTTAAACTATTTACAACCTGCATTAACTAATGCACCACTGCACTTCGAGCTATGTTACAACTAGAATTACTCTACATGCCTCACCAACTACCTCTAACTCAAAATTCAAGAGCTGACTGAGTTTATCACACTCAGTTAACTATTACAATTTATTTTGAGATTAGATTACATTTTATTTTCCATCTTAATTAAGGGATAACTAAAATATACATGCACCAAATTTAACCCACACCAGTGTAGGTGCTGCTAAGATTTGTGGTCCCACACTAGTGTAGGTGCTTCTTGGACCTCCATGTCCCACACTAGCATGGGTGCTGAAATTTTTTGTTGAATTTCAACAATGAGGAACTGATTGTGTTCATATTTATTGTGGCCACTATATTTTCTAGTTTAGAATTATTTTTCTTATGGTGTTTTCATTTTGATTTGATGATGATATTTTTCTACTGAGAGTATGGTTTCCGAGTTGAATTATTGTTGGGAAAATATTATTGGCTCCAGTTTCAAAATTGATGAAAGGAGATCTACATAGTGTAGAGGAGTAGTGACCTCATAAGAGAGGAGAGAGGATATCAAATTTTCAGTGAAAGAAACAATGTCCCAATAAAATGGTAGTTGGATTGTCCAACTAGAGTTGGGAGAGGATTGATTGATCATGGTGGATTTCAACAGATGGTAGTCTGTAGATCCATGGAGAACATAGTCTTATGAGCTGATGAGTAGAGTCAAGTCTCCGAGTGAATCAGTGTTGGCACATTATATATGAGGTTGAGGCTCCAGGCCGATGGGAGTAAAAAATCTATCTAAAGACCAATTTCTTAACTAACACAAATTCAGAACAGATCAACAACAACAAGGGTGGTTTTTTTCCCAGTCAAGGTTTTTAAATCAAATATATTGTGTCTCTTGTGTGATGGTTTTAATTGTTGTATTTTATGGTGTCTTTCTCTCATGGTTATCTTATTTTAGTTTCTTATATGTTTATATGCATGGATAATCTAGCGTGTTGATGGTGCATATATGTGTGAAGTTAATAAAAGGAAAAAATCATATATATATAACAATATTGATTCAAACATCACCCCCCCACATCTCTGAGTAGCACTCAATGGTTTCCAACACTGGACTGATCCTTTATAACACTTTGCCTCCAATGCATTTCTGCAAGGTGGAATTCTAATTTCATTAGGAATTTCATTACATAAATATGCATAGCAATGTTATTTAACATAGGAATAAGTTTTTATGGAATTTGTATCATGCTTGCAAACCAAACTTATTTCTTGTAACAACTATAGGGTCCATTTCTCTTCATACTCCTATGCATATAAATTTTGAACACACACACACACACACACATATATCCAATTAATTTATGCGTCCACTATAACATTTCAATCTCACAACCAATTCAATCTTGTTGAATCTTGATTTCACCATCAAGTATATATTAGTCATTTGCAACAAATTGAATCTTTCTAAGGCTTATGACATTTTTAATTTAGTGCACAAAATGGTTTTATTTATTCTATGTTCATTTTAGAAAATACCCTAACATACTATGATATGCCAAAAAAAAATTAGAGTCCCTTTTAAGGTCTACAATGACCTTAAATGTCCAAAATATTCCTAAATAGATCAAAATGAACCCTTCCACTCACATTCCTATGCAAGAAGATTACCTTATCTATACACCATTAATGAATACATTTCATTATAGTTCACCATTCAATATATTAGAGACATATTGGGAATTCTCCCTTATCTCTCTTCACCTCACCACCAAAGGTAGGGACTCAACCTTTATAACTTCTCCTGTCACCATCCAACTCCTCGTGGGTTTCACTGCCACTGCTAGGGGTTCTTCTTGCTGATCTTCTACCAATGTGCCTTTCCCTAAATTTTTGATGTGTTATTTTCTCATTGAGGTAGTCTATTGGACATCAAAATTTCCTTGACACCAAGTTACTTAGAAGGGAAGTAATAAAGACGATGTTTCTTTTTGAATTCCCAACATTACAATATCTTCCTCTTTGATGTACTTCTTTTTGCATTGTTGTTTCTTGTTTCTTTTGTCTAGAGTTTACATGATATTTTATTTTTATGAGATAAATTACACATTAAGTTTTCTATCCATAACCCCAACATTTCAATGGTGTTTCCTTGTTTCTAAACTTACGAGTTTTTCCCCTGATCTTGTCATTATGATCTCTAGCAGTTCGCCCATGTTACAACAATCCTTTCATGTATGGAAGGTTTTATAGCCACGTCATATTTATCTTTGTCTATTATTCTTATTTTCTAATGAGCCTTTCATTATCTTCTTTGTAACTCCTTAATTCAGCTCTCATGTTCCCAAGGGATTATGTCTGATTAGGGGAATATTCTTTTGAACTATTTCCAAGTGACCATTCTTCTTACTCATTATGGTTTTAGCCCATACTATGCTACACTATTTTTTTTCTCTCTGGTTTTTGATACAAATTGAGCCTTCTGATGTGTTGTCATACTCACACAATTGTCATCTAAATGAGTCATAAACATATCAATTCATTCCTTGTGACGACAGCACTAAGCATTTTGATCTGAAGTGTACTGGTACAATTTTATTCACACATGAAACAAATATCAGTTACATAGAATAAGAGGACATCTAAGCATTCGATCAAGGTCAAAAACCATGACATCTACAAGTTTAATGTTGACATATATAACAAATACACTATTAGAATAATTTTTTATCCTCGTCGCATGAACCTATCAAGGTGTATTGTTGAACCTAAGCTCTGATGCAACTCTATAACCACTTCCTTTGCACTCCATTAAGGATTCTCATGAAGAGGATGGTTTTATCTCTTTCACTCGATTGTCCAGGTATGTTATTTATATGGGGTTAGCAAAAAAATATGTTTTGCAAGTTCATGGAATTTAGTTTTGACACCACCATTACAATAAAATAATTGAGAAATTTTGAATAATATAGAATTTACCTCAATCTCAGTTATGAATCAAAATTTATGCCCATTAGAAGTTTTTTCCTATTAACATACACCAAGTCATCACATGGATGACATATGGCACCCACATGTCCTCTACCATACATATGTGGCAAGACCACACCATATGTGGATGGTGTTATCCATGATAAAACTTAGAAATATTTTTTGGGTCAATTGGTCGAATTAATTAGGGTTTTGAGTTTTCTAAAAATAAAAGTACATATACAAAGTGTTATTTTGTCATCTAGTTAGTTCGTAGAGTCAATTTGAGTTTAATTAGGATCAACTATAAGAGTTAAAATCGAGGCTTCCATGTGTCTTGGGATTATTTGGTCATGATTATAATTTAAATATTTTTTAAGAAATTCATAGCAAATCCAGTTAGGGAAACCGAGGGTTTTCTACAGAAGTTCTTGACACTTCCATAGCAAATCTCTATCTTTGAACACATGTTCCACTATGGAACTGTGATGCTATTAGTGACAGTGTCATAACGGTACCTTTGTTAAAAAGGTTCTGGGTCAGAGCCACGATGGGTCATGAAAATATGTTAAAAATTACCTTTATCCATTATCCCTAAAACGTTCACACCGTATACTTTCATTCTTACCTCATTCTTTTTTCTTTTTAGCTTGGTCTTGTTGTCACAGGAAATGGTGTATTGATGTGATAATTGGTTTAGTTTTCATTAGGAGGAATTGCACGTGGCAAGGAGCTCTACCTGTGTTGCATCCATGGCAAAAAAACATCAGTACCAAGGAGGCTCAATTGTATGCTATGAACCCGTGGACATGAAGCTATTGGAGGAAGATCATGCTTTCATTCAATAGTTTGCCAACTTGGGATGCCTTCCTTTTTTCCAGAAGTTGGAGGGTTACCATGGGCATATTTCCAAATATTTCACCATAAATTTCATAGAGATATAATCAAAGGTGGCCATGATTAATTTTGGAGTATCACCTAAAACAATTTCACATGCCATAAATATTCCCAAGTCTAGTGAAATGTGGTTAAAGTTTTAGAAGTGTTAGTCGGTATCTCCGATATTTTCCAAACTTCTAATGGTCATACATAAGCACTTTACATTTGAACGAAGGTTCAACATGGTTTACCAATATCACTTTAAATTTCTTTTGAATTTCACAAGTAAAAAACCTATAGACATTCCTTTTTATATTTATAGGAGTTTGGGGAAGATGGTTGACAATGCCCAGGCCAAGCCTCATGCTAACAAAACTTTTTTTTTCCATCATGGCCTCATCAAATTGTCGGTTGTATAAGAGCTAAATAAGTTAAAGAGATATTGGATTACCTTCTTATTTTTGAGTGGATATGAACTAGATGTTTCCACCCCTTCTAAAAAAGACCAAAAATCTCAGTCAGCAACCCCTAAGGAAGAGAAGCAAATAGAGGTAGAAACTATAGTGAGGACTTCCATAAGAAATGAGAGAAGGATGATCATAAAACAAAGAAAAGGGAAGGGAAAGTTACATATCATTTTATAAGGCACTAAGATTGAAGAAAGCCCAGATTTACAGGCTCTAGAAGTGGCAAAGATAGAAACTCAGAAAAAGACAAACATAGCCAAGAAATTGGATTTTACACAAGATGAATCAAGTTTTAGCTTCAAGCCAAGGAAACCTATTACAAGATCACTCCAACAAGATGAAAAGATGCCAGAATTTCCCTTACAAAAATCAGAGCAAGCAAAGAAAAGAAAAGGAAAAGATCTTGTGCAAGAAAAAAGTCAAATAGAAATTTTACAAGAATAATTGAGAGAATCCACACACGAAGTGATTGATTCTAGACTATTGTTTGATGAGTTGAAATAGAATGTGTCAAAGCAGCTAGATTTATTTGAAATGGTTGGAGAAGAATCTAGAAAAGTGGTGAAGAGGACTCTATCTTTACGCAAAATTCTAAAACATGTGTACAAAAGGAACAATTGGATACACGAAGAGAGGAACAAGTTTTAGAGACAAGCCAAAACATTGGAAACTCAAATAGAAATGATTAAATTTGAACTTTCAAAAAGAGATCTCAAGCTCATAGCTCAAATAACTCACACTCCTTGAGTATGGTAAATTCTTAAACTTTTACCTATACTATGTTTAGCTAATATTTTCAGCAATATACAAGGTTAGACAGGCTATAAGGATTGACAAGGAGGCTAAATAAATCATATAGCTAATATTTTCAGCAATATACAAGGTTAGACAGGCTATAAGGATTGACAAGGAGGCTAAATAAATCATGAAAAAAGAAAAAACTCTGAAATTTTGGACTTTCGTAGCAACTCCCCATAGTTAAGCTAAATTTTTGCTACATAATTTTTGTAGCTTATCATGGAGGAGAATGCAGGTAAAAATATCAACTTGAGGAGTTATAATCACATGATTTTAGCTTAAATACATGAGTGAGGACCTCAAAACTTGCAGAAAGATCAAAAAGGTAGCGGAGGGCTATTTTTTGTAACTTGCTACCAATTTTTGCTACGAAAATGTCAAACTATTTTTCTGCGTTATAATGTTTTGATTGGGCATCACACAACAAGGTAAGTAGATGGGCCATATGTCATAGAAGTGTTCACATCGCAAGAAAAAGGACTCCTATTTTCAGGAAGACATGCTAGCAAGTCAACCAAGTGAGGAGCGATGTGGCAAGAGCATATGAACAGTCCAACACATTCCATAGTTGGTTGGATTCGATAAGGTTGAGCTTTAGTTGAGCTCATAAATGAATAGACTCCCATTTGTATTCACAATATGTTAAAACAAAAAAATCCCTATAAAGGCTCAATGTTTTGTAAGTCAAATAGGATTAGGTCTCGATCTCTCTATATGTGTGTAGTTTTTTTACTCTGAAAGGGTTGATTGATAATGTGAGAAGGACACTCTTTTGTGAAATTTTATTGAGTTAACATACATTTGCAACATACTCTATTTTTCTACATGAGATTCAATTTTGGCTTCTATGTTATATATTCATGCTTTTATGTTGTTATCAGTTTTCATAGCTTATTGATTACTTAGAATTCATGTCATATTTCTCCAACTTCCTTCAATTTGTTGTGTATCACTGTAAATTGTCACTTCACACAAGTTTAAAGCCAAAAATGCCTCAGCTTCCATAAAGAAGTGTTGTTTGTAACTGAATTTTCTCTTAATTAACTCCATGCGCAATGGTGGTAGTCATCACACTCTCTTTCACTTGCAAAATCACATAAATATTCAAAGTTAGCTATCTGTAGATTGAGTTCTATTTAGAACATTATATTGTTTTCCTTGTGGGAGCCCTCTCAAACTAGAAGGGCTAATTCCAGTTAAAAGTTGGTTTGAAATAGTTACTCTTGGATGGAGTTTGACAGAACCTAGCGTGTCCTAGTCAAGTGATAACATATGGGTTTTAGGTTACCATGCCACACGAATGTGCTTACACTCACAAGAACTACACTTTCATCCATTGCACAATGTGTCTGAAGTGTAGCCAAGTAGTCTACATCGTCAAGGTTTACTCACCTCCTTCTACTCTAACTTCAATTGGAAAATTCCAAGCATCGATCTCCATGACCTGAGGTGGAGCCCACTTATTCATGTGATCTCATGGTCTTAGCATTGGGGTTTCCTCAACTTCTCATAATCAAACACTTTGGGCCCAATGGCTAAGCACTGATATTGTCCCACTAGCATGAAGTCCCTCCATGGGATGCCTCTTGCAACTCTCCCAAAGATCCGATGACCCAATGGAATAGTTCCCCCATGAGTTACCATAAAGGTGGTTTCGAATTTGGGGACGGGGGCCGGGTGGGGGGTAGGCTGAATTAATCTAAGTCATCAATCAAATATGGGCAGTTCAACACTAATCCCAACAAAATCCCCACGCTCGTTAATCAAATACGAGGGGGACCCCTTAATCAATATTTACCATATATCTTTAAGCCACTCTCCACTTACTTCCTTTGAAAAGCTTGATGGTCCGGAGATATGTGAACCTTATAGGGTCCACCCGAAGCCACGTCACAATGCCATTACACCAAGCCACATCACCATGCCACATCACTAAGCCACATCACCATGTTATGACCAAAATAAAAAACTCAGGCACTAAGAAGGATCACAATGAACCAAAACGAGATGAGAGAAAAAAGCATGCCCCCCACAACCAATTTACACACATTATACATTGATTAATGAAAACATATGACACACTCCAACCTTATGATTAAACTTATACAATCTACAACTCAAAATAAATCCATCAATTATGAGATTTATAAATATACATATCATTCAAAGAAATCTATTATTATTATTATTATTATTTAAATATACCCAAAATTATATACCAACATTTACATTTTACTGTTACACCACAACGTCTGCCCCATCCTAAACTGAAAGCAAGCCAATGCTCGTTAATCGCAGCATCATTTACATACTGTTTTCTGAATGCTTCGCTAAATATATATTAACAAACAAAAAATCTTATCATACTGAGTTTTTAACAACACATATACCATCCTGCACAGTTTTCGAAATCACTTAGCCATCCTCAGAAATGCATGCATCTAATTCTTTTTCTTTGACTTAGAAAAAATGAACTTCCACATCCAAATAACCAAACTTGGGTAACGCATTGATTGATATGGCTATATGCTTGGTGGCGTCCTATCCGTTCCGAATCTGATAGCTACTACCGTATGGTCGATTAGATATACAGCATGATGATCAGTTTGATTTCCATGTACGAACCGACACCAAAGGGGTAGAACCCCATTTCACTACCATACTGATTTATAAGTGGTATAAGTCACATGTTTGATATACACTGGGCTTGACTTGGGGAGATTGTTAAACATTAAATAAATTAACGCCTTTTATATTTCGCGTGATGGACTAATAGCCTCTCCTGAATTATTATGTCTAACAATGTGAGGATTGAATAGCAGCACGGCCAGTTTTAGTCTAACCGTGATTGATAACGAATTCAAGAAATTAGCCCTATTTCCAACTGTCCCGCGTGGGGGGCCATACCCAGCGGAACGGCCTCTGAATTCCAGTTACGTGCGCCGACAAGGGATTCCATAACTGTGATTTATTACGCAGATTAACCATGCGAGACAACTTCCACATGCAATTCACTATTACAATCTCCCCCTCATAATACCTCTTTCAGCCCTTTTAAATCCGTTTCCTGGAACGAAAATGATATCTGCACGGAACTTGCTTACTTCGAGACCTTCTTCTAGTGACCCCAAAGTAAAGGAGACATTCTTCCTTTGATTGCTGTGATTCTCAAGTGACCAATACCATAATTTCCATTATTCCTCTAGGCCTTCATTAATGCTGACCATTACAAACATTCTTAGCATTTCCGGCGGTCGCTACTGCTTCGAGAATGCATTTGTATGTAAGGATTAGGTTATTCTTTTGAGATACAAATGAAGGTGTGTATCCAGCGTTGTCCATGCCCCTCTTTCTGGATCATAAACTTCCGCACTGCGCTTGAATCGATCACTGGACTCACCATTATAACCGCTAATCACAAAAAAATTGCCCTCTATGAATGCACCGTAACATTCATCCCGTTCTTCGCGCATGTCAGAAGAATCTTCCATTCATCTTCAAACACATTGTAAACAGCTGCAGATCGCAGGAAATCTTCGTAGTCATCGTGGCCACCTGCAACGTAAAGGAGTCCTTCAGGTGATACCGAGAAAGCACCGGAGATTCGAATCTCCGGCATGTCTGTACCACGGCTCCACTTTCCAGATGAGAAGTCATGGATGAAAACGGTGCTGAGTGCCTCAGCTAGGTGGAGGTCTGACGGATTCCATCCGCCCATCAAAACCAGCTTTCCATTAACAAAACGCAGTCACAGAAGAGTGGAACCCCATTGGGAGTACCGGGGAAATGAGGAAGGGGAGGAATCGTTTCCCTGGTTCCTCGCGAAGGGTCAAACACATAAACCACAAATTCTAGATCATCATCATGGTAAGCAGGATATTCCCGGAGTTCCACTAAACATATACATTGCTGCGAAAACCCAAACTTTTTTCTGTCTTCATAGAACTGGGGGTGGTTCACAGCGGCCTCCCAGCTTTTGCAAACAGCTCTGAGGTTTTCATGGGAGTCGTAAGGAACTCTTAGCAGACACTGTCGACCTATTTCCCATGGAAGAACAGGAAAACACTCCATAGTCAGATGGACTACAGCTAGGTGAATACGGTCTGATAACCGATATAAGCCAATGTTTACGTTCCAAGGCTGAGTAAATATGAAGTTAGCAGATCACAAGACGAATACCTAATATCACAGCAATCACAAGATCTGCAAAGTCAATCACAAGACGAAGTCCTAAAATCACAGCAATCACAGAAGCCATAGATTCATGTACCAGAATTACACTCTTCTTACCTGGAACGGTTAAACACAACAACTTGCTCGATGCGGCGCCCAGCGGGATCAAATGCAACAGATAGCCACAGCAGAGAGAGATCGAACGACGTTAGGCGCTATAGAAAGTGAGTGAGATCGAAACAATATGAAGGAAAACTTCAGTCATAACAGATCAGCATTCCTATCTCAAATGAAGAAACTAGAGGAAAAAAATCAGTCAATAACGGAGATCACATAATCGCATAAATGAGGAGCCGCCCTTAACTAGGGAAAAACGGACCAATTGGCTTGTCATTGTCCTGCAGTGTTTCGCAATTTGTGCAAGGGAAACCCTAATGGCATGGTCAACAAATCATCCTCTCGTGAGATTGCTTCCTTCTTCGGTGGGCAGAATTCGAGAAGGATCCAGCAATGAATAACTTTACGGTGGGCAGTCCACACCGCTGCATGGTTGGAGGTAGTTGATTGAGAAGTAGTAAAAACTAATAATTATCAATTTGAGAAATAAATTTATAAACAACTTTACTGTTCAACATTTTATAATATGCACAATTAATATAAATTTATAAACCTTTTTTTATTTAATTCAAGATGCAATAATAAAATTTAGACATTAAAATTAAGTGAATATATTTTTTATCCCTAGATTTCGTTTTCGTATAATAATGGTCAATGTCTTAGCTTAATTTTAATGGGAATGAAAATTATATTTAGATAATAATTGTCAATTTCTTGATAATTTTAATTTGAATAAAAGTTATATTTAGATAATAATTGTAAACTTTTTAATAATTTTAATTGAATGAAAATTATATTTAGAGAATAATAAAATTAATATTAACAATCTATCAATATGTTGTATTTGATATGGCAGGTAATGTTTGTAGTCTTATATAATGGTGTATTATTCTCAATAATATTGAAACTTGTGTATATTATATGTCATAAGCAAGGAAAACAATACAAAAAAAAATTTCGACAATAACATCTATCCTTATTATTCTCAAGAATATTGGAATGTGTGGAAAGAGAACGTGGGAAATTACAAGGTCAACACTATTAAGAAAACGTTATTCTCTAAACATTGGAATATGTGCAACTAAATATTGAGGCGAGCATGGTTAACACCACCTACCAAGCACATTTTCCAACAATAAAATGGATGAGGATAGCCCCATTACTACGAGCACGCAAGCACATTTTCTAATAATGAAATTACTACAAGTAAGCAAGACATGCATGCCGCAGTCTCAATAAATTTGGAATCAATGCAAACTCATAAATTTTGAATAAGTGCAAACTCATAAATTTTGAATAAGTGCAAACTCAATATGGGAGATAGCATACACAACACCACCAAGCAAGTACCTTTTATGGCATTGAAATTGACATGAATATTCAAACTCAATATGGAGGAGAGCAAGGTCAACATCACCAATTATCTTTATCTAAGAAATGTATGCCAACACAAACACAACAACTTAAGCCTAGATACAAACTCAATATGGAGGAGAGAAAAATCAACACCACTGAGCAAGCACATTTTACAAAAATGAAATAGACATGCATGACACAATCTCAACAATTTTGAAATGGGTGCAAAATTAATATGGAGGATAACAATGTGAACACCCACTGAGCAAGCACATTTTACAAAAATGAAATAGACATGCATGACACAATCTCAACAACTTTGAAATGGGCGCAAACTTAATATGGAGGATAACAATGTGAACAACACGAAGAAGGTACTTTTTCTAAGAGATGCATGACACAACCTCTATAAATTTGAAATGAATACAAACTCAATATAAAGGACAAGGACGTTCCCTTTATGAAATTCTAGCAATATGAAAGACCAACAAGCAAACAATTTTCCCAATAATAAGATCAACAATAAAAAAAAATACATTTTGTCAAGCTATCAAAAGAGCACTATATAAAATAATGTCATGATCAACATGATGCAGAACTAAACAAAATATTGATTATGTAAAATTTAAATTGATGTTGTGTTTTTCAATACCATGACACCTATAAATTCTAAGAAGTGTAATACACAATAGGTAAAAATATTTTTTTAGGACAAAATTGGATTATTTTAATTAATAATGTGCTACAAATTTTATGTACCATTTTAATAAAGTGGGTTTTAAATTAATTATTTGTTACACAGTGATGTTATTGCATAATAAATTTGCAACATTTTTTAATTTACAAAAATTAATTATATTTTCATTATTAATTTTCTTATTTCTATTTGATAAATAAATAATGTCGATAATTTTTTTTAATCTTTAGGATATGAACTCAAAAGTAATTTTCTCTATTTCACTTTTAGAGTAGACACTACACCCATCATAAGAATAAGAAAATTCATAGATGATGAGTGCGAGAGTTGATTGATAGAAAGGGTAGTAAGATGACAAAGATAAGAGTAACTATCACGAAGAAAATAATAATAATAAATAAATTATGGATAGAATGAGAGTTGATTGATAGAAAAGGTAGTAAGATAACAAAGATAAGAGTAACTATCATGAAGACAAAAATAATAAAGAAATTATGGATTGAATGTTAGTAAACGTTGGATCTCTACCCTTCATCCTTAGTTGGAGTTGAGTTTTATGGTACCACCCCTCTTTTCTCCTTTTTTTAATCCTTTTTATTTATTATTCCTTAAAAAAATTTAACCGTTTTATTAACCCTAAAAATGAATATTAATAAAATATATTTCCGTTTATTATTGCTATTCTCCTTTAAGGAATATCTTTTAATTAATAAATTAAATTAAAATATAATAAAATAATAAAATATATTCTAATTATATTGATGATGATGATGATGGTTAACGTCCACTCAGACCAATCATCATAGCAATAATAATTAAATTATATTATATTATAATATAGTAATAAAATAATTTAAAATTGTATTATATGAAACTAATATTTTTCCCCATTTTTTAGTCAAATTAGCCATTAAATATAACACTTAGTTGGACCTTCTCTCCATCTATTTAAACTTGTTTTCTTGATTTGAATTACACTAATTAGTTCGAAACACATAAAAAAATATGATCATATGCGATTATCACAAAAATTCATTCTATACAAATAAATAAAATTGTATTACACTATATAGTGATTAATAAATTTTTTTCTCTTTTATATATATATATATATATATATTCCCTCCTCTTATTATAAGAATTAAAATTTAATCATTCCATTTTTAAAATATTCTATATTATTCATTTATCTTTTTATTAATATCCATTCCCTTTACAATTATTTATTCCTACTCTCTTATTAGATTAATTTTATAATTTAATCATTTTACCAAATTATTCTATTACTTATTAGCCCTTTTGAATAATATTTCTTAAAAACTTAATTTTTTTTAATATATTCTAACTAATTAACTAACCTAGTCAAATGACACATCCTTACTATTTATTCAATGAGATGGATTTTCTTCTTCACCTTGTCCTAGGATGAATCACATTAGATGGTTCTATTGTCCCTAGAATGAACCACATTTAGATGGTTCAAAACATCAACCAAATCCTAATGATGTGATTAATCCCAAAGACATTTATCTATAATATGGATAAGAAAAGTCCAAAATCTTATAATAAATATATTTTTAAAAGAAAAAAGAAAAACTTAATGAAATTAAAAATATAATGTTTGAATTTTAGATTTTCAATATAAATAAAAAATTTAATTATAATAATTAAATAATAAACATTTAAATTCAACAATATATGTAATTTAATTTATATAGAAAATATCATAATTATTGATAGTTAAACCACTTTAGAATTTAAAAGATAATATTAATTTATTGTAAAAAGGAAGTTTAATATAATTATATAACAATTTATTAATAATTTAATTAAGAAATGCTTAGATAATTATCAAAGGGAGTTAAATAAAGGGTTATTTTGTACTAGTTGATTATAATAGGAACTCAAGAGAGTTTATTTTTAGTTTTATTTTATGATTATATTTAATAATAAAAATGTTAAAAACAATTTTTTGGAATAATTGTATATCAATTAATTTTTTTTTTCAATGTTTAAAACCCATTATTGGGGTTTATGATCACAGAAATATGGAGGAACAAATCTAACATGAAATTAATTTTTTTTAAAGTAGAATATTATTAAGTTATTTTAGAATTTTGCATATTTACACTATTTAGCTTTTTGTTAGATTTATTCCTATATATTTATCCTCATCATGAATCCCAATAGTGGATTGGTAACTTTGACAACAAATAATTGATATTTGATTATTTTCAAGAATATGTTTTCAATCATGATGAATCACATGAGTTTGATTTCACAAATAAATTTTTTATTTATTTATGGAAATTATAATTTTTTTTTTTAACAATTGAATATGAATAATAAATAAATAATTTATGAAATAATGGAAAATAAGTTTTAATTAATTATTACTATGTGGATGAGAGAGTTTAGTATATATATATATATATATAGGTTTTAATTAATTATTACTATGTGGATGGGAGAGTTTAGCATATGTGTGTGTGTGTGTGTGTGTGGGTGGGTGATTGATTTTCCTTTATTTTTGATGGGTGTGCTCTGCAAGTAACACACGAAGTTAACACACAATTTTATTTATCTGTTTTAGAATGGGAGAATCCTATATTTTTTTACAGTGGAAGCTAAATCACTTTGCTGTTGATCTCATTGAAATATAATTTGTTTTTGTTCTAGGTAAAATTGACTCAGGGTTAGAGTCAAGGTTAATGAAGTTTCTGGTACGTGGTATTGTTTACCCATATTTTTCTGAATATGGTATTACATGTAATAGAGCCGACTTCATTGTAGTGGAATTGAGGGAGGTGAGCAGGGAATACTCACTTGGGCGGGTTGGCCAAGTTTTGACTAAGGCTAATGAATTTCAAGTTTGGCCATGGTTTTGGCTAAGGTTAATGAAATTTCAATAGGTTGGACTTTTCCGAGGAGTTGAGATTATATGTATGTGTTATTATTGTTGTTGTGATTTTTATTATTTCTCTTTGTAAATCTCTATAGGTCATCTTAGCCAGGGTTTTGGCTAAGGCTAATAAAATTTCAATAGGTTCAGTTTTTCCATAAGATTGGAGTCTTCCAAAGAAAATATTTATGCATTATGTATGTGTTATTATGTGTTATTATTATTTTTCCTCTTTGTAAATCTCTATAAATAAGTTAATGATCCTAATAATTTTTCTTCATTTTTATTAGTAGAACTAAGAATAAATTCCCTTCCATTCTAAAATTGAAGTTAAATTCACATAGAAAATAAATTTCAAAAGATATTTTATTTTTATTTTATTTTTCTTGATTTGAAATTTATAGTTTCTAGCTTGTCTCCTTAACCGGGAATTGTTGTTAAGAAGACACTCTTGTTCCTTATCATTTCTCGTTTCATAACATAAGTAAAAGTCATGAGAATTAACGTTTTAAGCACTAGATAACTTTTCTCGTAGATTATTGATTTGAAAAAAAAATGAAGGTGTATATAGAGATTGCTGACAATGACATAAAAATAAAACCAAAAACATGATAAAAATTAAATACTAAAACTAGGGATTAGATGGTGATAGTATATTTCATAAAGTGAATTTTTTATTTGATTCAAGAAATAACCTTAGGAAACATTCCATTCATCTTCACACACATTGTAGATAGCTGCAGATTGTAGGAAATCATTGTGTCGACCTAAAACGTAAAGGAGTCCATCAGGCGTTACTGACAAGGCACTGAAGATTCGAATCTCCGGCATGTCTACATCACGGCTCCACCTTCCAGATGAAAATATGATGTCTAGTGCCTCCCCTAGTTGGAGATTGGACACCCATCAATACCAACTTTCCATTGATAGAAGCGTGGAAACCCATTGTGAGGGCTTGGAAAATGGGGAAGGGAATGAAAAGTTTCACGGGTGTGTTGGAAATACTCCCAACCACCACCATCAATAAAGAGTAGCAGCAACCCACAACTGAATTGAGTTTTTGTCTAGAAAGGACAAGGAGTAGGTTTTCAAATTCAAGGCATTTTCACGCAATCCATGCAAAATCCAAAACAGAGTACCCAAAGCCTTTCTCTGCGTTTAATTTCTATTTCCCGCTATTGACTTATCATTTTCCCGCATACCGCGGCCCACAAATTTTAAGTTGTAACTCTTAAGCCTTTCGTTGAAGTTATTTTTCTGTCGATACGATATCCGCGGGATCGAGCTTACCTTCACCTCATTAACCAAACCATGAAAAACTTTTCATTTCCACTTATCCCTTTGATTTTCTCATTTCGCACTTACCATGGTTTACTGCATTGCCGCCCGCACTTTGCAACATTTAGCATTTACCTTCAAGTGCTTTGCGAAAACTTATTTCCCCGTCGATGCGATCTGGCGGGACCCACTATACTTTACCACATCATTGCTCGCACTTTGGAACATTTAAGACTAACCTTTTAAGCCTCCCAAAAGTTATTCTATTTAGGCTGTGATGCGATCGCAAATGGCACGTGGAAATCTTAGGAGGATAGTGCATAGAAGGTGCCTACAAGATCAGGAGGGTAGCACCCACAAAGTAAACAAATTACGTTGTAATGCGATATGTGCCACTTCACATCGCAATCACAAAAATAAAAGTTTTCCCATATTTCACATATGTTAAATGTTATGATCGCGAGTATGTAATTTGTGACGGAGGCTCGGATGCGATGTATTTTCCAAGATGGAACCCATAATATTTCAAGTCCAGTTTATTCTGTTTTGTACTTTGTTTTCATGTAGAAACATCAGAATAGGCATAAGGATGTTTTGGTTGATAACAATCCCGTTCTTCATTGAATTGCATTGAATTGTAGGCTCCGACCAATTTTTTATAAAATAATGTAATTTCATTTTTTTTTAAAGTGAGATGAATCGAATGTAGAGAAGAGTTGAATAAATTTGAAAAGAATTCCTCTCTTGTGTTTCATGCTCTTCCTGTCTGTGTATGAATTTTTATTTCTACATTGCATTCTCTATGTTGTCGGGGGAAACACATCACTCTGCCTTTATTCATAATTTACAACATGGTATCTGAGAAGTTCTATGCTCTTAGGGAAAGAATGAGTCTTTATAGAAGAAGTTGAAAGATTGTTTTGAGAAACTGATTCTCCATCAATGAGAAGGATTTCTTCTACACATTCAAGATGGCAGCAACAGACACAAGCCTGACTAATCCCCAACTACCACAGTTCAATGGGAAGAATTATGATTATTAGGCTATTAAAATGAAGGCCTTGCTATCCTTACAAGATATTTTGGAGCTGGTGGAAAATGGTTTCCAAGAACCAGCAGATGAAATAGCATATAATGCTTTCACACAAGCACAAAGATATTTGTTGAGAGAAAATAAGAAGAAGGACTCCAAATCCCCCTTCTATATTTTCCAAGCAGTACATGAGAGTATTTTCCCAAGGATTGAAGCAGCAAAAAAGTCTAAGGAGGCATGGGATACCCTCCAGACAACCTATCAAGGCATGGAAAAGGTGAATACAACAAAACTTCAAATGCTAAGAAGAGATTTTGAAACTCTTTGTATGAAAGAGTCTGATAACATAAAATCATTCTTCACGCATGTGTTTGGGTTGGTTACCCAAATCAGGTCTCATGGAGAGACACTTGAAGAAAAGGAGAATAGTTTAGAAAGTCTTAAGAAGTTTATGATCAAGGATTGATCCAATAATAGTGGCCATAGAAGAGACAAAGGATCTCTCACAATTTTCAGTGGATGAGCTTCATGCATCACTTATATCTCATGAGTACAAACTGAACAGAGAAACAAACTCCTCATTGGAGCATGCATTTAAGACAAAAATGTCTTTTGGTCAAGGTAGAGGTCAAGGAAGATCAAAATAGTGAGGAAAAGGAAGAAGCCCATACAGAGGTGGAAGAAGCAACCCTGCAAGCACAAGTAGAAAGGGAAAAAATCAGAATCCAAGTCAAAGCTCAAGACAAAATCAATCGCAAGGACAAAGGTATGATAAATCTCAATTCCAATGTCATTATTGCAAAAAGTATGGCCATTGTGCAAATGAATGTAGAAAGAATAAAAATGACATGTGTAGTAAACCAAGTGTAAATTTTACAAAAGAAAATCAGAACCATGGTGATGTGCTTCTAACTTGTAATGTAGCACAAGAAAAACAAGAAGGTTTATGGTTCATAGATTCAGGGTATAGTAAGCATATGAATAGAAACATAGTAATGTTTTCTAATCTAGATTAAAGTGTAAAATCTGAAGTGAGAACGGGGACTAATAGCAAAGTCTATGTCATGGGAAAAGGAAGAGTAAACATATTGACAAAGAAGGGAGAGAAGAAGTTCGTGCCAGATGTCTATTATGTCTGTAGCCTAAATTGTAACCTTCTAAGAATTGGAAAGCTCATGCAAAGGGCCTACAATGTGTTTTTTAAAAATGATGTGTGCACAATCATGGATATACCTCCAAGTAGACAGCTCATTGCAAAAATGCATATGACAAAAAATGGGATGTTTCCTCTCAAGATCACATCAGACTTGAAGGAAGGAGGTGTTGTAATAGCTGTCACACAAGAAATATTTAAAGAAGAAGTGAAAGATGAGAACTGGTTATGACATTTGAGATTTGGACATCTCAACTTCTGCAGTTTGAACTTATTGCATAGAAAAGGCATGATAAAGGGATTACCACTCATAGAGAAACTAGACAGCCTATGTGATGGTTATGTCTTGGGAAAACAACACAAAGAATCATTTCCAGTAGGAAAGAGTATAAGGGCAAAGGCACCTTTGGAGATTGTCCACTCAGATTTATGTAGACCAATGCAAACGTCGTCATTATCTGGCAGTCATTATATGTTGACATTTATAGATGATTACACAAGGATGACATAGATATATTTTCTAAAACAAAAAAGTGAAGTGTTTGAATAGTTCTACCACTACAAAGCTCTTACTAAGAAGCAAGGTGGACACTACATAAAAGTGTTGAGAACTGACAGAGGTGGAGAATATATCTCCAAATACTTCCTACGTTTCTGTAGGGAGCATGGAATCCATAGGGAGTTTACCACAAGGCATACACGTCAGCAAAATGGTGTAGTAGAAATAAAGAATAGGACCATCATGGACATGGTAGGAATTATGTTAAAGGAAAAGAATTTGCTAAATGAGTATTGGGCAGAAGGTGTCAATTCTGCAGCATATATCTTAAATAGATTTCCAATTGAAGCTATTATGAACAAAGTCCCAGAAGAACCATGGAGTGGAACAAAGTAGTTTGTCACTCACATGAGAGTGTTTGGATGTGTGGCATATGCACATGTCCTAGATCAGTTAAGGAAGAATTTGGATACCAAGGGGGAGAAATGTATATTTCTTGGATAAAGTGATGAATCCAAGGCGTAAAAGATCTATAATCCATCAAAAAAGAAAGTAATAATCAACAAAGATGTCCAGTTCATAGAAGAAGAAGCTTGGGATGGAATTTTAGAGAAGAAAGTAAATGTGAAGACATGTATTTCACATGAAGACAAAGAGGAATTGAGTGCAGAAAGTAATTCCTCAATGGTGGCTCCTTGTCCACCTACACAAGCTCAATAGAGCACACCACAAGCAAGCAATATAATAGCATTGAGAGTCCAAGGAAGTACTTATCCAGTCACACCAAAGGGATCATCAACTCCCTCAAGTTCAAGTGCAACTCCAAGCACATCTTCAACACATACAAGAAGACCAAGATTTAGAAATTTAAGTGAAATTTATGAGCAAGAAGAAGTTGATAATAATGCTGGTGTGAATTATTTATTTTCATTATCTTTTCATGTTCATGACCTAATCCATTTTGAATATGCAATCAAAGAAGAAAAATGGATTGAAGCAATGAATGATGAGATAGGTGAAGTAGAAAATAATTACACATGGGAGTTAGTGGACCTCCCAAAAGGAAAAGAAGTTATTAGAGTGAAATGGGTCTATAGGACCAAGAGAAATATTGAAGGCAATATAGAAAGGCACAAAGAAAGGCTAGTGGTCAAAGGCTACAAGCAGCAGCAAGGAAGAGACTATGAGGAAACATTTGCACCAGTTGCAAGGATGGATACAATGCGAAAAATTTTGTCCATAGCAACATCACAAAAAAGGAAATTTTATCAAATGGATGTGAAGTCAGAATTGTTGAATGGAGTGTTTAAAGAGGAGGTGTATGTCTAACAATTTCCTAGTTATGAAATAGAAGGCCAACATCACATGGTGTGTAAGTAGAAGAAAACTCTTTATTGGCTGAAGCAAGCACCACGAGCATGATACAACAGGATTGATGCTTACCTAATAGACAATGGGTTCGACAAGTGTGATGGTGAACCCACACTCTACATCAAAGAAAATGATGGTAAAATTCTTATTTTTGTTTTATATGTAGATGATTTGATTTTTACAGACAATGATGTTTCTCTCATTGCTGATTTCAAAGTAGTCATGAAAAGTGACTTTGAAATGACTGACTTGGGTTTGTTGAGATATTTTTTGGGCATTTAAGTAAAGCAAATAGAAAAGGGGATTTTCATCTCCCAAGCAAAGTATGTTGAAGAAGTTTTAAAAAGGTTTAATATGCAGAACAAAAAGCCATTATCAACTCCAAATATCATGGGGTTGAAATTGAGCAAGGAATATTGCAGCATGAATCTCAACCAGACATTGCACAAAAGAATAGTTGGCAGTCTAATGTATTTGACTGCAACTAGTCCTGATATAATGTATGCAGTATGTTTGATATCCAGATTCATGGAGACACCCAAGGATACACATTGGCAAGAAACCAATAGAATATTGAGGTATGTAAATGGAACAAAGCGGTACGGTGTTCTATACTCCAAAATTGATGATTTTAAGATGAATGGTTACATTGATAGTGATTGGGCTGGAAGTGTAGATGGCAGAAAGAGGACATTAGGGTATGTTTTTCATTTGGGATCAGGAGCCATTTCATGGCTTCCAAGAAGAAACCAATAGCTTCAATATCAATAGCAGAAGCTAAATATGTAGTAGCAACATCAACAACATGCCAAGTAGTTTGGATGAGAAGGATGTTGAGAGATTTATGTCATGAAAAAGACAAAGGAACCACAATTTTCTGTGATAACAACTTAGCAATTTCATTGTCAAATAATTCTATTTTTGACAAGAGAAAAAAACATATTGATGCCAAATACCATTTTATAAGAGAATTAGTTAACAATGGTGAAATTGTTTTGCAACATTGCAGGTCAGAGGAATAGTTTGCTGATATCCTCACAAATCCATTAGGATAGATTTTTTATTTATTTATAATCTCAGACAGTGTTTGGCAATGATTAATGGAGGTAATGTGGTTAAGAGGGAGTGTTGGAAATACTCCCAACCACCTTCATGAATAAAAAGTGGCAACAACCTACAACTGAATTGAATTTCTGTGCAGGAAGGACAAGGAGCAGGTTTTCAACTCCAAGGAATTTTCAAGCAATCCACGCTAAATAAAAAACATAGTACCCGAAGCCATTCTCTGTGTTTAATTTATATTTATCACCATTCACTTATCATTTTCCCACATACTGCGGCCTGCAAATTTTAATTTGTAACTCTTAAGCTTTCCGCCGAAGTTATGTTTTTGCCAATGTGATATCAGCGGGACCCACCTTAGCTTTACCACATTAACCAAACCATGCAAACCTTTTCATTTCCACTTATCTCTTTTTTTTTCATATTTCGTATTTACCATGGTTTACTACATTGTCACCCACACTTCGCAACATTTAGAATTTACGTTTAAGTGCTTCGCTGAAACTTATTTTCTCGCCGATGCAATCTAAAGGGACCCACTATACTTTACTACATCGTTGCTCAAAATTCACAACATTTAACACTGGCCTTTTAATACACATGCAAGTTATGTTATTTAGGCTGCGATGTGATCACAAGTTGCACGTGGCAAGCTCAATAGGATAGCGCACAGAAAGCGCCTGCAAGCTCAGGAGGGTAGAACACGTAAAGTAAACAACTTAAGTTGTGATGCGATATGTGCCACGTCGCATCGCAATCGAAAAAATATAAGTTCTCATGTATTGCACAAATGTTAAATGTTATAATCACTAGTATGTGATTTGCGATGGAGACCCAGAGGCGATGTTTTTCAGAGCTAGAACCCATAATATTTTAGGTCTGGTTTATTGTAGTTTGTACGATGTTTTCATGTCAAAACAATAGAACAAGTAGAAGGACGTTTTGGTTGATAATAGTCCCGTTCTACATTGAATTGCAAGCTCCAGCAAATTGTTTATAAAAGAATTTAATTACATTTTGTTTTAGTTGAATAAATTTGAAAATAATTCCTCTACTGTGTTTCACGCTTTGCCCGTCTATGTACGAATTTTTATTTCCACATTGCATTCTCTGTGTTGTCGGGGAAAATGCATCCCTTTGCCTTTATTCATAATTTCCAACAGGGTGCAGAGGGTCAAACACAGAAACCAAAAATTGTAGATCATCATCATGGTAAGAAGAATATTCCCAGAGTTCCGCTAAACATATACACTACTGCAAAGTCCCAAACTGTTTTTGTGTTCATAGAACTTCAGATGCTTCACACCGGCCTCCCAACTTTTGCAAATAGCTCTGAGGTTTCATGGGAGTCGTAAGGAACTCTTAGCAGACACTATCGACCTATTTTTCATTGAATAACAACAAAATACTCCATAATCAGATCCACTACAGCTAGAAAAATACTCTGATATTCAGAAATTTGATTCGAGGAGAAAATTATTTGGTTTAATAATCGATATATGACAATTTTTACACTCAAAGGCCGACTGAATACAAAGTTGGCAGATACATATTGTTTGAAAAAAATTCAAAGGCAATCACAAGACAATACGTTTGTAACGAACTGAATACCACAACAGTTAAACAAGCCAGAAACTCACGTACCAGAATCACCCTCTTCTAATCGGGAATGGTTAATCCCAACAGCTTTTCCCATACGCAGTCCAGAAAGGTTGCCACAGACAAGAGATATAAGGGGCCTCACAAATGGAGTGACATCGTAATAAATACAAAAGACAACTGAAGTCATACAGATAAGCACTCCGAGAGGGAAAAATCATCACATAAATGAAACACCTCCCTTAACTAAATGGAAAACTTACCTATTGGGGTGCACAATATATCGTGCAGTGTTGTGCAATTTGTTCAATAGTATCTCTAATGGCATGGTGAAGATTTATTCCTTCGCAATTTGTTCAACAGAAGCTCTAATGGCAGGATGAAGGTTGGTTCCTTGTGAGGTGAGTAGGGTTTGATGAACATTCAGTAATAAATAACAATGTGTCAGCCACTACACACAAATGAGCCACTAATTGGCTGCTCGATAACCACTAACTATTTAGTATCGTAATCGCTGGATATAATAACTATTTTGAAAAAACAATAACTATATTTGGGTTTTTGACAATAGATTTATAATCAAGTTAACTGAAAAAAAGATTTAGAATTTTCTCGTCACTTAATTTAATATAAAAAAATTTAATTTTAAAACTCAGTATAAAAAAAGATATTTTATATTTTCTATTTCTAAATTTTATACTCATTTCAAAAGTTGAGATTGTTTAAGTTAATATAAACATTTCAAAAGTTGAGATGGTTTAAGTTCATATAATAACATTAAACATGGAATTTAAGTAATATAATCTTAACTTTTTTTTGTTTGAATAAACATTATATTTGAAGGAAAACATCTATACAACATTAGGATAATTATTAATAATCATATTAACATCAACCTCTTATACATAGTATGACATGTAGTTCACGTAGAGTTATATAATGGTGTATTACTTTCAAGAATTTTGAAATGTGTGTTATTGATGATAACAAGGTTAACATGACAATCACCTTTTCCAATAATAAAATAGTCTTTTATTATTCTCTGGAATATTGGAAAGAGTGCAAACTCAATATGGAGGATAGAAAAATAAACAATATTAAGTAAACATTTTCATTGGAATGTGTGAAAATTGAACATGGGATAGCAAAGTCAACACCACCAATAAAACACAGTTTTGTGCTATTATCAAGAATATTGGAATCCGTGCAAAGTGAATATGGAGCCTAGCAAGTTTAACACCACCAAAAAAATAAATTTTCCAACAATAAAGTTGTTATGCATTGTTATCAAGATCATTAGAATGGGTGCAAACTCTATGGACAAGGTCAACACCACCAAGAGGACACCTTTTCTAGCAATGAAATGGACCCGTGTTATTTTCAAGAACATTGGAATGTGTGCAAACTCAATATGGAGGTTAGAAAGGTCAACACCACCAACCAAGCACCTTTTCCACCAAAGAAATTGACATAAGTAACTAATACATGCATGGCACAATCTCAATAACATTGGAATGGGTTCCAACTCAACATGGAATATATCATAGTCAATAGTACCAAGAAACCACATTTTTTGGCAATGAAATTCATATGCATGGCATAATTTTAGTAACTTTAGGATTGGTGCCAACTTAATATAGAGGATAGCATGGTCAACATCACCAAGCATATCTTCAATGAAATGTATCGTAAAATCTCAACAACTTTAGAATTGGTAGAAAGTCAATATGGAGGATAGCAGCACAATGTAACGCTGAGAAGCACACACCATTTTATGTAATGACATAGCGAGGATTAAGGAAGACATCCATGAAAAAATATCCTCAATGTTAGAATGGTTGAAAACATTATATGAAGGATAAAAAAGACATCACCACCAACCAATTATTTTTTCTAAGAAATGCATGACACCACCTCCTCAACTTTGGAATCAATACAAAATCTAGCAAGTATTTTTTCTAAGAAATGAAAAACATGACCTCAAAATTTTGGAATGGGTACAAACTCAATAAAGAGAATATCAAAGTAAATTCTAGCAAGGAAACACCTTCTCTAACCACGAATTAACAAATTTAATCAAGGAGAACCTAACAAGCAAATAATTTTTACAAGGATATGATAAGAACAAAAGGGCATTTTTTCAAGATATGAAAAGAGAGCTACATAAAATAGTGTCAACATCAATATGGATCACTTTTTTTCGTTATGAAAATTTATTATAGAAGTTGAAAAAATATTAATTATTTGAATTTATCCATTTATAATCTTAGATACAAAATTTGTGCATGTTGAGATATTAATATTACTATCTACTAGGTGTCATCATATTTAGTTCTATTGTCTGCTAAGTGTCATAGTCAGTTTTGATTCTCTTGAGATTACTTGAGTTTACTTGAGTTGATCACTGCAATCATTTATTTTTTATGTCTCCAATGTAATTCTATTTAACATATTTTGAATATTAAAAAGAGTTGTTTGCTCCATTCTAGTTTTCAATTTCTTTCTCTATATACTTCCTCCTTTACATTATTTATTATGGTATTAGAGCCCGAGGTTGCATAAGACTCTAGTGAGAGAAATGTGTCGTTAAAAGTCATGACCACCTAGGAAAAGTGAAACTGGAGAACTGAAAATCCAAGTTGTGGACAAACCACTGCAAGTGAACCAAATTTTTTTTTTTAAAAGTGCCCAGTGCACCTGTTGTTTTTGCTTAAGTCCAGTGATGATGGAGAACTTACAAAACAATCAAATTTAGTGACCCAACTCACAATTGGTGTATTCGAAAGTGCACTAACATCTCCACATCTATGTTTCAACGTTAAATTGGAGCACGCACTGCATACAATATTCATAAGGCTAAAGTTAGAGCTACAAAAAGATAGCCTTTTTATTCTTTAAAAGGCCAAAGCACGAATTGAGCTTTTGTTAAAGGCAATTTTTTATTATTTTTTTAAAAGGAATTGTTATATGATTTCCAAGTGCGAAAATTCTTCCAAGTTATTCTTTAAAACGACAAAGCCCTCAAGAATTACTATCTCCTTAAGAAGTCTTAAAGGTCCTTAAACGACAAATACTTCACGAATTACTATCTCCTTAAGAAGTCTTCAAAGGTCCTTTGTTTAGAAATGAAAAAACTTAAAAGAAAGGGTTCATTTTAAAAGCTTTCATTTAAAAAATTGGATCCAAGTTCTTTTAATAACATTTCATTTAAAAGGCAGGAAGCCCTCTTTTTAAAAAGGCGGGGATTTGTTATTAAATCAAGAAAATAAATTCATTTTTTTTTAATAAAAACATTGAATTTGTAAAGGGTTAAAAAGAAAAGAGAGCGCTGCATTTTTTTGGAGATTTTTATTAAGTCTTGAACGGATATTTTAAGATGGGCACACATATATATTAAAAAAATAAATGGCTTCTTGTAGTGGTTTGCAATAAAGCTATATTTTTTTGGTAAAATTTATGATTTTTGGTCCTTAAGAATGAAAAATTTTTCCAAGCCCATGATTGTTGGAATACCTTGTGGAATGGTTATGTAGACCTGACCAAAGAATCATTAACAATCATAGGAATGTCATTGCAGAACTCTCAAAGAAAGAGAACGGAGCCAAATGTTGGATACAAAACTCATTCGATGACTCTATCTTCGACAAGATAGCTGACACATCAATAAAAAAAGAAGATTGGGATATTTTGAAAGTTGAGTATCAAGGTAATGGTACAATGAAGATTGTTGAATTACAGACATTAAGAGCTCAAGTCGAAACCTTGAAGATGACTGACATAGAAAATGTGGACCAGTTCATAACTATAGTAATGGGCATAGTCATTAAGATCAAACTAATTGGTGAAATCATTATAGTTCAGAAGATTGCTGAAAAATCTCTGATCAGGAGCTCAAGTCCAAGCCATGGAAAAAGGCTAAAAAATGAAAGTGCTCAGAATTTCTCCGAAACAGATCGACTGGAAAGTGCTCGTCAATACGATCCCAACGCCATGAACGGCACTCAAATCCGACTCCGTATGAGGAAGATATTCAGTTTTAAAGATCCGCCAATTTCAATTAAAAATGCCAAAATTTGACTTTGGGAAAAAAAATATTTTTATTAAAGAATATTACGGAATATTACGGGAATATTACGTAAGTGTTCACGAATATTCTGCGGAGATATTCCGATTATCCAATTAAGGCGCCACGGTGGCCGGGCCGGGAGCGCCGGCGGCCCAAAATAGTTAAGATGGCGTTTAAAAACTTTGTTATGGACGCGACAGGATTGGATCCCGGGTCGGCGGGTTGATAACACAAAGGCCCGACCGTTGGACCACAAGTCCCGCTTGTTAAATGGCTGGCGGAAAATGTTTATTTAAAACTATGCACGTGGGTTTTAATATATGTATTACGTGGGCTTGTTACATGGGTTCAAAACATATGGTTCCGAACTTTAATATGCCACATTAAAAACCCAAAGTTTATTCAACTAATTCCGTTCAGCACGGTTACGTGGCCCTACACGTCAGCACACATTTCGGCGGCAGTTTCGGCGGAGTGCCCCAAATTTAGCGCCGCTTCTATTTTGTCGGGCTTATCTGGCAGTGTCTCCAGATTTAACTGGAGTTTGTTTAGTTCAACTAGCAGTTGGGAGTAAATGACCATAACTTTGGCTAGGAAAGTCTGTTTTGAACGATTTTTTTTTTTTGATTTTGGGTCTCTTCGACCTTCTGAAGCCATTGGCATAGGTTTCACAGCCATCTGAGGTCGTTTGCAGGTGATTTTTCTTCGTGGAAGTTCCAAGAGCCACTAGGGCCAAATCAGTTTGGGAGCTGCATTGGGAATTGTGCAGCCAGTGAATGTGGAACGAAGGTCATTCCTGAAGTTTTTCAGCATTCTGAATCCATTTCTACAGCTCGTTTTTCCTTTTGACGAATTCTTCTCACTGTTTAGCTTCAGGGAAGCTTTCAGGGCCACCAGGGCCATTTCAGTGCTGTAGCTGTTTGGGGGCTATGTTCATCCATTTTTGGTGATTCAAAATCCTATTTCTGCTATTTTCTACCTTCTGAGTCTAATGGCAGAGGTTTCAGAACCAATTGATGTCATCTTCACCTCGAAATTCTCCATGCAAGTCTAAAGGGCCACTAGGACCAATTGGGGAAAGTACTGTATAAGGTACAATTTCACTGTTTAGTGTTTGGGAAATAGCATGTTTAGCTAATTCCTATCTTCTGATTCTGTATTTATACCATCTATTTTTCACACTCATATTCTTGTATTAGCCTTTGTAGCATTTTTAATACAAGAGGACAAGCCTAGTTTGAGAGGCTTGGTCCAACAGATGTAGCCCAGAGGGGGGGTGAACTGCTTTATCATTTTGATGTCTTTATTTGCTGAAGATGATATGCTAAAAAAAATTGATATAAAGTGTTAAACAACAAATATACATAACTTGCATACACACATAATCACCTACTCAGCTGCAGAAAGTTATTTGTCTTATTCCGCAAGACATCAAACTTCAAGTATGTGTATGTCAAAGAATTCTAAGTGTTTACTTCATTATTTCTTTAGGCAGAGCCTGTAGAGGGCCAGGTAGCCTCTGGAACTCATCCTCTCTTTAGAGGTGACATGTCCGGTGACTGCCCCTACAGTCTATCTCTGTATAAGAAATAAGAAGTTTTCACATTTTCAGAGGTCACTTGGAGTGTATAGCTCACATTTGAAATTATGGGAAATGGATACCTTGCACCCTTAAACAAGTACATTCCATATTTCCTTTGATCAGATGGTATCAAAGCACTAGGTTTGCTTGACTGACATCACTAGCTTGATTGTGTAGCTTGAAAGGTGTCTTAAGCAGTGTTGAAGATTGACTGCTTTATTATTCTGAAAACTACTTGTTGTTTGAGTTTGCTGAAGCTCTTTTGTTCATTGTTATAATGACAAATTCCATAAGTGAGTTCTCAAAATCGTCCTCCTTCACAAGATTTTTTTATGAAGGCTTGAAGCAAGAATTTTTCATCTTGATGAATATGGTGAGAGAAATGTATGAGGATGAAAGAAAGAGCTCTAGACTTCAAGAGCAGTTGAATTCCATGAGGGAAGAGAAGCAGTTGATTTCTGACCAATTGCAGGAAATGGAAGGCCAACTTCGTATTGCAAACATGAAGCTGGAAAGGATGCATGAGTTGGAGACACAACTCTTTGTTGCCAAAGAAGCCTTAGCCAAGTATCAGCTTGAAGAAGAGGTAAACAATTCTAGTTTGTCTTCAATTTCTCATAAGAATGTTTATGCTGGTTCTTTTGAGAAACATACCAAAGGCATAGGGTCCAAGTTGATGTCCAAAATGGGATATGAAGGAAAAGGATTGGGAAAACATGCACAGGGTATAGTTGAGCCAATAATGGTTGAGGTAAGGCCTAAGAATTTGGGTCTTGGCTATGGACAATCTTATGGAGAAAGTTCCAAAGCAGCCATGAAGGAAGAAGGTGTGCATCAGCATGCACTTGAACAAGAGAGTGGTGAAAGCTCTAAAACCATTAATGGGATTGATAGTGTTCCAAAGGGAGCTTCTTCTTCTTTCGATTCACCTCCTCATGAAGGTAATGAAGGTGAAAGAGAAAGGTATAAATCTGATTTCAATCATATTTCCTTTGATCATGTAAAGCATGGAAAATTTCCACACAAGCATTGGAAAAGAATTGCATATTCTTTTTGTGGTTTGTTTAACCATAGTGTTTCTAGATGTTGGAAAAGAATGGCAACATACAAGAAACTTTTGAAGGAAAGGAGGCAAGAAGCCAAAGTTCCAATGAACAATGCAAATCATGCGGTCAAGAAGATGAACATGTGTTGCACTTATTTCCATAAGCAAGGACATACTGTTGAAAGGTGTTGGACTCTGAATCCAACAATGCTTCCACAAAAGTTGAAGAAATGGGAGAAAGAGTATGGCAAGAATGGGGAGGAAGTTTCCATCATTGATATGTGTCAGGATGATACACATGCTGATATCGATGTGCAGTTAAAGGAAGCACCTTTGAAATGGATTGGTAAGAAATGGTTAGAATTCTTATCCAATTAAAGTTGCATGTCTTTTGATTGAATGCATTTTCTTTGTTAAGGGAATGCAAATTGCAGGATGGAAAAGCTGAGTATGAGACTCACTCTATTGTAGCGAAAGTTATATTCATTTCAGCTTTGAAAGTACATGTACATGTGATTGAGGATCTTGTACTTATGATTGTACTTAAGAAGAAGTTGAAGGATAAACTACATGCATGAGAATGAGATGCATGAGCACAGGGATCATGATGATTTCCTTGTATTTTAAACATGTATGTGTGATTAACTTGAAGGGTTGATCACTTTGTTTTTAACCATGCATGTAATGTAATATTGACTTGGAAAAAGTTAATTTGATCTCCAAGATTGTAAAGAGGAGAAATGATGAAGTGTTTCATCTTTGTAAAAGCCTTCTCATTTGGGAGGCAGCTATTCTTCTGGAGCGGAGGTGCCATGGATGGGCATCATGACAGTTGGCAAGCCCACATGTTCAGGGGAATATTTCAGCTCATATATCAGCAAGTTTCATTGCTGGTTCCTGCAATTTCAGATTTGTCTGGCGAAAGAACTTGGTCGGGATTTGACAAGTACTTGGCGTATGCAGCAAAAAGTCGCCATGACGACAGTTAGCAAGGCAGGACATTTTTGGCATCAGTATGCTCTTTCGGCTGACTGGAAGAGGATATTTCTGTTCCTCAAGTGCTGTACAGTTCAGATCAGAGATTCAGTAAGCTTTTGGGGACCAAAAGCCTTCTCATTTGGGAGGTGTGATCAGGAGCTCAAGTCCAAGCCATGGAAAAAGGCTAAAAAATGAAAGTGCTCAGAATTTCTCCGAAACAGATCGACTGGAAAGTGCTCGTCAATACGATCCCAACGCCGTGAACGGCACTCAAATCCGACTCCGTATGAGGAAGATATTCAGTTTTAAAGATCCGCCAATTTCAATTAAAAATGCCAAAATTTGACTTTGGGAAAAAAATATTTTTATTAAAAAAAGAATATTCCACAGAATATTATGGGAATATTCCGTGGAATATTCCACATAATATTCTACAGAATATTCCAGTCGCATCCAATTAAAAGGCGCCACGTGGCCAGCCCGGAGGCCGCCACGTGGCCCAAAGGTGGATTGGAATGGCGTTTAAAAACTTTGTTATGGACGCGACAGGATTGGATCCCGGGTCGGCGGGTTGATAACAACAAGGCCCGACCATTGGACCACAAGTCCCACTTGTTAAATGGCTGGCGGCAAATGTTTATTTAAAACTATGCACGTGGGTTTTAATATATGTATTACGTGGGCTTGTTACATGGGTTCAAAACATATGGTTCCGAACTTTAATATGCCACATTAAAAACCCAAAGTTTATTCAACTAATTCCGTTCAGCACGGTTACGTGGCCCTACACGTCAGCACACATTTCAGCGGTAGTTTCGGCGGAGTGCCCCAAATTTAGCGCCGCTTCTATTTTGTCGGGCTTATTTAACTGGAGTTTGTTTAGTTCAACTAGCAGTTGGGAGTAAATGACCATAACTTTGGCTAGGAAAGTCTGTTTTGAACGATTTTTTTTTTTGATTTTGGGTCTCTTCGACCTTCTGAAGCCATTGGCATAGGTTTCACAGCCATCTGAGGTCGTTTGCAGGTGATTTTTCTTCATGGAAATTCCAGGAGCCACTAGGGCCAAATCAGTTTGGGAGATGCATTGGGAATTGTGCAGCCAGTGAATGTGGAAAGAAGGTCATTCCTGAAGTTTTTCAGCATTCTAAATCCATTTCTACAGCTCTTTTTTCCTTTTGAGGCATTCTTCTCACTGTTTAGCTTCAGGGAAGCTTTCAGGGCCACCAGGGCCATTTCAGTGCTGTAGCTGTTTGGGGGCTATGTTCATCCATTTTTGGTGATTCAAAAGCCTATTTCTGCTATTTTCGACCTTATGAGTCTAATGGCAGAGGTTTCAGAACCAATTGAGGTCATATTCACCTCGAAATTCTCCATGCAAGTCTAAAGGGCCACTAGGACCAATTGGGGAAAGTACTGTATAAGGTACAATTTCACTGTTTAGTGTTTGGGAAATAGCATGTTTAGCTAATTCCTATCTTCTGATTCTGTATTTACAGTCAGATCTGTCTTTCGAGACACTCATATTCTTGTATTAGCCTTTGTAGCATTTTTAATACAAGAGGATAAGCCTAGTTTGAGAGGCTTGGTCCAGCAGATGTAGCCCAGAGGGGGGGTGAACTGCTTTATCATTTTGATGCCTTTATTTGCTGAAGATGATATGCTAAAAAAAACTGATATAAAGTGTTAAACAACAAATATACATAACTTGCATACACACATAATCACCTACTCAGCTGCAGAAAGTTATTTGTCTTATTCCGCAAGACATCAAACTTCAAGTATGTGTATGTCAAAGACTTCTAAGTGTTACTTCATTATTTCTTTAGGCAGAGCCTGTAGAGGGCCAGGTAGACTCTGGAACTCACCCTCTCTTTAGAGGTGACATGTCCGGTGAATGCCCCTACAGTCTATCTCTGTATAAGAAATAAGAAGTTTTCACATTTTCAGAGGTCACTTGGAGTGTATAGCTCACATTTGAAATTATGGGAAATGGATACCTTGCACCCTTAAACAAGTACATTCCATTTTCAGATCAATCTCCTTCGAACCTACCCAAGAAATACGACATGGTTCTAACAACCATTCTGGAATCCAAATATTTTACAAAATTTTTAGTAGAATAGGTGATTGGACCATTTATGGCACATGAATCAAGACTTAACATAATATCTCATGGAATAGGATTTCAAAGAAAAACTATATTTTCTTATAGGCAATGACAGAGGAAGATAAGAACATTTTCATGCAACAAAGGAGTCGATACCTTCACAAAAACAAACAAAAATAAGAAGAACATGGAGAAAATATAATTTCCAATGCTATTACTGCAATAAATTTTGGCATTATGATCATGAATGTAGAAAGAAACAGTCACATCAAAAAAGAGGCAAAGACCATCTCTCCAACAATAAAGGAGAATCCTCTGAAATAATATTTCTTTCCTGTCATCTCGTAGAAGACAATGATGGCAAGGACATTTGGTTGTTGGACAGTGGTTGTAACAATCATATGACACGTAAAAAAATTGTAATTTCTTTCATTTATTATTTCATAACATATGAAATTACTCTTGGATACCATTTTCGTATTAAAGTTGAAGGGAAAAGTAGTGTTCTTTTTCTTACCAAACATAATAAATAGAAATACATATATGATGTTTAGTATGTTCTACATATGAAGTATAACCTCATTAGTGTAGGTAAATTGATAGAGCATGCTAATGATGTAATATTCCAAGGGAACATATGTTATATCTATGAAAAAACTCCCAATAGAAGACTGATACAAAAGGCTGAAAACACTAAGAATATGATGTTTCCTTTCACCCTTAGAAGTCGAAATATCTCACAGTATTTTTACCACAATGTGTAAACAATAGATGCACCTAAGTTTGCTTCAAAAGAATCCAATGGTCAAGGATCTACCTAGTATGAATGAAAAATATTGTAACTGTGAAATAGTTATTCTAGAAAAGCACAAAAGAGATACCTTTTCGACATATTCCACTAGAAAAAAAGAGTCTTTAAAGCTAGTCCATAAAGATGTATGTGGCCCAATGCAAACACAGTCTATTGGTGGCAGTTTTGTTTTCTTACATTCTGCTAGTGTCATTATGTTCAACCTCTCACCGGTAATCTAATATGGTCTTACAAGATTTAGTTAGAGTGTCAAGTCAAATTTTGGTCATTTCAGTAGGTCTTCAAATAAAAATTAGCTCACTCGCTAGTTTGTCTAGGGCTATCTCCACTCCTTTTAAAAAAATTTACATGCCAGTCCTTGTCATCATTTAGTTGAGTGTACCATCAAATACAAGATAATCATTATCACTTATGTCATCATCATCATGATTTAATTTAGTTCAGTGTCTCCATTAGGTCGTTAGGGTTTCAGTCACCAAATTTGTCATCCATGCATAAAATCTGGTAATGGAGGTGTGGTAGTAGGTAAATTTGTTCTATGAATTTAGTTTTAAATGTAATTTATGTTTCTAATATGTAATAATTTCATCGTGTTCCTAAATTTGCAATTGAAAGTTCCAAAACTACAATGTTCCAAAAGCAAAGTGAAAATCATGACATGGGCCACCCTACCTGTTTGAATTTGTAAGTCAAATAAACCCTTCCCATAGTCATTTTCCCTTTCCCCACATCCACATACACTCCCTCAAGCCCTCAAACCCCCTCAATTTCACTCCCTAAGCTTCTACATCCAAACCCTAGACCCTACACCACACCACTATCCATACATTGCGTTTCTGGCAACCTCATAGATCTAGACCTATAGTAAAATTATCTAGGTCTGCTCCTACATTAATTCCTTTCCATTACACATCCTAAACCTTCCTAACACCCTTCTCTAATTCCATAATTTTTCCCATCCCCATTTCCCTCTCCTAACCCCTCCATCCTACTTGATTTCTCCATTCTCCTGTTTTTCAATATTAGGGTTTTCCCCTTGCAAAGTACATATGGAGGGAGATAAAAGGCCTTAAAACAAGGGAGGCCAAATGCTAGGATATGAACCAATCAACACATATGCGATGATGTCCTCTCCACTTTCCAAGCAGTTCCAAATTCGAATAAATCATAGCTTTACCTTTCCAAGTTATGGGTTGCCTAGGGTTTACAATGCACACATGAACAATTTTTGTCCAAAATGTATTTCTCATGAAATAGAGATACGTTTTCCGAGATTGAAAGAGTTTTTTGTCCATCATATTTCAAGGAATGAAAACCTACTTCAATGTATACACATGTATTATGATTTGGCATAACATCCAAAAATACAATTGCCATAGTAGGTTTTTTTCACTTTTAGACAGTTTCACTTCAAGAAAATTTTTTAGGCGTTTGGGGAAGGTCTGTGCAGTGCTTGATGACTCCATTGTGTAGCCGAAATACTAAGCTTTCCAATGGTACATTTAGATCTTCATTTGGACCTAGGGAAGGCCTCCAAAAACCACTTTTCCCAAGGTCGTTGCACATAGAGACACTGCGCTACAGACATGGAGAATACACTATGCTTCTTGCAGAGCTTTGAAAAAGTGGTATTGAGCTACCAAATTGGTTTTTAAAATATTATCTTCATTCATTATAGCCTCCATCCTATTCTAGAGGTAAGTCAAAGCCTTCCATCTCCTCCTTTGCACTGTTTACCGAGAAAATTTAATGAAAAACTTCTTCTCCTAGGGTTTGTTTACATTTCATGGTTTTATTTTACAAATGATGAATTTTTATTCAAAAACCCTAGTTTTCTTACCCCTACACTCTATTTTTGATCCATAGAATACCTCCATACACTACACAACCTCATCCCTTCATTCCTATCATTTTCCCTATAAACCCTAGTCTACCCTATCTATTTCTAGGGTAGGAGTGTATTTTGTTCTTTTCAACCCACTCCCCTCACTTATTTCCTAAATTTACATTTTCCCCTAATCTCTAACATCACTTCCTACCCTCCTAAATTTTCTCAAAAATTTAGTAAACTCCCAAACCCATCTTATCACTTCATCTACTCATAGCTATAAAATTCAATGTTTTGTTTGCCTTCCACCAAGGGTTTCAAAGTATGGAAGCTCACTCATCACCATCAGAGAAAAGGAAGTATAAAAAAAGGGGAAAAATACTAAGGTTAGAGGCCTCCAATTAAAATTAAATCATTTCCTCTCTACTTATCAAGAAGTGCTTTGAAGATGTGAATTATTTAAATATTTTTGAAAGAGTGCAAGAAGTAGGTTATCATGAGGAGTAAGGTATGGAAGGTTTACCAAGTCAATAAGGGCATAAGTGACTTGAAAAATCTTTGAAAGACAAAAATGATCAAATACAAAAATTAAAGACGATCTGTCCAAAGCTAACCATATCATAACTCTCTTGCAGCAAGAGAAAAGAGAGATGATTAAAACCCCAATCAACCATGAGGAGAAGGGTGATTTTTTCCTACTTTCTGATGCATCCATGATGTCTTAAAACACCTTATTTGGCATCTCTAGACCAATTTTGAGAAAATTTGGAGCAATTTTTGCATTTTGGTGAAATTTGGTCCATTTTTGGGAAATTCCACAATTTTGACTACGTCGAAAAGAGCAATGAGCTCACGTTGTGCTTCTTCCACAGGCCTCCAAATGGAAACAATTCCACATTTTTGGAAATATGGTGGCCTCCTCTCAAAACCCATTTTCTCAGCATTCTATTCTAGGGTAAAATTGTTTAGAGAAATCCCAAAAAGGTGTCCAAAAACACCACTCTGCCTCACTTTTTCAGTTTTGCTATGCACCCGGAGACACCTTGGGAGAATGGACATATCTCAGCCTATAAAGGATCATTTTTCATGCTTAATTACTCTAAATCCAACAAAAATCTCCTATATTTCTATAATAGGTCTCAGATTTGGATTTGGACTCCAGATAGGCACCCAAAAGTGGCCTCCAAGAGCTCCCTCCACATGTGCAAATTACTAATAAGTTTCACGAAATTTCACTCTGTAAATTTTGGCAGTTATCAATTTAACTTTGGTAAAAGTCAAAAGGTAAATGTAGATGAATGTAAGGGGTCAATGTAAATGTAAATGGGTAAAAATAGGGTTTCTTAGGTTCCCCTATTTAATTCTTTGAGTAAATGTCTCATGATTGTTAGAAAAAGAAGGAAATGGTTGGGTAACATTCGAGGAAATTTAAGCCTAAAAGTGGCCTCCTACGGAAAAATAATAAAATAATAGTTAAAATAATAAAATAAGAGTTATGAATTTTGGAGGGAAAATAAAAACATTATTTTTTTAGTTGTATTTTTGGCTTATCTCCTTATAGGTTTACCCAAAGTTCAAGTTTAGACACTCATTAGATGCAGAATTGAATTCCACATCAAACGAGTACCCATTATGCATACTTTTGAGAGTACAAACATTTATATAAACTTCAGATACATTAAAAAATTTGTTAAACCATCTTTTCTTAATGTATCTGCAATTTTTATCAAGGTGGGTCTTCTTAAAATTATGCATAATGGTTACTCGTTGGATGTGGAATTCAATTCCACATCTAATGAGTGTATAAACTTCACATTTGAGTAAACCTATATGGAGATAAGCCAAAAATACAATTAAAAAATTTGTTTTTCTTCTTTTCCCTCCAAAATATCTAGATGTACCTCTTTTTAAATTTAAAAATTTTTGATTGGTTTACATATTATGAAATGGAAATTACAAGAAATTTTCATCGACACTTTTAGGCTGAAATTTCATCTAATGCCTCCCTTGTATGTAGCAGACATTGGATAGGTGCATGAATTTGTTTTCTCTTCATGGAAATTTGACCTCCAAGGGGGTATTTTGACCTCAGTGACTATATGAGGCACTTTTTAATCATTTTGAAGATTTTGGATGCTATGGAATTGAGCTTGTGGATACTAGTGTACTTGTGAATTTGGCAGGAAGTAATATACAAAATTTTCAACTATTGTAGAGGGATTCCTATGGTATGTGCTTTAGTAGTGTTTTACCTTCTACGATCACATTTTTGAATGTATTGTACTTTCCATTTCCATTTTCATGCTTCATATGTTTGTTTCGTAAGATAATAAACATAATTCATTGATATAATGTTATCTTTTAGAGAAGATTCACTTTTTTTATTCTTCTGATGTAAACGAATTCATGAGATTATTTCTCATTTTGAAACCTTACCAATCTACCCGATACACAAAGATATCCCTAAAGTATGTGCCTACCTTGCCCCATTACATATTTTCAAATATGGTTTTCAAAGCCCATACCTAGTCCTCGTAGACTTAAGGAACCATCCAACACAGAACCATCAAATGAACCAAACCTTGATCTAAACATACCTACCGTAATATCCTTTATCCTCCTGTCAACCCTTGATTTTGATCTCATAGAGAGAGCCCTCTAAGCTTGGTAGGGCTAGAAACTAGGTCAAACTGGTCTGTGGTTAGCTTTGTTAGACTCCTTTTCAGCCTTGGGATAACTGGTGGAGTGATAAGATTCTGGCACCGTTGCTGGGGAACGAAAGCTCTATCTTCCTTGGGAAAGGATGAAAAGGATCAGATCTAACTACTAATGGTGGATAGTGATTGAACAGACGAAGGCTAAAACCATTCACCTGTCAAATCCAAATTCGTTTCAAAATAAAATCTAAAACTAAACTAGAGGATGAACTTTTCCAACAGAAACATGGAAATACAACATGGGAAGATCAATTATCCAACTTCGACTTTCATTGAAGACATCATGTTATTTTCCCTGAATTATTTTTTCTCTTTTCCCGATAATGTCAAGAACTTTTTTCAAAGTATATTGTATTTGAGAAAAGATCCCAAATATGTATTTGATTCCTTCCCTCTTAAAATTGTGGATTCAAATTATTCTTACGCCTTTGATCTTGGTGAAGAGACTTCTTCCAAATCTTATGATGATCATATTCCACTTGATGAGCCTCAATTGATCAAGACTAATCTTATAGCTTCTGTACATACTCCTATACCTTGTAAAATTCCAGATAGATACAGGCTACTCATCTTACCTCCTATAATCCATGATTTCCCTGAAAACTATTATAAATATATTCCCAAGTTTGACGGAGAATATGGTAAAATCTCTTCTTAGAAACACATTCAAGGTTTTGAAAAATTTCTCGATATTTTTGAGGTTGAATAAGATTGTCTTAGCATAAGATCTTTTCTCTATATTTGCAAGGCGAAGCCAAGAAATGGTTCAAAAACTCACTAGTTGCAAGAATTTTTATTTCCATTATTTTGTGAAAGTATTCCTTGATAAATGGGTGATCAAGGGGAATCCTTTTCTGATTTTAGAAGAATATAATCGTTTGAAAAGATGGCCAGGAGAAACAATGCAACACTTTTCAGCTAGTTTTAGCCAATTATATCATTCAATGCATGGTAATATAAAATCACCTCCTAGTTCAACTCTCTTACACTACCTGGATGCCTGTGATCTGGAAATGGAATTTCAATTGAGAGAAAGGAATGCTACAATGCTTGAAGAAATGCATGACAATGCAATATCTGTGGAAGCTAAATTTCTTGTCAAGAGGTTAAAGTTGAAGGTAGAAGAAAGGGAGAACATAGAAAAGGAATACTTGACATCTTCAGAAGTAAAGTTCAATATTTTGGTAAGTACCATGGAAAAATTAATGAAAAATATCACCATGAGAGGTGAATTTTCTATTCAAAAACACCATGTCCCAATTATTACAGAAGAAGAGGTTGTTGGCCCTAAACATTTTCCTACTAATCCCAGTTACCGTAGATCAGAAAATGATTGTTATTTGTATTCCTTTATGGAAAACCATGAAAATGGAATTTTAGATCAAATCAAGAAGACAAAATATGCTGATCTAATGTGTATCTTTGATGAAATTACTTATATTGATGATTCACCTAAGTATGATTAGTATGATGATGATTATGTTGTCGAAGTTGGGGTTGACTCTTCAAGGAAATCATCAACATGTTTTTGGGAGGGAGAAGTTCAATTACAACTGCTCAAATATAACACTCAAACTATACATATCAATCATGATATCAATGAAGGGAATGCATATAATTTCAAAGTAAGTGAAAGATCATTTCCTTTAAGTTTCGCTTCATTTCAATTCTGAGAGAAAACTTTCCCAAGGTTAGAAATCAACAGTATTTCAGTTTTCATATTAAGTGTGAAGGACGCAATGAACTTCTTGATCAAGACTCATTATCCTTGCTTTTATCCTCATTTGTGAAAATATGAGAAAACTATAAGAAAGAAGATAAGTGAGTTGTCAGCAGTATAAATAGCATCCTTATCATGAATTGGTTGAGGAGATGACTTGTGATATGCAAGCTTCTCTCGCTCCACAATCCCAGCCACTAAGTTACATTGAGTTTCAAAACACAGATGAAAGATTAGAGCCTGAAACATATTATGAATTGACGCAGGATGATTATTTACCATTAAGTTTTGACTCATGTCAGTTTTTGAAGATAAATTTTGATAATATCTCTCAAACAAAGAATCATAAGCCTATATAAAATCATCTAATCTCATTGGAACATTGTATGATAAGTTGCAACAGTCTTATAAAGTTCTCAATGATCAAATATCTAATGTTATGGATGATATCTATAATCAAATACCCTCTCCATTAGTTAGTTATGAGCTTTAAAGCAGAGATGATGAAACTTTGATCTAGAAGCCGACTCCATTGTATTGTTTAGCATGAGTCTCATTACAAATATCATACACAAATTTGCAGTCATATCAAGAGAGTAATGAAGAATATTCTTGTTTTGTTGTTGATTATCAGGGAAAAATATTCAGTCACGAGTTTCAGGATCATTTTTTCAACTTCTTGCGGCCATCAAGGGAGGCGAGTTCTTGTACTTATGGATTGGAAGCACATGTTCAGTGGACACATGGAGTGGTCCAGTTTTTGTTTTTTCTTTCTGCTCCAGGAAAGTGCAGAACATGAAGTGTTTATACAAGATTATGTTGTTTCATCATAAATGATCTACAATGCATTAAAAAATATTTCTCATATTTGCACTAATTCAACAGGAAATTATATAGATGATATTTTTGTGCAAAGTTATCATTCTTTGGTTGGCTTTCAGTTTGAGGATAGAGTTGATAATGATTTAGTTTTGCATACAATTTTAATGTATTATCCATCAGGAGTCTCATCAAATTTATCACAAAGGACTCAGGAAATCTTGCAGCTTTATCATGACTGTTTTAACTTGAAACTTCAGGAAAATACAGATGTTGGGAAAATTTTAAAATGAAAGTACGAAAGCTACCCAGAGTAGAGAAATAATGTATTATATGGGCTAGAAATTAATATGTATTCCTATGAATATCCTTTTGCAGCATTCTTGAGGTTGACTAGTGGGCTCATGCTTTGCAATTTCATTAAGATTCAAGTGATTGACAAGTTTTCATGGGAGTTTCCTTTCAGTAGTATTTCCTTCTTTCTCATGAGCAAGAACTTGTGCAGAATTAAAATAGCAAAAAAAATGGTTGCATTGGTTGTTCCATTTCACTTGATCATGTGATGTACACATTAGTTAGAGTAGGTGTGACGAATAGGCTAAATTCTCATCATTTTATTTTTGGTACTATCTTCTGGTAAAGTTTTCAGTTAGTCTATAGTTTAGTTTTTTTTTAGTTTTCAATATTAAGTCTCATTTTTTAAACTTTTGACTCCATGCCCAATGGATAAGGCAACTTGGTCTACGGTGTTCTTGACACCTCCAAGGAGTTTTCATCCCTAGTTGGAGCCAATGTTAGTGCCAATTTGTTCAGCCTTTCACCATTCATCACATATTCTTTTACAAGGCTTTGTTAGGGTGTCAAGTCAATTTTTTTTTTTTTTTTCAGTAGGTATTCAAATAAAAATTTGTTCATTGGCTAGTGTGTCTAGGGCTATTTCCATTCCTTTTAAAAAAAACTACATGTCGGTCGTTGTCATCATTAAATAAAATATCATCATTATCACTTCAGTCACCATCATCATGATTTCATTTAGTTCAATGTCTCCATTAGGTAATTAGGCTTTGAGTCAGCAAATATGTCATCCATGCATAAAATCTAGTAATGGAGGAGTGGTAATAGGTAAATTTCCAAAGCTAGAAGGTTCCAAAAGCAAAGTGAAAATCATGAGGTGGGCCACCCTACCTTTTTGAATTTGTAGGTCAAATAAACCCTATCCATAGTCATTTTCCCTTTCCCCACATCCACATACAATCCCTGAAGCCTTCACACCCCCTCACTTTCAATGCCTAAGCTTCCACATCCAAAACCTAGACCCTACATAACACCACTATCCATACAATGCATTTTTGGTAGCCTCTTAAACCTAGACGTCTAATAAAATTCCCTAGTTATACTATTACCCTAATTCTCTTCCATTCCACTTTCTAAACTTGCATATCACCCTTATATACTTCCCTAATTTTTTCCATCCCCATTTCCCTTTCCTAACCCCTCCATCCTACTCCTTTTCTCCATTCCCCTATTTTTTACTATTAGGGATTTCCCCTTGCAAAGTACACATGGAGGGAGATCATAGGCCTTAAAACAAGGAAGGCCAAATGTAAAAATATGAACCACTCAATGCATAAGAGATTATTTCCTCTCCACTTTCCAAGTAGTTCAAAATTCCATGAAATCATAGCTTTACCTTTACAAGTTATGGGCTGCCTAGGTATTACAATGAACAGATGAACAATTTTGATTCAAAATGTGTTTATGACCAAATAGAGATGAATTCTCCAAAAGTGAAAGAGGTTTTTTTCCATAATAGACCAAGGAATAGAAACATCCTTCCATTTATACATAGGTATTATTATTTGGGAGAAATTCCAAATATATAATTGTCACAGGTTGTTTTTTGCACTTCTGGACAACTTGAATTGAATATAGTTTTTAAAGGGTTTGTAGAAGGTTTTTGCAGTGCTTGGTGACTCCATTCTCTAGAAGAAATAATAATATTTCCAATGGTACCTTCAGATATTTATTTAGACCTCGGTGAGACCTCCAAAAGTCACTTTTACCAAACTCGTTGCACATAGAGACACTCTGATGCACACGGTCATTGCACACATGGAGACTAAGTTGCACATCTAGAAGAGCTTTACAGAAGTGTTATTTAGCTACTAAATTGGTTTTTAAAAGTTTCTCTTGAGTCATTACATCCTCTATCCTCTTCCAGAAGTAAGTCAAATTCTTCCATCCCCTCCCTTTGCACTGCTTACTGAGAAAATTTAATCAAAAACTTCTTCTCCCATGGTTTGTTTAAATTTCATGGTTTTATTTTTGAAATGATGATTTTCTATTTAGAAACCTATTTTTCATGCCCCTACACCTATATTTTCATTTTATATACTACCTCCATACACTACACAACCTCATCCCTTCATTTCTATCATTTTCCCTACAAATCCTTGTCTAACCTATGTATTTATAGGGTAAGACTATATTTTTTTATTTTCCAACCCCTCCCATCACATATTTCCTAAATTTCAATTTTCCCTACTCACTAACATCCCTTCTTACCCTCATAAATTTTCTCAAATATTTAGGAAACTCCCAAACCCATCTTATCACTTCATCCACTCATAGCTGCAAAATCCACTATTTTTCTTGCCTTCCACCTAGGGTTTGAAAGTATGGAAGCTCACTGATCACCATCAGAGAAAAGGAAGTATAACAGAAGGGGAAAAATATTAAGGTTTGAGCCCTGTAATTACAATTAAATAATTTCCACTCCATTTATCAAGAAGTTCTTTGAAGATGCGAATTGTTTAGAGTTTTATCAAAGAGTGTTGGAAGTAGTTTATCATGAGTAGTAAGGTATGGAAAATTTACGAACCCAAGAAGGTCATAAGTTTCTTGAAGAAGATATAAAAAAGAAAATGATAAAATCCAGTAAATGAAAGATGATTTGGCCAAATATAACCATACAACAAGAGAAAAGAGAGATGATGAAAACCCTAATAAGCCATGAGGAGAAGGGTAAGTCAGATCTACTTTTTGATGCATCCATGATAGGATAACACACCTTATTTGGCATCTTTGTACCAATTTTGACAAATTTGGGAGCAATTTTCTCATTTTGTTGAAATTTGGTGCATTTTTGGGAAATTCGGCAAATTTTTACTAGGTCCGGAAGTAGAGCGAGCTCACACTGCAATTCTTCCCTAGGTATCCAAATGGAAAAAAGTATACATTTTTGGAAATATGGTAGCCTCTTATGAAAACCCATTTGCTCATTTTTTTGTTCTAGAGCACAAATTTTCAGAAAAATAAAAAAAAAGGTAAAAAAACACAACTCTACCTCTGTTTTTCACTTTTGCTGCACACTTGGAGACACCTTGGGTTAATGGCCATATATCAGCCTAGAAAGGGTCATTTTTCATGCTTCAAATACTATAAATACAATTGAACTTCCGCATATTTCCATAAGATGTCTCAAATTTTGATTTGGACTTCACCAAGGGACCAAAAAGTGGCCTTTAAGAGCTCACTACGCATATGCAAATTACTGATAACTTTCATGAAATTTCACTGTGTAAATTTTGGCAATTCTCCATTTGACTTTGGTAAAAGTCAAAAGGTAAAATTAAATGAATGTGAGGGGTCAAATTAAATGTAAATGGGTAAAAATATGGTTTCTTAGGTGTTTTAACCTCCATTTAATGCTTTGAGTAAATGTCTCATGGTTGCTAGAAAAATAAGGATTTGGTTGGGTAACCTCCCTTGCATGTAGCATATATTGGATAGGTGCATGAATTTGTTTTTTGTTGCTGGAAATTCGACTTCCAAGGGAGAATTTTGACCTTAGTGACTATATTAGGCACTTTGTAATCATTTTGAAAAGGTTGGATGCTATGGAATTGAGCTTGTGGATACTAGTGTACTTGTGAATTTGGCATGAATTAATAGACATAATTTGCAACTATTGTAGTGGGATTCCTGTGGTATGTGCTCTAGCAATTTTTTTCCTTATGCGGTCATATTTTTTAATGTATTGTACCTTCCGTTACAATTTTCATTCTTCATGAGTTTGTTTCCTAATATAACAAACGTAATTCATTGATATAATTCTTTGTTTTGGAGAAACTTCACATTTTTTTTCATATTATTCTTATATAAACAAATTCATGAGATTCATGCTCATTTTGAAACCTTAACAATCTACCCTATACACAAATATATCTCTAAATCTATAAATTATGTTCCTACCTTGCCCCATTATATCTCTGCATATCTGATTTTCAAAGCTCAGAGCTAGTCCTCCTATACCTAATCCACCATCCAACATAAAACCATAGAATCAACCAAACCCTCATATAAACATACCTAGCCTAATATGCTTTATACTTGATTCATCCCTTTACTGTGATCTCATAGAGAGAGCCTTCTCAGCCTGGTAGGGCTAGATACTAGGTCAAAGTGGTATGTGGTTACTTTTGTAAGTCGCCTTCTCAGCCTTAGGAGAACTGGTGGGGTGATAACACATTTGTTGGTGATTATAACAAGAAGATATGGGTTTATTTTCACAAAAATAAATCGGATACTTTCTCAAGATTCAAAGTGTTCAAAGTAGAAGCATAAAAGTAGAGTGGAGAGCCTTTAAAATACCTTAGGTTAGACAAAGGAGGAGAGTACAACTCCAATGATTTCAAATATTTTTTTCAAAAACAAGGAATGATCATGCAAGATAAAACAAGATAAACTCCATAGCATAATGGAATAGCAGAAAGGAAAAAAAATACAATCATTAATATGGCTAGATGTATGCTTCATGAGAAGAAGTTTTCAAATCACTATTAGGCTAAAATATTTTCAACAATAGTATATGTTCTCAACAGATCTCCAACAACGTCTATTCTCCAAGATGCAGTACCTCAAGAAGTATGGGATGGTAAGAAGGTGAATGTATTCACTTTAGATTTTTGTATCAATAGCTTTTTCACATGTTTCTGAGTAGATAATAAATAAGGCTAATGGTAGGATTCAAAGATGTATTTTCATACGATAGTGAGGAGTCAATGGCCTATAGAATTTTCAATCCACTTACCAAGAAGTTTTTTTTAAACAAAGATGTTGCTTTTTTTGAAAATAAATGTTGGTCTAATCATATTGATGAAGCTTTAAATCATCTTGTTTACTCACCATAACTACCAAGATTGCAGGTTCAAGAAGAGACAGACCAGTCTGAAAATGGTACATCTTCCAACAATGAATCCACCAATGATGCAATATCTTCTAAAGAAAATAATAATACAAGAATCATTAGAGAAATATATGAGAACGAGCATGAGTTTCATTAAAAACATATGTTTTCCTTTCGTTCATCTCAACCAACCCATTTTAAAGAATATGTTTAATAAAAACATTGGGTTAATGCAATCAACCAAGAAATTGTTGTCATGGAGTAGAACGAGACTTGGAAATTTGTTGATCTCCCAAGAAACAAAACCAAAATTTGTGTGAAATGGGTATGTAAGACGAAGCTGAATAAAAAAAGGATAAATTGGTAAACATAAGGACATGACAGTTTCCAAAGGATTCTCACAAGTGTTTGGTGTCAACTATGGTGAAACCTTTGCTCCAATATAAAAGTTAGACATTTTCAGAACCATTTTATCCACAACATCTCAACACAAATGGAAAGTCTATCAACTTGATGTAAAATATGCTTTCTTAAATGGTATATCATAGGAAGAATTTTATGTGGAGCATCCTGCTAGCTTTCAAGTTACAGGAGAGAAGCATAAGAAAAAAGATCACTTATGTCTTGAGGATGTTAAAATCATTGCGAGGGAGGAACACTATCAAAGACATAAGATTAATCCTAGAAAACAAAACATCACTTACGTATTGAGGATGCTAAAATCATTGTGAGGGAGGAACATTATCAAAGACGTAAGATTAGAGAACTCCTCAAAAACAAAACATCACTTATGTCTTGAGGATGCTAAAATCATTGCGAGGGAGGAACACTATCAAAGACGTAATATTAGAGAAGTGTTAGAGATTATAAAACACCCGCATAACATCAACAGGGACGGAGGATACGAGATTGGTGATAGTTGGCGACCTGTTATTAGACAATTTTTCTTCGTAGGTTCATCCTCATCCCAAGCATAATTTTGTAGGTTTTCTTCTCTTCCTTATTAGTAATTAGGTTTAGGGTCGTGTTAGTACAAAAAATCCTATTCCACTCACTTGTAATATTTATTTTTATTAATTTATTTTTATTCTATTAATAAAAATTAATTAATTAATATTTATTATGAGTAAATGGAAGCTAAATATATTATAAAAATTCAAATCAAACTTATTTATGTAATATAAAGTTTTTAAAAATAATTCTTTAGGATTTAATTAATAAGTAATTTGAAATAAAAATTTATCAGGGTTTAATTAATTAAAATTTATTGACTTCATTAACACATAGTTAAATAATTATATCTTGAGAATTAGATCCCTTAAATTAATAATTTAATTACACTATTTTAGGTAAATCAATTTAGGTAATAATTTAACAATTTTAGTTACTCTAGGTTTAATTTTAATAATTTAGAAATTAATTTTAGACATTAATTAAAAAAAATTATAATAAATTAGAATTTTAAAATAGGGTTATTATTTTAGAATTTAAATTTTAAATAAAAAATTTTAAATATTTTAAATATTTATATATATATAAAAATTATAATAATACAATAAATTTATTTTAAATTAATTTAACTTAATTTGTTGTCAGCTCCTCTCATCATCATTAGCCCTCACTATTTATATCTTGAACCCTTGCGACCTTCTTTCATTCTTCATTCACTTCTTGTCCTGAAGAGCCCATTGGGATTCGAAATGTCAACCATTGTTTTATGATATTGTGGATAATCTGATTTTTGCAAATAACTACAACCACTAAATTTTGAGAACCATAAAGACATATATGTTTAAGAAATGTTTGTATGGTTCAAAACAAGCTCCAAGGGCTTGGTATAGTAGCATCGACACCTATCTCATCAAAATTGGTTTTTTCATAAGAAAGCATAAGTCAATGTTGTATAGGAAAATTAATGAAGGTAAAATTATCATTGTATGCCTTTATGTTGATGATATTCTTTATACATGCATTATGATCTTATAATACTTTAAGGAAGCAAAGAAAACAAAGTTTGATATGAATGATCTAAAGGTCATGAAATACTTCTTAGGAATTCAAATCCAACAATCTGCTAATGGTATTGTTGTTGGTCAACAAAAATATGCCACAAAAATTCTCTAAAAGTTCAGAATGACCAATTACAAACAATGATTTATCAAGGCACTAAGTTGCGCATACATGATGTATCAACCCCAGTTGATTCAAAATTGTATAAAAGTCTAGTTGGTAGTATTTTATATCTCACAGCAACTAGACCCAATATCATGTTCGCAGCTCATTTTGTCTCTAGGTTTTTGCAATCACCCAATGTTTCTCATTGTAAGCTTGAAAAAAATGATCGGAAGATATATTACAGGGACCCTAGACTATGGTTTTCTCTACAGAAATTTTGAATATAACTCACTTTCAAGTTATACAAAGAATGATTATGAAATAAATTTAGATGATCACAAAAGTACCTCAGGGTACGTTTTTCATCTTGGAACCAATCTGATTTCATGCGAATCTAAGAAACAACCAATAATTTCAATGTATTCAATAGAAGAAGAATATGTAGTTTCCACTTGAACAACTTATCAAGTAGTGGCACATAGAATAATATTGGAAGATATTTCAAATGTTCATATGGATCCAACTACGGTTTACTGTGATAACAATTATACAATTTATTTATCAAAAAATCACGCCTTCCTCAAAAAGAGAGAGAATATTGACACATGTTTTCATTTCATCCATGAGCTTGTCAATAATTGAGACATATTAATTTATTTTTGTGGTTCGAAATATCAACTACCAGATATTTTCACAAACCCTTTGGGAAAAAGTGTGTCTCAATTTCAAACAGAGAGATACTAGGCATTATAAGTGCCACTACTTGTAACAGTTGACATTAAGAGGGGTGTTGAGATATTAATCTCACTATATACTAGCTATCATCATATTTAGTTCCAGTGCCTTCTAGGTATCTTTTGTAGCTGCTACAACCCTTCTCCAAAAAAATTTCCCATGCTTTGATTTTGGAGCCTACCTTCTATCGAAAAGGACTCATAATTCATTGTCATCAAGTATTCATGTTGATGTTGAAGACTCATCCTTCCATGCAATATTCATGATCTCTTCTTTTGACCCTGATCTAAAACTAAAACCATCTCCTACCTTGACCTTGCAGCATTGCCAATCTTTCCTCTCAGAACTATGAAATCCAATTTCTCTAGAAATTGCACTATTCTTTTAAGATATGAACTGTGCATTCATGGAAGGAACGCCAACCTTAAGCTAAAACATGTGTAAAATATTATCTTCCCCTTAGAAACTGCAGAATTCACTGAGGCAAGGAATTTCACAAGCCCTTAAGCTTTGGAATTTCACAATCCCACATGCCAGTGTGAATGGGAAGTTTCCCAAAAAATCATATTTGGAATCCCTAAAAAATAGGAGTTTCCCAATTAATGTCCGGTTAAGTCCACTATATTTCTAATTGTGATTTTTAGACAAGTGGCACATTTTCCTTGATTTTAGGCATGCATGTCGTAAACACTAACCCGCATAGATATATTTAATGGATGCCCCTAGAGCTAATTGTCACACTTGATCTTGAAGGTCTAGCCTTCCCAAGGAGATCAAGCAACTTTCAGCTAATTTTGCAACACTTTTCCAGGTAAGTTTTTCATGCGTTGTTTCTGTCATTTTTTTTGTCTTTGTTTTGTGGCTTTTTTTTCTTCTATGAGTATTATTTTTCCTGTTTATTTTCATATTAGCTATCATTTAAACTTATATTAGCTTTTAAAAAAAAAATTCGGTCTATCCTTCACATTTTCCAAGTGTCCCATTGAGTTCTTTATTTTTTCCAACCATCACTTGTTGCTACTGGGTCATTGTATGCATGTTTATTTTTAATTTTTGATGGTTAATTTAGGAACTTAATTTTCACTACTCAATCTTACCCTTAGCTACATATACATTTCTTCCTTCCCCAACACTAATATTTGTCACTTTTTTCTCTCCTTCATGGACAGATCTGTGCAATCATGGCCATAATTTTCCTTCTCTAACTCCACATTTCACATCTTCAAGAGGAAAGCTTAAAGATAGGCCTCTAAGAATCCACAATGCACAATCACTGGCTATCTCTATTGCGAATTGCGTAGTGCCAAGCCTTATCCCTCACCCATAGCAGATGAGACTGTGCAAAGTGATGTTTCTTTCCTCAATATGCCCAGCTGGGACTGCGCATCACACATTCTCAAGCCTCTGGCTTCCACCTTCTCTACTAAGACTGTGTAATGCAGAATTTAAGAGCCTAGTCTCTCATGTTCAGCCTAGGAATTACACAAAATTTCCTCTCAGTATATGATTTTCTACCTGGATGTTGTTGAATACACTGTTTTGCTTGAGATAATTCATGTTTTCCATGAGTGCATCTTCAGATGTAGTTACTATAGATTTTTTAGGGTATCTATCTCTCCATCAATTTTTACCATCATGGCGCCAAAGAGATCCACCTCAAAAGACACCAAATATAGTATAACCAGTGATATAGTTGAGAGTGTCCCTATCACTATGCCAATTCTTTCAGATTATGAACTATTCATTGAGAAATATTTAGACATTACAAGGCACATAGTTAAATATGCATTCATGAAAACCAACTACAAAGCATCTCTTGAAGAAAAATAAGTTTATGTCAATGTGTAGAAGTTAGGATTACACAATATTGCATGTAGGTTTCTGACCTTCTCGTGCACAAAAATTGTTAACTGAATCATGTCACACATAGATGCAAAGAGCATGATCCTCAGTTGCACTAGCGGAAAAATTCTTTCCTCTTTTATGGCACATTATTTTTAGATTATGTATCAATTGTCATTTCCTTAAGTTTAGATGGATTCCCACTTCTCTGCAGTCACTGGTTACTTGAGCGCAAAATATGTCAACAAAGGTTGGGTGAAAGAGCCATCCAAATTCCTTTAGACACCCAAAAACACATATAAGACTAAATCTCTTCGAAATTCATTTTAGTACTTGGTGATTCTATGTTGCAGATCTCTGGGAAAAAGAGTATTGAGACGTTTCCCAAAGGTTGGGAATTATTACTACATAATATTTTGAATGAAGGAAAACCATTTAACTGGTTGGACTTATTGGCTCAAAATTTGAAGATCCATGTGACTAATTCCAAGAACCCTCCAAAGGGTAATCAAGCTAGGCTGTACATGTCTTCTTACTTGTTGTATGTGATATGTGCTCATAACTCTTTTTCTTGAATGAGTTGGACTTGGTCACCGAAAGAGCATGTTGTACACATTTACTGCAAGATGCTTTGGTATTGAAAGATACAAAGGTGTGAGGGAGAAGGTAACTGATCACCTCCTCATCTAATTTTATAATATTATATTTCAGGAAGAGTCACCTTGAATTTCTCGTGAGGTGATGGAATCAATGTCAGAATTAGCTAATTGGTTTTCCTCATGGGATGGAACTTACCTCAAAGTGTTTAACAGTAAGAAGTGTTCACATTTGCTACCAAGGTATTCCAATGAAAAATTTGTCATGCAGGAATTAGCTTATCATATTTCCACAAATTTGTGAGGAGTGTTGCGGAGGAAGAAAAATCAAGCAGACCCACTCTTCCTTTTAGAATCCGATTGTACAAGATCAAGAATCTAAAGGCTGCAGATACCGAAGGAAAATAAATAGAGAAACTCAAATTTGGTTGCATAGAATATCACCCAGACAATTCCAAAAGTGTGTGTAAGTAACACTGTGAGAATATACATTTTACTTGGCTAAGCGAGACTTATTATCTTATTCTAGACCCGAGGAGGAAAGGATAAATAATTTTTACAATGCATTTAAGTCTCATAAACTAGTCATATTTGCAAGTACAACATAGGTTAATCCTAAAAAATAAGCCAATCTAGAAGTTGAACCAATAGAAAGGTGCATCCCTATGGGAAAAACGGTAAAGAGGAAGTTTATAGAGAACCTAGCAGAAGAGCAAAGTCATAAATTTAAAGGAGATACCATCACCTTGAAGGCGATTATAAGAGCATAAAGGAAAAGGAAGAAGAGTGAGAAGGATGAATAACTAAAGCAGAAGGAAGAAAAAGAACAACAGGAATGATAAGAGAGGAAAAAACAGGAAGAATAAAGGTAGAGAAAAGAAGAGAAATAAGCAACACTAAAGCTAGGAAAAAAAGAGGAATAAAACCGGCTAATTGAAGAAGAAAAAAAGCAATTGAATGATAAGGAACTTGCTCGAGAAATTGAAGATATAATAGTGATCCAGGATATGGAGGTAGAACCGAAGTTGGTATACCACGATGTTTACCTCATTACATGCATGCAGAAGATCGCCACTTAGTCTCCTCATCCTCATACAACAGACGAAGCTCCAAGAGAAGAAGAGGAAATTTCTCCTCTTGATGAAGGTTCAATGATGGATATATGAAAATTTACTTATGATGAGATACAAAATAAGATCATACAGGATAGGAAGAAACACTTCCCATATGATCTCAAACATCTTAATATTATCAAAGAGAAGGTGATCATGATGGACACTATCAAGAATCTAGAAGCCATTGCCACAACAAAATTGGCCTTCACAAGAGCTTGCAAGTCAAACACAAAATGGTATATATCCAAGAACATAAAAATGGAAAATAAATTAGAGGTTGCAAGGAAAAAGGTTAAACAACTTTTGGCATAGGTCCATAAAGTAGCTCAGGCATAGGTTTATCTAGAAGAACTCAATGAAACCATACTTTGTGAAGTATCGACATCGGGAGAGACCATGATGAACCTCTATGATGATCTTGTTACTGAGAAAAAAGTAGTTGTTTTCTTTCATGACATGCAAAAAAAGTGTAAGGATAATACTAAAGCTCTCAAGGTTTTTCATAAAACCATTGCCGATGTTCATGAGTGGGGAATGCAGTATAGAGTTGCACCTCCTGAGTTGGTGAAGAAGACAATGAAATAGGCTAAATTGGAGAAATTAGACGTTCAAATTCTCATCCAAATAAATACACAACTCGTCTCATTCATCACCAGCATTCAAGCCTCTTATGCACAATTATATAATAGTGTGGATTTAATGGTGAAATTAGACGAGATCCGTTCATTTGGCTCACTCATCGAAGCTAAAGGTAGGAAAAATATCGGATAGGAGGGTGATTAATACTTGGCCCAAATCAAGAAGATCGATACCAAGGAATATTTAGATGTTAATGTTAGTTTTTGTAGGATCGGATGTGATCTAGCCATGATACTTTATGGAGAGGCTAGAAGACATTCATTCTCTAATACTGAGAAATAATTTCTAGAAATTCCACATAGAGATGATCTAATTAGATTAATTAGTAAGTTTTAAAATATTTCCTAAGTAATAGCTTAGGGAATATGATTAATTAATCATAAATAATTAATTTATGGTGTGAATGTTCTAGAAACTCAGGCATATCATCAGGGAAATAATTTGGGCCATTGATTATGCTTCAATCTTGGTCGTTGGTGCTCCAACATAATATTACAAGAAGAAGTCGATGGGTACATGGAGAACACACCAGTGTAGTTACTGAGTTGCCGAGGAAGATAAATTTTATTAGTGGTTGTGATCTAGTAGAGGAGATAAAGCCATAGGGTGAGTCGTACATGAGAGAGAGAGGGTAGTGCTAGAACTGGAGAATGTAGATTTCCGAATTCAGGAAGAGACAACGTCAGGAAGAGTGTACAACGTGAGGAAGAACATAGTTGACTAGAGCTCTGCGCAGCCATTACACAGAGAGTGACATAGAGGCACCGACGTATGGGTATATGACCCATATCAGGGTCCAGAATCCATTGTGCAGAGTGATAAATTTATCATAAAATATCTCTCAGTATTTTCCTCTATTTAAATTGTCAGAATTAGTGTACTCAGATTTTTTGCTGAAGATAAATAAGAAAACCCTCATATGCTACACCAGTTTTCCCATATTGGATTTTTTTGAGAAAAAAAGTCCAAAAATAAATATGTTAATTTTTTTCTATTTGTGTGTTATAATTTCTCTATTTCCAACATTTTCTTTTCGCAGTAGTTTATCGTGAAAATTGCAGTAGTAAATTTATTTGATATTTTTCATAGCAAATAAACTTTATAATCAAATTGATAGTTATAAGAATATTTTTCATTTATTGTAATAGAAGAAATTTTCACATGGTTATGAGAGCAGATATGATCAACTAGAGATCTCAGTAGCAAAGAAAGGATGAGGTTTGCTTCTCAGCATGAGTAGTAGCTCAAATCCGTAGAGGGAAACAAAGTCCCTTGGCCAAAAAGTCATAATGCTTGAGGAAAATAAAATTTTCTGAGAGAGTGTCAGAAAAAGTTAATTTCTCCAGATCAAGGAATTATAGAGGTAGATCGAGCAACCCCATATTTCTTGTAGAGAATATCTCTAGCTAGGCGCAATAAGTTTTACAATAGTTTGTTGAGCAGATTGAATGTCTGGAGGAAAATAAATAGCACAAAAAAGTGTGGACATAATTAACAGCCAGGATGATTCAGATTATCTTCTAGGTTGGAGGATTAATTTGCTTGCTTATCAGGATCAAATTTACCTGTTGTATGGTATATAGATAGCTGAGTTTCAACTCATATGCAAGTGTTAGATAATATTTCTCTAACTATGAGGAGGATAATATGGAATCCCATATCACTATGGGAAACATAACTAAGTGTACTCCTGTAGGAAGAGGTATCATAGAGTTTGAGAGGGAGTGAGGAGCCAGCACTAGTGCTACTAATGTATTTCATGCGTCTGTTTTCGGTATGAGCATAATTTCAGTGTCCCAATTGCAGGAGAAGCAGTATGATGTCCACTTAGTAGGGAAGAAAGTGTATTTGAAAAAATAAAGCTGGAACAAAGTAAAAGAAATTGGAGCTCGAAGCAATAGTTTATATAGGTTGTAGCTCAACTCTCCAATGACACTAATATGTAGTGATAGTAGTAGTGGGAAGGTTTTGAACGAATTACGGCAGAAGAGGATGAGATATTTACACCATGGAGCACTCAAGATGCCTAGAGAAACAATAAAAGGGGTTCCAATTCCTACTATAGAGCGCGATGATGTATGTAGAGGATGCATACTTGGGAAGTACGTGAAGCCAACCCATATTTTTTCTTTTAGGTTATTCTTTTGAGATACAAATGAAGGTGTGTATCTAGATGGCTGACCATGACATTGTAAATATAAAACTAAAAATCCACTAAAAATTGAATATATAAACTACTAAATATCACTAGAGTACAAGATGGTGATAGTATATTTCATAAATTGGAAGTTTAAGTAGTCTGATTTGATTATAGAAATAAAGCATGTATATAATTATGGTGAAGTGAAATTGAAAAATGAAAGTGGAGAGGAGGAGATGCATTTCGAATGACAAATTAAGGTTTCAAATTCGTACTCATTCAATGGAATGCCATGAAATATTTTAAATTATTAATAATCAGTCGACATTGTTAAGTCAACAAATCATTTAAGGATTCAAACTTCTATAGTTTTAAAAACCAGCATTGATCAATAGGACCACATACAATAGAATTTTAACTACATCTAGGAATATCACATCATTTTCTAATGTGGGAACATTCTGAAATATATTACCAGATTATAGGAATGTAAAACCTCTTACCCATGTTCACACATACATTCATTTCATTGTGTTCAACAGGCAACATGGTAATCACTATTATTTAACGTTAAATCTCAAAAGAAATGGCAAAATGAATACACGGGACATACTCCACATGATATTTTTCAGGTTTCTCAATGGCAGTCCACATTCCATATTCCACATGAGATTTTTCTGGTTTCTCAATGGCAGTCCACATTCCACTGGTTTTCGCTTGCGCTATTGTTGCACTTTTTGTAGGTAGAGGCTCAAACAAATAGAAAACCTGACCATTACCCTCGGCATAAACACAAACAAAAATCTTGTCATGCCACGCTACACAAAATGAAATCCTTGTAAGGGTGTCTGGAAGAGAACGTACTTGTTGGAATTTTTGAATATTCCGAACACACAGGGAGAATAAAATTCTCCTCATTTAACACAGAGAAATGCAAAAAATTCTTTCTTGGTGAACAAAGATGACACAAAATTTTCTATTTCATTAACAAATCAAAACTATTACAAAATGATGGAGTTCTTCATCTTTGGAGGGATTTAAAAAATGTGTCAAAGATTGCTACAAATGCAGTGCTCACAAAATACTTCTCTGTCTCAAAAACACACATATAGTGCTCTGTTTTTCTTCACTATGTTTTCTCTGCCTGCGGGCTTTTTCATTACACAGTAATACACTCTTACAATAAGCCTACAAGCTTTTCACTTTTTATATGTCACAGTGTTTTAAAACATAAAACCAAATAAAACAAAAACTTTTAATACTATGCCGGAACATAAGGCTTTAATCAAAAGTTTAATAGACCTGTGGGCCTAGACTTCAACCTTCAAACAAACTGGATTGTAAACAAATTCGTGTAACAAATTTGCATTACGTTAGTGAGGGTGAAACCAATGCGAACACTTCCCTATTGGCTGATTGCTAGGCCCCATTGGAATTCAAATCAAAACTTAAATCATATTGGATTCTTTTCACGTAACAAATCTGGTTAATGGCGTCATGGCAAAAACGAACGCGATAAACTATGATTGGTCCATGTAGTAGTGGGACCACATCAGCAATCGGCGGATCAACGAAACATAGTTGCAGATGGTTTGAACATTGGCGAAGTGATATATGATGAGCGAGATTGGTGATATCGCATTGGTGGATCGACGGATGGATGAGTGGAACGGTTGCGGTGGTATGAATATTTGTGATGAGAAATTACAATGGTAGTAGGGACCACATCAAATCACAGCATCGGCGATGATCTATTTGCGGTGGCATAAGCATTTGTCTGTTGCGATATGTGATGTGTGATATCACAACATTGCATCGCTTCAGAACTTCATATGAACAAGACACTAACATATGGCTATTGCGATGTGCGATGGTGGTGGGGACCACATCACATCGCAAGTTCGGCAATGAACGATAACTTGGCGGCGACCACAAAAAATACTTGTCCCTTTCATAGACTTAAAGACTTGGCGCGCTTAACAAAAACTTCTTTTTTTGGTTGGTGAGGGCTTTTATGCTCGAAAAGACTTTTCTTTAATAAAATTTCTGTTGCATGGTTTGAACCACGATTTTCTTCAATTCCTCTACAAAGTCAGACACGTCCATAAAACTTAAATTCATACTTACATCTCCATTTAATCTTTGTTAAATGCACAGAGGTGTGCACTCAACCTTCTACCCTTGTTGTACTCCATTTCTACCTGCATGGGGTTTTCAGGGGACATTAATATTTTCAACACTCCCCCTTAAAGTTAGTTGCTGGGTTATCTGCCATACCCAGGCATTTTCTTAAATATTCAAAACTCTTTTGCCCCAATGGATTTTTCAGAATGTATGCAAACCACTACTCTGTTCTACAGTGATGTAAAACAATTTCTGCATTGTTCACCAATTCCCTGATGTAGTGAAACTTGGCATCTATGTGTTTTGTTCTTTTTTGAAACACATAATTCTTTGACAATGCTATAGCTGAGCTATTGTCACAGTAAATCACTATGCCCCTTACCTATTCTGGACACAAATTCCTCAACATTCTTCTCATCCACATTGCTTGACACGCTGCTATTGTAGCTGCCACATACTCTGCCTTTGCTGTAGATAATGCTACAATAGGCTGTATCTTACAAGCCCATGAAATGGCTCCTGAACCCATATGAAAAACATAACCAGAGGTACTTTTCCAGTCATCAATACTTCCAGCCCAATCACTGTCAATATATCCAATCAATTTAGAATTTTCTAAAGTAGTATATAAAATTCCATACCTTTTAGTTCCTTTCACATACCTCAGAATTCTTTTTGTTGCTTTCCAATGTGCTTATTTTGGCCTTTCCATAAATCTGGAAATCAAACTAACAAAATGAATAATATCATACCTACTTTCAGTCAAATACATGAGGCTGCCAACTATGCTCTTGTGCAAACTAGGATCAAAATCCTTGCTGCTGTTATCTTCGTTGAGTTTCAATTCCATTACCATGGTAGTAATTGCTCCCTTGCAATCCTGCATATTAAATATTTCCAAAACTTCATTTAGATACTTTGCTTGAGAAATAAAAATTTTATTTTCATTTTTCTCTACTTCTATTCCTAAGAAGTATCTTAGCAATCTCATATCAGTCATTTCAAATTCATCTTTCATGACTGTTTTAAAATTCTCAATGAGGTAATCATCATTACCTGTGAATATCACATCATCAACATACAAAACAAAAATGAGCATCTTACCATCTTTCTCCTTGATGTATAATGTGGGTTATCCTTCACATTTTTCAAATCCATTTTCTAGTACATAGGAATCTATCCTACTATACCATGCTCTTGGTGCTTGTTTTAGCCCATAAATAACTTTCTTCAATCTACAAAATTTGTGCTCTTGGCCCTTTTTCTCATAGCTGAGAGGTTGTTCAACATAAAACTATTCCATTAAAACTCCATTTAGGAATGTTGATTTTACATCCATTTGGTAAACCTTCCATTTCTTTTGTGCTACTATGGACAATGCTGCTCTCACTGTTTCCATTCTTGCAAATGGTGCAAAAGTTTCTTCATAATCTCTTCCATGTTGCTGCTTATAGCCTTTGACAACAAGTCCGACCTTGTGCCTTTCAATCTTACCTTCAACATTTCTTTTGGTCTTGTAGACCCACTTTACTCCAATCACTTTCTTGCCATTTGGGAGATCAACCAATTCCCATGTTTTATTCTTCTCTATTGCATTAATTTCTTAATCCATTGCATCTATCTATTTCTTGTCTTTCACTGCATCTTCAAAATGAATAGGATCATCAACATGGCAATACAAAGAAAATAAAGAATTCATACCTTCATTTGCTTCTTCTTGCTCATAGATTTCATTGAAATTTCTAAATATGGTTCCTCTTTCATTTGGTGTAGCTGCGCTTGAAGAAGCACTTAAATATGCTCCATGTGGTGTGCTTGTAGAAGCACTGTCATTTCTTCTCAAGGGTGTTCTTAGTCCATCTTGTGGTATCCCTTGCCGTCCTTCTGTTGGTGGAGGTGGTGCTACTGATGAGGTGTTATTGTCAGCCACATCTTCCTCATCTTCATCATGAGACAAAAAACTTTTCACATTGATTGTTTTCTCAATGCTTCCATCCCATGCTTCTTCTTCTATGAATTCCACATCTCTGCTTATAAAAAATTTCTTTGTGGATGGGTTATACAATCTATATCCCTTGGATTATTCACAGTATCCAAGGAAGATGCACTTCTCCCCCTTACTGTCCAACTTCTTTCTCATCTGATCTCGAATGTGTGCATAAGCCACACACCCAAAAACTCTCATGAGGGCGACTCCTTGCTTTCTACCACTCCACGCTTCTTCTAGAACTCTGTTCATTACTGCTTTTGTTGGTCATCTATTAAAAATATATACTGCACGATTTGTTGCTTCTTCCCAATACTCATTTAGCAAATTTTTTTCCTTTAACATACTTCTCAGTATATCAATGATGGTTCGGTTTTTCCTTTCATCAACACCATTTTTCTACGGTGTGTACCTTTTTGTGAACTATTTGTGTATGCCATTTTCTCTGCAAAAATGTAGGAATTGTTTTGAGATGTACTCAACTTCTCTGTCAGTCCTAAGGAATTTGATATGCTTCCCACTTTGTTTCTCTACAAGAGCTTTAAAGTGGCAAAATTTCTCAAACACTTCACTTTTATATTTCAAAAAATAAACCCATGCTTTTCTTGTGAAATCATCAATGAAGGTCAACATGTAATTGTTGCCTGATATTGATGATGTTTGCATTGGCCCACAGAAATCTGAATGTATAATTTCTAAGGGTTCCTTTGCCCTTATGCTCTTTCCTGATGGAAATTTTTCTCTGTGTTGTTTTCCCAAGATGCAACCTTCACATAGGATGTCTGGTTTCTCAATCAATGGTAGTCCTCTTACCATTCCTTTTATGTGCAACAAGTTTAGACCTCTGAAATTGAGATGTCCTAATCTCAAGTGACATAACCAATTCTCATCTTTCACTTCCTTTTGAAAGACCTCTTGAGTTACAGCTACTACATTCTTTCTCTTTCCCTTCATGTCTCTATTGAGCTTGAGTGGAGACATTCTATTGCTGGTCATTTTCACTTCTGCAATAACCTTCTTGCTTGGAGGTATATCCATTATTGTGCACACATCATTTTTGAAGAATAGATTGTAACCTTTGTTAATGAGCTGCCCAACGCTCAAAAGATTACATTTCAAGCCAGGAACATAGTATACATCTGGCACAAATTTCTACTCACCATTTCTTGCATGGATACTTACTCTGCCTTTTCCCTTGATAGAGATCTTAGTATCAGTTCTAGTTGTTACTTCAGATTTAACATCTTCATCAAGATTGGCAAACATTGCTATGTTTCCACTCATGTGATTACGGCAGCCTGAATCTAAGAACCATACATCATCATGCCTATATTGTGCTACATTGCATGTTAAAAACACATTCTTTGGGTTCTTTTATTCTCTTGCTACATTTGTATTTTGCTTATTATTCATGTCATATTGCTTTTTCCTACACTCATTTTCATAGTGCCCATATTTCTTGGAATGATGACACTAGTCATTGGATTTGTCATACCTTTGTCCATGAGTATGTTGGTGTCCACCTTGCTGGCTGCGGATTTGGCTTTGGCTTTGATTCTGAGTGTTTTTTCTTCCATGAGTATGTCAAGGGCTGTTTCTTCTTCCTCTGTTTTGGCTTCTGCCTCTTCCTCTTCCTTTGCCTTGACCACTTTCTCTTCCAAAATGCATCTCAGTCTTGAAGGCATGCTCCAAAGATGAGTTTACTGATCTTCCCAATCTTTGTTCATGAGTCATCAATGATGCATGAATTTCATCAACTGTGAACTTTGATATATCCTTTGTCTCTTCAATGGTGGTTACAATAAAATCAAACCTTGAGGGTAGGCTCCTCAATAATTTATCCACTATCCTTCTTTCTTCAAGTGTCTCTCCATGAGACCTTATCTGGGTGACCATCCCAATCACATGTGTGAAGAATTATTCTATGTTATCAGACTCTTCCATATGGAGAGTTTCAAAATCTCTCCTCAGCAATTGTAGTTTTCTTGTCTTCACTTTATCCATACCTTAATAGGTTGTCTTAAGAGTATCCCATGCATCCTTGGATATCTTAGCTGCTTCTATCCTTGGAAATACACTCTCATGTACTACTTGATAGAGATAGAAGAGGGCTTTAGAGTCCTTCTTCCTATTGCTCTTCAATAAATCCTTCTCTGCCAATGTTAAGGCATTAAACGCTTGCTCATCAACTGGTTCATCAAAACCATCTTCTAAAAATTCCCATAGATCCTGGGAGGAAAACAGGGCTCTCATGGTAATGGCCCAATAATCATAGTTCTTCCCATTAAATTGTGGGAGCTAAGTATTTCCAATACTCATACTGGCGCTTGGTCCTGCCATGACTAGTACACTGAACTATGCAATAAAATTCATTGTGTTTTTCTTAAAAAAACTATCTTTCCTTCTTTAAAAGAAAAAATCTGAGGACTACACTCTTTTAAACAAAACAAAACTCTGTTTTTTTTTTTGAGAAATACCCAGACTTAAACTTCTACTAGGCTTGTTGGAGACGAGCTGCTGAACTACTACAACAAGCTTCCTTCTTCCTTCAGCTTCTTTGACACCTTCAAAGAGCCTAGATTAGCTCCGATACCATGTTGGAATTTTTGAATATTTCGAACACACGGGGAGAATAAAATTCTCCTCATTTAACACAGAGAAATGCAAAAAATTCTTGCTTGCTGAACAGAGATGACACAAACTTTTCTATTTCATTAACAAAACAAAAATATTACAAAATGATGGAGTTCTTCCTATCTGGAGGGATTTAAAAAATGTGTCAAAGACTGCTACAAACACAGTGCTCACAAAATACTTCTCTATCTCAAAAATCCACATATAGTGCTTTGTTTTTATTCACTTTGTTTTCTCTGCCTACGGGCTTTTAATGACACAGTAATACACTCTTACAATAAGCCTACATGCTTTCCACTTTTTATATTTCATGACGTTTTAAAACATAAAACAAAATAAAACAAAAACTTTTAATACTATGCCGGAACATAAGAATTTAATCAAAAGTTTAATAGACCTATGGGCCTGAACTTCAAGCTTCAAAGAAAATGGATTATAAACAAATTCGCATAAAAAATCTGCATTACGTCAGTGAGGCTGAAACCAACGCAAACACTTCCCTATAGGATGATTTATGGGCCCCATCAGAATTAAAATCAAAACATAAATCATATTAAATTCTTTTCACGTCAAAAATCTGGTTGATGGAGTCATGGAAAAAATGAATACGATAAACTGTGATTAGTCCACATACCAGTGGGACCACATCGGTGATCGGCAAATCAACGGAACATTGTTGCAGACAGTTTGAACATTAGCGAAGTGATATGCGATGTGTGATGAGTGACATCGGTGAATTGGCGGACGGATGAGCGGAATGGTTGCGGTGGTATGAATATTTACGATGAGCGATTGCGATGGTGGTAGGGACCATATCGCATCACAACATCGGCGATGATCTATTTGCGGTGGCATAAGCATTTGTTTGTTGTGATATGCGATGTGCGATATTGCAACATCGCATCACTTCAGAACTTCATATCAACAAGACACTAACATATGGCTATTGTGATGTGCGATGGTGGTGGCGACCACATCGCATCGCAAGTTCAGCAATGAACGATAACTTGGTGGGGACCAAAAAAAAGACTTGGCCCTTTCATAAACTTAAGACTTGCCATGTTTAACAAAAACTTCTTTGTTTGGTTGGTGCGGGCTTTTACACCTAAAAAGACTTTTCTTTAATAAACTTGTTGTTGCGTGGTTTGAACCATGATTTTTTTCAATTCCTCTGCAAAGTCGGTTGTGCCCATAAAACTTAAATTCATCCATACATCTCCATTTAATATTTGTTAAATGCACAGAGGTGTGCACTCAACCTTTTTCCCCTGTTGTACTCCGTTTCTACCAGCACGGGGTTTGCAGGTGACTTTAATATTTGCAACACTATTGACCTCCAGTCGTTTTCATCGGAGTCATATTCCATAACTCCTCACTGCTTCTAGAGGGAGTACAAGTGCCCAAAATAAGCAACAACCACACAAGACTATGGGCCATTCTCTTCCCCAAAAGTCCACATATTGTCCAGCGTTGTCCATGCCCCTATTTCTGGATAATAAACTTCCTCACATCACTTGAATCGATCACCTGACTGACCATTATAACTGCTAATAATGAAAATTTTTCCTTCTATGAATGCACCATAGCACTCATCTCGTTCTTCGCGCATCTTAGGAAGAATCTTCCATTCATCTTCAAACACATTGTAAACAGTTGCAAATAGTAGGAAATCTTCGTAGTCATCCTATCCACCTACAATGTAAATGAGTCCTTCAGGAAATACCGAGAAAGCACCAGAGATTTGAATCTCTGGCATATATGTGCCACGGCTCCACTTTCCAGATGAGAAGTCATAGATGAAAATAGTGTTGAGCGCCTCTGCTAGGTAGAGGTCTGACGAATTATATCCTCCCATCAAAACCATCTTTTGATTAACAAAAACACAGTCACAAAAGAGTGGAACCCCATTGTGAGTACCGGGGAAATGAGGAAGGGGAGGAAGCATTTCCGTGGTTCCTCGCAAAGGGTAAAACATAGAAACCACAAATTCTAGATCATCATCAGGGTAAGAAGGATATTCCCAGAGTTCCACTAAAGATATACATTGTTGCGAAATCCCAAAAAAATTTCTATCTTCATAGAACTAGGGGTGGTTCACAGCGGCCTCCCAGCTTTTGCAAACAACTCTGAGGTTTTCATGGGAGTCATAAGGAACTCTTAGCAGACACTAAAAACCTATTTCCCATGGAAGAACAACAAAATACTCCATAGTCAGATGGATGGACTACAACTAGGTGAATACGGTCTGATAACCGATATAAGCCAATGTTTACATTCCAATGCCGAGTAAATATGAAGTTAGCAGATCACAAGACGAAGACCTAATATCACAGCAATCACAAGATCTGCAGAGGAAATAATAAGACAAAGTCATAATATCACAGCAATCACATAAGCCATAGACTGATGTACTAGAGTTACACTCTTCTTTCCTGGAATAGTTAAACACAACAACTTGCTCGATGGGGCACCCGCCCAAATCAAACACAATAGATAGCCACAGTAGAGAGAGATCGAACAACGTTAGGAATTATAGAAAGTGAGTGAAATCGGATCAAGCGCAACAGATAGCCATAACAGAGAGAGATCGAACGACGTTAGGCGCTATAGAAAGTGAGTGAGATCAAAACAAATATGAAGGAAAACTTCAGTCATAACAGATAAACATTCCTATCTCAAATGATGAAACTAGAGGGAAAAAATCAGTCAATAATGGAGATCACATAACCGCATAAATGAGGAGACGCCCTTGGTGAAAAACAGACCAATTGGCTTCCCATTGTCCTGCAGTGTTTTGCACATTGTTTCACAATTTGTGCAAGGGAAACCCTAATGACATGGTCAAGGGCAAGGTCAAGATGAGAAGGATCTTTTTCGGCAATAATTCTACCCATGTTATTTTCAAGAATATTGGAATGTGTGCCAATTCAATTCAATGTGGGAGATTACAAGGTCAACAGGACTAAGCAAGGTCAACACCACAAGTATCTTACCCATGTTATTCTTAGGAATATCAGAATGTGTTCAAAGTGAATGTGGGAGATTACAAGGCCAACACAACTATTCTTGGAATGTGTGCAAAGTGAATGTGGGACTTTACAAGTTCAACACAACCAAGAAAATGCTGGAGAACATTGGAATATGTGCAACTAAATATTGAGGCTAACATGAGGCTAGCTTGGTTAACACCACTTACCAAACACATTTTTCATCAATGAAATGGATGAGGATAGCCCCATTAACACCACCAAGAAAGCATCCTTTCTAATAATGAAATTACTACAAGTAAGCAAGACATGCATGGCACAGTTTCAATAACTTTGGAATCAATGCAAACTCATAAATTTTGAATGAGTGCAAACTCAATATGGGAGATAGCATACACAACCCCACCAAGAAAGTACCTTTTATGGCATTGAAATTGACATGAATATGCAAACTTAATATGGAGGAGAGCAAGATCAACACCACTGATCAACACCACTTAGCAAGCACATTTTACAACAATGAAATAGATAGAAGTAATCAAGGCATGCATGACACAATCTCAACAAATTTGAAATGGGTGCAAACATAATATGGAGGATAACAAGGTGAAGACCACCAAAAAAGTATTTTTTCTACGAGATGAAAGACACAACTTGGATAACTTTGGAATCAATACAAACTCAATATAGAGTACAACTAGGTTCCCTTTCTAAAATTATAGCAATATGAAAGACCAACAAGGAAAAAATTGTCCCAATAATAATATCTTCTATAACAAAAATACATCTTTTCAAGCTATGGAAAGAGAGCTATATAAAATAAGGTCAACATCAACATGATGCATAACAAGAAAAAATATTGATTATGTGAAATTTAAATTGATGTTGTGTATTTCAATGTCATGGCACCTATAAATCTAAAGACATGTAATACAAAATAGGTAAAAACATTTGTTTCAGATAAAAATTGGTTATTTTGATTAACAATTTCCTACAAATTTTATGTATCACTTTAATAAAGTTGATTTTTGAATTATTTATTTGTTACACAATTATGCTATTGCATAATTTAAATATTGAAAATTTTCAACATTTTTTAATTTAAATAAATAAATTATTTTTATTTTTATTTTTCTTAGTTTTATTTCATAATAAAAATAATGTTGATAATTGTTTCTGAATTTTTAGGATATGAATTATGAAGTAATTTTTGCTATCTAACTTTTCCAGTGGACACTCCACCTATCATAACCCGTTGTAAGATAAGAAAACTCATAGATGAAAAAGTAGTAAGATGACAAAGATAACAACAGTAACAATAATGAAGATGAAAAAATAATAAATAAATTATGGATGGAGTGTTAGCACGTGTATATCCCTCCTCTTTTCTCTTTTTCTAATCCATTTTATTTATTATTCCTTAAAAAATATTTAACCTTTTTATTAATGCTCAAAATGAATATTATTATTATTCTTACTCTCCTTTGAGCAACAACTTTTTAATTAATAAATTAAATTAAGATATGTTATAATAATAATATATATTAAAATTCTATTATATAAAGTTAATAATAGCTACATTAACTTTAAAAATGAATATTAATAAAATGTATTTCTCTTTATTATTCATATACCCCTATAACAAATATTTTTTATTTAATAAATTAAATTAAAATATAATATAATAATAAAGTATATTATAATTATATTATATTAAACTAATAAACTAAATTAAAATATATTATTAAATAATTTTATTTATATATTGTTTATTTCCTTAGTATAACTATATAACTATAACTATAGTTATATAGTTATAATTATTAATATAACTATATAACAATTTATTAATAATTTAATTGAGAAATGCTTAGATAATTATGAAAGGGAATCAATGGAAAATTTTAAGGATGGAAGTTTATCTTAGAGTTTCGAAACCTCATGAATCTTAAAAGACTCCAATAGGTAAATTTTAAAATTTTTTATGATATTTTTGTAAAACTATTTAGGTTTATAATTATTTTATATTATTATATATAAAATTTGGCTATTTTTAGAGCAAAATAATTTTATACTATAAATTTTGGGTGGATCAATTTTAAAAAAATGGTAACTAATAATAGAAAACAAATTCTCTAAGAATAATGACATATTAATTATTTGTTGTCAACATTTAAAACCCAATATTGGGGCTCTTGATCACACGAACATGAAACTAAATAGTGTAGAGATGCTCCATAAAATTCTAAAATTACTAAATAGTGTAGAGATGCTCCATAAAATTCTAAAATTATTATTATAATCCAATTTTAAGGTCATATCTAAGCGAGACACCAAATTGGTGTATGAGACCCCCTTCTTTTCACTCTTAAGTCTAAGAAGACATACATACTCTACCCCCATATGGTTTTTGAACATGTGACCTTTTAGAAGGAAACACATGCTTTCAACCATTAGGCCCACATTGGTGTATGAGACCCTTCTTTTCACTCTTAAGTCTAAGAAGACATACATACTCTACCCCCATATGGTTTTTGAACATGTGACCTTTTAGAAGGAAACACATGCTTTCAACCATTAGGCCCACGCAAGTTGTATATAAAGTTATTAATTTATTTTAGAGTCTTACATCTCTACACTATTTAGTTTTGTGTTAGATTTCTTCCTCCATATTTGTCGTGATGATGAACCCCAATAATGGGTTTGAAACTTTGACAACTAATATATAATTGATATGTGATTATTGCAAAAAAATTGTTTGGTTAGTCACAAAATTTGATTTCACAAATAAAAATTTTAATTAATAAGTTTTAATTAATTATTACTATGTGAATGAGAGAGTTTAGATAATGTTAATTTATTTTAAATAAAAATAAAATATCTATATGAATATATTTAGAAATTATTAAGAAAGGTCTTAATGATAATGGAGGTGAGTCAAAATACGAAGATTATTACATATTAGTTGATATTTTTTTTTTGAGCACCACTCAATCAGAATCATATATGGGTGCTTTCTTTTCCATTATTTTTGAAGGCTGTGCTGAAGTAACACACAACTTTACTAATATGTTTTACAATGGGAGAATCCAATTTTTTTTTACAATGGAAGCTAAAGCATTTCGTGGTTAATCTCACTGAAATATAATTTGTTTTTGTTGTTAGGTAAAATTGACTTAGGGTTAGTGTTATGGTTGATGAGGTTAAACAATAGTGGTTTTGTTTCACACCTTGATCAGGTTAAATAGCAATGGTTTTGTCTAATTAAATTTCAATAGGTTAGATTTTTCCCTAAAATTTGGTTTTCCAAAGAAATATGTATACATTATGTATGTGTTATTATTATTGTTGTGATTTTTATTATTCCTCTTTATAAATCTCTATAAATAAGTTAATGCTAGAAATAAATTTTCTTCATTTTTATTAGTAGAGCTAAAAATAAAAAACTAATAATCAAAATCTCTATGGAATTCCCTTTTGCTTTGAAATTGAAGCTATATTCACATAGCCAATAGATTTCAAATATTTTGGATATATATATTTCTTGATTTGAAATTTCCGTTTATAGCTTGTCTCCTAAAGAGGGAATTGATTATTCTGGATATTTTATTTTTCTTGATTTGAAATTTATTGTTTCTAGCTTGTCTCTTGAACAGGGAATTGTTTCTAAGCAGCCACTCTTATTCATTATCATTTCCGTTTGAAAATATCAGTAAAAGTCATGAGAATTTATGTTTTAACCACTAGATAGCTTTTCTCGCAGGTTATTCATTTGACAAACAAATGAAGGTGTGTATCGAGATTGTTGACCATGACATAAAAATAAAACCAAAAACATGATAAAAATTGAATATAGAAACTCGGGGATAGGATGGTTATTTCATAAAGTGGATTGTGTATTTGATTCAAGAAATAAGCTCAGGAAGAACATTTCATTCGTCTTCACAGACATTGTAGACAGCTGCAGATCGCAAGAAATCATCGTGTCGACCTGCAACGTAAAGGAGTCATCAGGTGATATTGACAAGGCACAGGAGATTCAAATCTAGGGGATGTCTACGTCACGGATCCTCCATCCAGATGAATAAACGGTGTCTAGTGCGTCCCGTAGGTGGAGATCAGACTCCGATCAAAACCAACTTTCGACTGACAGAGGAGTGGAATTCCATTATGAGTGCAGGGAAATGGGAGGAAGCATTTCACGGGTGCCTCGCTGAGGGTCAAACACAGTTACGGCAAATTCTACATCATAATAATGGTATGCAGAATATTCCCGGTGTTTCGCTAAACATATACACTGCTGGGAAGTCCCAAACTTTTTCTGTCTTCATAGAACTATAGGTGCTTCATAGTGGCCTCCCAAATTTTGCAAATAACTCGGAGGTTTCATGGGAGTCGTAAGGAACTCTTAGCAGACCCTATCAACCTATTTCGCATGGAAGGACAAAAAAATACTCCATAATCAGATCCACTACAGCTAGAAAAATACTCTGTAATATTCGGAAATTTTATTCGAGGAGCAAATTATTTGGTTTAATAATCGATATGTTAGAAATTTAAAATGGGAGGGGAAATGTTTTTTCCTCAACACAAAGAGTTCGCAACACAAGGAATTCACAGAGAGTAATTCACAGAGAGTTGCATAAATGAAGTTAATCAAGACAACACATTTATGGAAGTTTACACAGAGTTGGAGAACTCACTATATCTAATTTCTTAGATAAAATATGCACAGAATTGAAAAGAAGGAGTTGTAGCTATCAGGTGAGTACTGCACCTGGAGACTACACTCAAACTGAGAGATCACTCTCTGTTTACTATACATTCATGAATGAGAAATTACACCATTAAGTACATTACTAGAAATAAGGAAGTTGCAAACATACTCTTAAACTCTAGGAACAAATCCTAAACTAAAGAGATACGTTACAACTTGTGTAACCTTTTTTCCATTAATACAAAATAATATAATTATTTTCAACTCCCCCCCTTAATGGAGAAAGGATTATCCTGAACTCCTAGCATCTTTCTAAACAATTCAAACTTCACACGTGCAAGAGGCTTAGTAAAAATATCATCCATATTGTCACAAGTTTTACAATATTCAACAATAATTTCTTTTGACTATAGTTTTTCTCTAACAAAATGGAACTGAGTGTCAATATGTTTGGTGTTTTTATGAAACACTGGATTGTATGCTAATTTAGTAGTGTTCTGGTTGTCGTTTTTGCTGGAAGTAGAGTTCTTTTGTTCTTCTCCTGCATCACTGAGAAGCCTTCACAACTAGATCGCTTCACACGTCCCTGTACACAATGCTTGGTACTCAGCTTCACATGAAGACAGTGCTATAATACTTTTCTTTTTGCTGCTCCATGCTATGACCCTGGATCCTATGTTGAATGTGTAACCTGTGATAGACCTTCGATCATCCAGGTTACCTGCCCAGTCTGAATATGAAAAACCTGCTAGAATAACATCAGATGTGTCAGTGTATAAAATGCCATAATTAACAGTACCACAAAGATACCTCAACACGCTTTTTGCTGCAACCCAGTGACTTTCAAGTGGTGCTGGCATGAATTGGCTCAACACACTAACAGAGTATGCCAAGTCTGGTCTGGTTGTTGTGAGATATATCAAACTCCCAACCAGCTGTCTGTACATAGTGGCATCCACCTCCTTAGTGCCATTGTCACTGCACAGCTTCAAATTCTGCTGCAATGGTGTCGTTGCTGATCTACACTGATCCATACCAAACTTTTCCAACATATTTCTGGCATACTTTCCTTGGGTAAGAAAATTTTGCCCAGTATCTCTCCATACTTCTAATCCTAGACAGTAATGGAGACTTCTAAGATCTTTCATTTCAAAAACTTGTGCCATCAGCCTTTTGATTTCTTTGATTAAACTATCTGCATTTCCTGTTATAATCATGTCATCTACATACAAAGAAATCAAAATAATCTGCCCCTGCTTATTGTACTTGGTATACAAATTTGGGTCATTCAAACTCCTAAGAAAACCATGCTCTAAAAAGAAAGAATCAATCTTTTCGTACCAAGACCTAGGTGCTTTTTTTAAGCCATATAGTTCCTTTTTCAATCTGCAAAGAAGATGTTCCTGCCCCTGCTTTACAAACCCTTCTGGCTGTACTAAGTAAATTTCTTCTTTTAATTTGCCATTTAAAAATGCATATTTGACATCAAGTTGGTGTAGCTCCTAATTATGTTTAGTTGCTAGAGAAATAAGCATTCTGATAGTATTTAACTTTGCTACAGGTGCAAAGGTATCATCAAAATCTATACCTTCTTGCTATGAGTACCCCTTTGCAACCAACCTAGCTTTTAGTTTTTCTATACTTCTATCTACATTCATTTTTGGTTTAAACAACCATTTACATCCTATGGCTGTTCTATTCTTAGGCAGTTCAACTAAATCCCAAGTATTATTTCTAAGAATAGATTCCATCTTTCCATTCATTGCAGCCCTCCATGCCTTAGATTGACTAGCTTCTTTATAATTAGTGGGCTCTACAATGTTCAAAATATTTGACATCAAAGCATAGTCTTTCAATCTAGATGGTTTTTGAGTCTTCCTACCTGATCTCCTTGGTAGGGGACTTACCTCAAATTTGTTTTCTTCAGATCTAATTGGGCTTGCATTATCACCTTCTTCCTGTTCTTCTTTCTGCTCTTCTTTCTGCTCCTGTTTCTGCTCCTGCTCTCGTTCATCCTCACTGCTTTCATCCATCAACAATGGAATGTGCCAATCATCACCAATCTCATCTTTCCCTTCGTCAACCTGTTCATGAAATACTACATCCCTACTTGCAAATATCTTATGAGACTCAGGATTGAACAACTTATATGCTTTAAATTCTATGCCATAACCAACAAAGATGCATTTAACAGCTTTAGGGTCTAATTTATTTTTATCAGCTTTGGGTATATGGGAAAATGCTTTTGACCCAAATACTCTTAAATGATTTACTGCTGGTTTGACTCCATATAGAGCTTCAAAAGGGGTTTTGAAGCCAAGATATCTGGTAGGACTTCTGTTCTTTAAATATACAACAGTATTAATAGCCTCTGCCCAAAAAATATTAGATAGACCCTTAGCTTGTAACATGCTCCTTGCACACTCCACTAAGGTTATGTTCTTGCGCTCTGCCACTCCATTCTGCTGTGGTGTGTATGGCACTGTAAACTATGGAACAATCCCATGAGATTTGCATAATTTCATGAATTCCCCTAACTTGTATTCTCCCCCTTGATTAGAGCGGAGAATTTTTATACTTTTTCCAAACTGTTTTTCCACCAAGGTTTTAAATTCTATAAAATACTGGAAAGTATAACTCTTTTTACTCAGAAAATAAACCCATGAATATCTAGTGCAGTCATCATTAAATAACAGAAAGTAATATGCTCCACCTAGCGACCTTGTCTGCATAGGTTCGCATATGTCAGTGTCCACTAGTTCTAGAATGTCTCTTTCCTTCCTTCTATCATGCACAGGAAACTGTTCTCTATGAATTTTACCTAAGGCACATCCATCACAATTTAACTGAGTATTATGAAAGACAGGGAGTCCCTCGACCATACCTTTTCTTTGCAATAACATGAGGTCCTACAAATTCAGATGACCAAATCTCTGGTGCCAAAGTTGTTTGGCTGTCGATCCACCTACAACCGTGGCTCACTGTGGTATACTCTTTACATCCATTCTGTATAGGCTTCCTACGCGCATGTCTGTTGCAACAATTTCTTTCCTGCAATCCTTTATGACACAATGAGTCTTGAAGAATTCAACTTGCATATCTTGATCAGTTATCATGGATACATATATCAATTTTTTCTCAATTTCAAGTACATATAAAACATTTTTAAGACGACTGATTTCACCATTTGGCAACTTTACTGGAATATCCCCATAGACTTTAATCTCGTATCCACTATCATCTCCTAAATAAATTTTTGATCCATATGTACTTTCTTCAAGATTTTCAAAACATTCCTTTTTACCTGTCATGTGAGAGGATGCACCAGAATCGACATACCAGATGTCGTCCTCATTGGATGCTGAAAGGGCACAGTTCACTGTGAACAATCGAAATTCGTGACTAAGATCTTCATCCTCTTCAACAAAATATCCTTTGTGCTTCGCTATCGCCAACTTTTTCTTTGCATCATCTGCCTGCTTCTTAAGTCATTCCATATGTATATGACTCTTCTTTCCACAATAATAACATCTTCTTATAGGATTATTTACAGACATACCTTTATAAAGATTCTTCTACAATGTACCTCCTCTCTGCTGCAGTTGCGACTGTGATTGCTGCTGTGCCTGCTTCCCTCTGAATGCTCGCCGTTTTTCCATCAGAGCAAGATCATCGCTCTGGGGTTTCAAATTTTTCCGCCGCTCCTCTTCTTGCAGCAAGATCCTTGTCAGATCTTCAAATGTAGGCGCTTTCTCCCTTGCCGCCAATCCAGTGATGAGAATTTGATATTCATCTCTCATCCCATTCAGCGTGATTGTGACAAGATTAGAATCAAACACCTTCTCTCTGATGTCTCCCAATTTGTCTTTCACATCTTTAATTCGCGCGATGAATGCAGCAGCAGTCTCACTTTCATCCATATTCATTGAAAACAACTTTCTTTTGAGTTCCATAATTCAACTTGTATTCTGGGTCTGATATAAACTTTTGATGGTCATCCAGATCTCAAAGGACGTTTTAAATTCTCTAATGTGAGGGAAAATGTTGTCCTTGACGGACATCTTTAGCAAAAATTTCACCTTCTTTTCTCGCTTATCCCATTCTTTCTCCTGTGTATTCGTCCCTGTGTTTGAATTCAGCCTCTGTTCGTCTCCTGTAAATATCGACCATGCATTCACACCATCAAGCAAGGTCTGAATCTTAAACTTCCAATTCGTGAAGTTAGATCCATCGACGTGGAGATATGATTCCATAGTGTTACTCATTCTGAACTGATCTACAAATAAATGAATCTACCCAACTAATTAAGAGAAAAAAAAATGAATACCTGTCAGATCTTGACAACTGATCTGCCACTGCTTTGCTACTCTCCTGATCCACCTACTGTATCTTCGATTCAGATCCAACAATATCTGGCAAATCTACAAAATAATCCCGCTCCAATGAGAAAATCTGTTGTTTCCCAATACTGCCACAAAAATGATTCAATCTGCCTCTCCCAGACAAATACACAACTTCTCCAATCTGCAACTCCCGCAGATCTTCCAGTGAAGGTGAGGCTTCCCATGGATCTTCCACTGAAGGTGATGTGGCACCTTTCCGAGCGAAAAATCCACGCCCAGATGAAAACGGTGTAAGGCGAAATGCTTGGCGCAATTTTTTCGCGCCAATCCCTTGATTTGGCATGTTGGCACGGTTATGGGCCGAACAGATGCACCAATTGCGCTTCTTGGCGCGACTGTCAACACAGAAAGCATGCCAAAATCCTTCTGCTCAGAAATTTAAAAAAACATCTGAGTCCGTGAGCCAGGTGTTACTGCAGTCCACCTGCTCGATCGAGCACAAAGCTCTGTGAGCACACAAATCTCGTGTACACATGGCCACAAAAGCACTTTTAGCCACGAAGGTGATTCTACCACAAAGAAAAACTGGCCACAAAGGCGATTCAGCCACAAAGGCGATAAAAGATCAGGCTCACCCAATCTGAGCTCTGATACCAAGATAAAATATGTACAGAATTGAAAAGAAGGAGTTGTAGCTCTCAGGTGAATACTGCACCTGGAGACTACACTCAAACTGAGAGATCATTCTCTATTTACTCTACATTCATGAATGAGAAATTACATCATTAAGTACATTACTAGAAATCAGGAAGTTGCAAACAGACTCCTAAACTCTAGGAACAAATCCTAAACTAAGGAGTTACGTTACAACTTGTGTAACCTTTTCTCCATTAATACAAAATAATATAATTATTTTCAACTTTCTCCCCTTGTAAATCTGCCACTTTAGACAAAACACTCTCTTTATCTATTAAAATTACATGTAAATCTAAACATATATCTAATACATTTAATTCGTGACAAACATAATTTAATACATAATATGGACAGACATCATTTTATGAACATTACATAAGTTACGTGAAGTAAACAACACCTGCAGATTAAATATTTTCCCATACTGTTTCATTAACCATGCATTTAATTCTATTTTACTTTTAATTATTTAATCTGTTATAGAATGGGTTATGTACTCTGCTCAAAACTTGTCCTTCTCTGTAAATGCAATCCACAACCTGCAAAACATTAACTAAGGTATGGTTGCTGCCATTTCATTTCACGCGGTGGTTGAGATTAATTTTCCCACACTCCCCCTTAATCGCAACTTCCGCCGTTGACCATTCCCAAACAATCTCTGAGATAAACAAAATTTTCACATGCCAATGACTTTGTGAAGATGTCTGGAAATTGTTCCTCTTGCTTGCAATGCTCCAACACAATCTCAGTGTTGTTAACCAATTTTCTTATGAAATTATATTTTGCATCAATGTGCTTTTTCCTCTTATGAAAAACACAATTCATTGATAGTGCAATTCCTCAACTGTTGTGACATAAAATTGTGGTTGCTCCATATTTTTCATGACATAAATCCCGCAACAACCTTTTCATCCCAACTGCTTGACATTATGTTGCTGTTGCAGCGACATACTCAGCTTCTGCTGTTGACAATAACACTATTGGCTCCTTCTTGGAAGCCCATGAAATGGCTCCCAAACCTAAGTGAAAAACATATCCTGATGTGTTCTTTCTGTCATCAACACTTCCTACCCAGTCATTGTCAATATAACCAACCAGCCTAAAATCATCAGTTGCAGAGTACAAAATGCCATAATCCTTTGTCCCATTGACATACTTAAAAACGTTTCTTTCTTCTTGCAATTGTGTCTCATTGGGTGTCTCCATGAACCTCAACACCAAACTCACTGCATACATTATGTCAGGCCTAGTTGCTGTCAAATACATTATGACTGCCCACCATACTTTTGTATAATGTCGGATTGACATTGTTGCTGCAATCTTCCTTGATCAACTTCAACCACATGACATTTGGAGTTGGTGATGGCTTGTTGTTCTGCATATTAAACCTCTCTAAAATTTCTGCTACATACTTTGCCTGAGAGATAAAAATACCATTTTTTGTTTGCTTCACTTCTATGCCCAAAAAATATCTTAGCAACCCCAAGTTAGTCATTTCAAACTCACCCTTCATGACTGCTTTGAAATCAACAATGAGAAAATAACCACTCCCTATAAAAATCAAATCATCTACATATAAAATGACAATAAGAATCCTACCTTCACTTTGCTTGATGTAGACAATAGGTTCACCGTCACACTTGTCAAGCCTATTGTCCATCAAATAGACATCTATCCTACTATACCATGCATGCAGTGCATGCTTTAGCCCATAAAGAGTTTTCTGCAACTTACACACCTTGTCTTCTTTGACTTCTACCTCATAACTAGGAGGTTGCGCAACATGAACTTTTTCTTTCACCACTCCATTAAAGAAAATTTATTTTACATCCATTTGACATAGCTTCCAGTTTTGTTGTGCTGCAATTGACAAAATTGTACGCACTGTCTCCATCCTCTCGATTGACACAAATTTTCTTCATAGACTCTTCCATGCTGCTACTTGTTTCCTTTTATAACTAACCTTGCTTTATGCCTTTCAATTTGTTGAGACTCAACAAGAAATTTTTTGGCACCCATGATCCTAGTGAAACTTAGGAACCTACACTAGGGTGGGGCCCATAGGCTATTTTTAGGTGCATGTCTATTTTTATTATCCCTTAATTTAGATGGACATTAAAATGTAATCTATTCTCGTGAGAACTTGAAAAAAATTAACTGAAGTGGAAAATCAGTTAGCTAAGTGAATTTCGAGTTAAGAGATTGGTTGGTGGGATATGGAGGTTGAGTTTAGTTGTAACTAAGTGATTCTAGTTGTAACAGAGTTGGAAGTGTAGTGGTGCATGAGTTGTGAAAGTTGTAAGTAGTTTAACTTAGTTAAGTGTGTTAAACTCAGTTGTGCTAGTTGTAAATGAAGATACACCAGTGAGAGATAAAGTGAATTAATTATTAATTAATTCACATTTAATGATATCACATGCAACTGAAGATTTATTATTATTAAATGCATGCATGTCAAATCCAGTGGAGACCCAGTTGAGTTTTAGCTGAAAGGGAAGATAACTATCAATTGTGACATTATGCGCTTGCACACATGCAATCACACACACACTGGATGATCCCATGATAATTGCACAGTCAAGGCAGGCAGGATTGCATCAATTTAGGGATTTCATTCAACAGGGATTATGCAATGAAGGCAGGTTGTCTGGAGACATTAAATTGGCCAATGGATTTGCTAAATTTTTTATGACAGTGTGAGACAATTAGCTGATGTACTGAAAGCTCTTGTGATTAGAGTTTTGTATGTACTTGTTTCATGATCCATGATATAATATACAATAGAATATAGTGGGATTTTTACTGAAAGCTTTCCCTGGGAAATTATCTATGTTGTGTGTGATTGATCTTTCTTCATGCTTATGTAACTGGAGATTTTGTTTTTAATTCCGCAAAGGTTTGTAGAAGCAATTCAGTATTTAACTTTAGCATATTTTTAGATCGGGTGAATCCAAGATATACATGCATATTTTATAATTTCTACATGGTATCAGAACAAAAGAAATTGCAGAATTGAAGGAGGAGTTGAGTTTGTGGTTGGATAGAATTCTAATTTGCAGAAATAATTTCTTGGTGCTACAGCTGATTCAAGATCGAGATGGCTTTCAATGGCTCAAGGTTAGAGTATGCACTCAATGACGGATTGAACTATATTTCTTGGAAGGACGGGATGGAGGTGCTACTTGAAGACAATGGCTTGAAGTAATTCATTGAAAAATATGTTTCTAAGCCAGATGTTGTAGATGCTGCCAATCTTGATGCATGGAAAAAGAAAGTGGAAAAAGCGAGGAGGATCCTATTGGAGGGAGTATGAGACCACATTGTCTCAAGCCTCTATGAGAAAGCCACACCATATGTATGTGGAAAGCTTTGATTGATCTATTCCAAAGCATCAACGGCCATAGGAAATTGGTGCTCAAAGATAAACTCACGAAGATCAACATGGAAAAGGGAGACACCATTCCAAAATATCTCACAATTTTTTTCCAATGCTGGGATGAACTAGGGAATGTGGGAATAATAGTCGTTGATTATGATTTGGTGATTTTTTCTCTCCTAGGACTTCCTAAGAGTTGGAATATTTATGAAGAACTTTTCAATGGATGGGAAAAACTGCCGGATTGGGAACGATTGTGGTCGGATCTGGTGCAGGAGGAGTTTAGGTGGAACACCAGAGATGGCTCTTCATCAAATCATGATGATGATGAGGATTTTTCTTTGGTTTCCAAGGCAAATAAGGGGAAGGGGAAGAAATTTCATTCTAAATCCGAGTCTAAAGGAAAGAAGCAGAGCATGTCCAAGGGGAAGTGTTTTCACTGTCACAAACATGGGCATTTTGCTACTAACTGTCAACAAAAGAAGAAGAACAAGAAGGTTGTTTGAGCTAGATTTAGTGAGGCCCTTGCCTCGCTATTTTAGCTTTAATTCTCCTTTATTGCATGCATGGTTTCAAGTGCATTGGGATCGGTGTGGTATTTGGATACTGGTGCTTCCTTTCACATGATGGGAGAAAAGGAAAATTTTCAGTTACTTGGAGGAGAAAGATCTCCAGATGCATATTGAGATGGGTGAAAATAGATGGTACAATGCTACTGGGATTGGTGCAATTACCTTTTAGAGGGAGTTAGGTAAACCATTTCAATTAAGATATTGAATGCATGTTCCAGGTCTGAAGAAAAAACTAGTCTCAATCGCAATGTTGGAGGACAGAATCTATGATGTTGTTTTTAGTGATGGAAAAGATTTCCTGTGACATAAAACAATGGGTCAAGCCAAGAGAATAGGGATTCTAGTTAAGAATCTCTACAAGCTGGAAGTAGATGGCTAAGCTGCCATGATGGGCAAGGAAAAAAAGTGGTTAGGCAGGATGAGAGAAAATTATGGCATAGGTGATTGGGCCATATTCATCATGGAGGCTTGAAAGTCATGCATAAAATATCTAATGGACTTCCAATGGGAACAATTTCTCTGTTAGATCAGTTCAAGGGTTGCACCATGGGGAAGTATTTAAATTCCACCTTTCATGAGAAGGAGAACTGTCCTTTGGGGATTCTTGAGAGAGTTCCCACAGATGTGTGTGGACCATTCTCAGCTACTTCAATAGCAAAACATAACTACTATGTAATATTTGTTGATAAATTTTCTTGTAAATGTTGGATCTTCTTCATGTAGAAGAAAGATAAAACATTCTCCAAGTTCTGTGATTTTAAGGAATTGGTGGAGAAAGAGCTGGGGAAGCAAGTGAAGGCTCTTAGGAGTGATAATGGTGGAGAATACACCTCTAACAAATTCAAGAACTTTTTCAACAAGGAAGGAAGTCAAAGAGAACTCATAGCGCCTCATAGCCCACAACATAATGGGGTCATGGAGAGGAAGAATAAAACAATTGTGGGTGCAGCACGAGTGATGTTGCATTATGAGGGCCTACCAATGCATTGGTGGTCGAAATCATGGAACACTGCAGCTTATGTGCATAATCGTTGTCCTCATAGAGTACTTGGCTTGAGTACACCTAAAGAAACTTTCACTAGTAAGAAACCAAATGTTTCATACTTTAAGATTTTTGGATCATCTGTTTATGTGCATGTGACCAAGGACTCTAGGAAGAAGCTGGAGCTGACTACTGAAGTTAATATTTTTTTTGGGGTACACAGAATTACCCCATAATTTTCATGTGCATTTTCCAAACAAAAAAATGAATGTTGTGCGATGAGATATAAAATTTGATGAGAGAAAATCCATGTGGTTGTCCCTTGACAGGGAGAATGACTTGCATGCGGAGGAGGAACTGCTGGTTCCCAAAGATGAGTCTCTAGATGTGGATCAACTACGAGAGGAGGTTCAGGGAGTGGAGGAAGCCACTCATGTAGAGCCATCCATCAGAAATGGCAGAAAGCACTCCACGGAAGCTGATAGACTGAGACTTGATGTTGCACAACATGTAGGAGCCCCTACTTCATAACATAGATAGAGACAGTCTCCTGACCAATTTACTGGATACATGGCTCACATGAGTAGCTTTATTGTGACTAAACCATCTTCCTTTCAAGAGGCAGTGCAGCAGCCTACTTGGGTTGATGCAATGGTGAAGGAGTATGACTCCATTGTCAAAAATAGTGCATTGGAAACTATCACAAGACCAGTTGACAAATCATTGGTAGGTTCAAGATGGATCAACAAGGTAAATCAAGCTGCTGATGTGATTGTGGAGAAATAAAAGGCCAAATTTTTGGCCTTAGATTTCTCATAGATCGAGGAAAAAGGTTATGGTGAGACTTTTGTGCCTATTGCAAGGTACTCTTCCATAATGACCATCCTTGCTCTCTCAATGCAGATGGGCTGACACATTCATCAGATGGATGTGAAAACTAAATTTCTCAATGTGATCATTAAGGAAGAGGTGTAAATAGAGAACCCTAAAGGTTTCAAGATCTTCAACAGTGAGTTGCATGTGTGCCAAGTCAAAATAGAATTATATGGGCTGAAGCTAGCACCGGATGCTTGGTACACTCAGATAGATAGCTATTTCATTGGATTGGGCTTCACCAAAAGAGAAGCTATGAAAACCTATACCAAATTGTGGTGGAGGGTAAGCTTTTAATGATTTTTATTTATGTTGATGATTTAATAATGACTGGTGATTAGCAGCTAATACAGTCATGCAAGGAAGATCTTGAAAGGGAGTTTGAAATGAAGGATCTGGGCTTCCTTCATTATTTCCTTGGATTGGAAATATGGTACTGATATGGTGAAATTTTTGTGTCTGAAGGAAAGTATGCAAAGGAGATACTGGGTAAGTTTAACATGGAGAGCTACAAAACCATGGATACTCCTCTTCTAGGAAACTAGAGGAAATAGGATGCTACTTCTGGAGAGGTATTGAATGCTACTACCTATCGACAATTAGTGGGTTCGCTAATGTATCTAGTGAACACAAGACTCGACATTTGCTATGAGGTTAACCAGATAAGTCAAGCTATGGTTAAGCCTACAAAGGTAATTTGGAAGGTGGGGAATCATGCCTAAGATACTTGAAGAGCACAAGAGAGTATGGTCTATGGTACAGACATACGGATGGAGTGAAGTTGCATGGCTTCATGGATGCAGATTGGGCTAGAATTCCATCAGACATAAGGAGCACATCAAGGGGGATATTGAGCATTGCATCTACAGTTGTTTCACGGTAAAACATGAAGTAGAGATTCATGGCACTCAATTTAGCAGAAGCAGAATACCTGGCAATGAGTCAAGTTGCGTGTGAGGCTATCTCGATGAGAAATATCTTGGCTTTTTTTTTGTTTTCAGATGGATCTGACAGTGATTCATTGTGATAATTAGAGTTGCAGTAAACTCTTGATTAATGATGTGTCTCATGATAGGTCCAAGCATATAGATATCTGGTACCATCATCTCAGATATTATTTGTAGAGGAAAATCATGTTGCTTCAGTACATTCCCACAGAAGATCAGGATGCAGATATTCTGACGAAGGCGCTCACCACGAGAAAATTCAAATACCATAGAGACAGGATTAGAGTGAAGGATAATCCATTTCTTATTTAGAAGGAGTTTTGATATTCAACAAGAAAATTTTTTGCACCCATGATCTTAGTGAAAATTAAGCACCTACACTAGGGGGGGGGCTGCATGCCACTTTTAGGTGCATGTATATTTTTATTATCCCTTAATTTAGATGGACATTAAACTGCAATCTATTCTAAAAGAGAACTTGAAAATAGTTAACTAAAGTGAAAAATCAGTTAGCTAAGTGAATTTCGAGTTAATAGGTTGGTTGGTGGGACATGCATGTTGAATTTAGTTGTAACTATGCCATTCTAGTTGTAACAGAGTTGGAAGTGCAGTGGTGCATGAGTTTTGCAAGTTGTAAGTAGTTTAACTCAGTTAGGTGAGTTAAACTCAGTTGTACTAGTTGCAACTGAAGATACACTAGTGAGACATCAAATGAATTAATTTTTAAATAATTCACATGTACTGATCTCACATGCAACTGAATATTTACTATTATTAACTGCATGCATGTCAGATCCAGTGGAGACCCCATTGAGTTCTAGGTGAAAGGGAAGATAACTATCAGTTATGACATTATCCGCTTGCACACATGCAAGCACACACACATTGGATGATCCCATGATATTTGCGCAGTCAAGACCGGTAGGATTGCATCAATTTAGGGATCGCATTCAGCAGGGATTGCGCAGTGAAGGCGGATTGTCTGGAGACAGTGAATTGACTACGATATTCGCCAATTTTTGTATGACAGTGTGATACAATTAGCTGATGTACTCAGAGCTCTTTTAATTAGAGTTTTGTATGTAATTTTTTCATGATCCATGATATAATACACAATAGAAGATAGCAGGGTTTTTAGCTGTAACCTTTCCCTGGTAAATTATCTGTGTTGTGTGTGATTGATCTTTCTTCATGCTTATGTAGTTGGCGATTATGTTTTTAATTTTGCAAATATTTGTAGAAGCGTTTCAGTATTTAACTTTAGCATATTGTTAGATCGGGTGAATCCCAGATATACATGCATACTGTATAATCTCTACACAACCTTGCCTTCAATGTTGCTCTTGGTCTTATAGACCCACTTCACTTCAATGACTTCTTTTCCTTGCAGAAGGTCCACTAACTCCCATGTGTTGTTCTTTTCTATTGCTTCTATCTCTTCATCCATTGTCACAACCCATTTATCTTCTTTGACTACATCTTCCAAATGTATTGGATCATCTACATGAAAAAATAATGCAAATAAAGAATTCAGACAAGTGCTGCTACCAACATCATCTTGTTGATATATTTCACTTAAATTTCTGAATTTGTCTCTTCTTATGCTTCTTGAATATGGGCTTGGTGTTGCATTTGAAGTAGATGGAGTTTTGGATCCTTGTGGTGTTCTTGGAGAAGCACTTGCTTGGTTGCACAAAACTGTCCTATTATTTTTTTGTGGTGTTCTTTGTTGAGCTTGTGTAGGTGGAGGAGGAGTCACAGTTGAGGAATTACTTGTTGCGATCAATTCCTCTTTGTCTTCGTGTGACATACATGTCTTCACATTGTCTGTCTTCTCTAAAATTCCATCCCATGCTTCCTCTTCTATGAACTGAACATCTCTGCTAATAATTACCTTCTTGGTTGATGGATTGTAGAGTTTGTATGCCATGGATTCATCCCTATATCCAACAAATATACATTTCTCCCCCTTGTTGTCCAAATTTTTCCTCAAATCATCAGGGACACGTGCATATGCCACACATTCAAACACTTTCATGTGAGTGACATATTGATTTCCTCCAGTCCATGCCTCTTCGGGAACTCTATTCATAAAACTTTTGGTTGGACATCTATTGATAATATACACTACACAAGTGACAACTTCATCCCAATAACCATTTGGAAAATTCTTTGCCTTCAACATACTCCTTTCCATTTCCATGATGGTCCTATTCTTCCTTTCCGCGACACCATTTTTTTTTAGGTCTATACCTTATTGTAATTTTCTTGCATATTCCATGCTCCCTACAAAAATGCAGGAAGTCACTTGAGATATATTTGCCACCTCTATCGGTCCTCAACACTTTTATGTAATGTCCACTTTACTTCTCAAGAATAAATTTGTAGTGGTGGAAGAATTCAAACACTTCATTTTTCTATTTTAGGAAATAGACCCATGTCTTCCTTGTGTAGTCATCTACGAATGTCAAAATATAGTGGCTCCCACCAAATGATGGTGTTTGCATTGGTCCACATAAATATGAGCAGACAATCTCCAAAGGTGATTTTTCCCTTATATAATTTCCTACTGGAAATGATTCTCTATGTTGTCTACCAAAGATACATCATTAACATAGGCTATCTGATTTTTCTATGAGTGGAATTCCCTTCACCATACCTTTCCTATGCAACAAATTCCAACCTTCAAATTTGAGATGACGAAATCTCAAATGCGATAGCCAATTTTCATCTTTAATTTCTTGTCGAAAGTTTTCTTACGTGACAAATTCTACCACACCTTCTTCCTTCAAATCTGATCTTAGCTTGAGAGGAAACATTCTATTGTTTGTCATATGAACTTTTGCAATCAGCTATCTAATAGGAGGCTTATCCAAGATTTTGCACACATCATTCTTGAAGAAGACATTGTAGCCCTTTTGCATGAGTTTTCCGATGCTTATGAGGTTATGTTTCAAACCAGGGACAAAGTAAACATATGACATGAACTTCTTCTCTCCTTTCTTTGTTAGAATGTCGAATCTACATTTTCCCATGACCGAGACCTTGCTATCAGTCCCCGATGTCACTTCTGATTTCACACTTTCATATAGCTTGGAAAAACTTTCTACTTTTCCAGTCATGAAGTTGCTACACCCTAAACCTAAGAACCATACATCTCCTTGTTTTTCTTATGCTACATTACAAGCTAAAAACATGATATCATGGTTCTAATTTTCCCTTATGAAATTTGCACTTAGTTTGCTCCCTATGTCATATTGATTCTTTCTACATTCATTTCCATAATGACCATACTTCTTACAATAATGATATTGACCTTGATATTTATCATACCTCTGAACTTTTGCTTGATTTTGTCTTGGGCCTTGACTTGGATTTGGATTGTTACCCATTCCACTTGAGCTTGAAGGGCTACTTCTTCCACCTCTATGTGGGCTTCTTCCTCTTCCTCTATAATTTGATCTTCCTCAACCTCTGCCTTTACCAAATGAAACTTATGTCTTGAATGCATGCTACAATGATGATTTTTACCCTCTATTCAACCTGTGTTCATGAGACATTAGTGATGCATGAAGCTCATCCACTGAAAACTGTGAGAGATCATGTGTCTCTTCTATGGCCACAACTATGGCGTCAAATCTTGCTGGCAGACTTGTCAAAACTTTTTCAACTATTCTTCTTTCCTCAAGTGTCTCACCATGAGACTTCATTTGTGTAACTAACCCAATTACATGTGTAAAAAATGAGTCTACATTCTCAGACTCTTTCATGTAAATTGTTTCAAAATCTCTTCTCAACATTTGTAATTTTGCTGTCTTCACCTTTCCCATGCCTTGGTAGGCTATTTGGAGGGTATACCATGCTTGCTTGGACTTTGTTGCTGCTACAATCCCTAGGAAGATACTTTCTTGAATAGCTTGAAAGATGTAGAAGAGGGATTTGGAGTTCTTCTTCTTGTTATCCCTCAACACATACTAATACAAATTGAGTGATATCATAATAAATACGAAGGAAAATTCAACTCATAACAGATAAGCGCTCTGAGAGGGAAAAATCATCATATAAAACACCTCCCTTAATTAAATGGAAAATTGACCTATTGGGGTGCACAATATATCGTGCCGTGTTTCGCAATTTGTTCAACAAAATCTCTAATGGGATGGTGAAGAGATTCCTTTGCAATTTGTTCAAAAGAAACTCTAATGGCATGCTAAATATTGGTTCCTTGTGAGGTGGGTACAGTTTGATGAAGATTGATTAATAAATAACAATGTGTTAGACACTACACACAAATGAGTGAGTAATTGGTTGCTCGATAACCACAAAATATTTATTATCGTAATTATTGAATATAATAACTATTTAGGAAAAATAATAACTACCTTTAGTTTGACAAATAGATTTATAATCAAGTTCACTGCCAAAAAAAGATTACAAATTTTCTCATCACTTAATTTAATATATAATTTTTTTTAATAAATTCAGTATAAAAATAAGACATTTTCTATTTTCTATTCCTAAGTTTTATACTCATTTCAAAAAGTTGAGATTGTTAATATAAAAATTTCAAAAGTTGAGATGGTTAAATTTCATATAATCACATTAAACATGGAATTTAAGTAATACAATCTTAATTTTTTTTTTGAATAAACATTATATTTACATTTGGGGGTTGGACGTATCGACGTTGTTCGACGTTGTTCGACGTCTAATCTGCATGATTCTGATCCGAATAGTGACAATACTTAGTACGAGTAGCTTGAGCGTTATCTAGAGTATTGACCAGATACCTGTTGCTAAACGTATTCTTCATCAAAGCCAGGCACCTGTGGCTGGTAAACTTATAGGATGGTCAACCCGTAATACCCTGAAACCTATGGATTGAAACCCTTCAATTGGTGGGTAGGAAAGTGTGTATACGACAATAGGTTAATTATTAATAATTATTTTTACATCAACATGATATATATAACATGACATGTAGTTCATATAGAGTTATGTGATGTGTATTAGTTTCAAGAATTTTGGAATGTGGGTTCAATTTGGCTCATAGCAAGGTTAACACTACAATCTCTTCTTCGAAAATAAAATTTTATTATTTTCTGGAATATTGGAAAGAGTGCAAACTTGGTATGGAGGATAGAAAAGTGAATAACATTAAGTAAGTATTCTCATTGGAATGTGTGTTGGGATTACAAAGTCAACACGATCAATAAAACATAGTTTTGGGCTATTATCAAGAATATTGGAATACGTGCAAACTGAATATGGAGCCTACCAAGTTTAACACCACCAAGAATATGCATTTTCCAACAATAAAATTATTCTTCATTTTTATCAAGATCATTAGAATGGGTGCAAACTCAATATGGAAGATGACAAGGTCAACGCCACCACTGACACCTTTTCTAGCAATGAAATGGATCCCTGTTATTTTCAAGAACATTGCGACGTGTGCAAACTCAATATGGAGGATGGAAAGGTCAACACCACCAAACAAGCACCTTTTCCACCAAAGAATTGACATAATTAACTAATAAATGCATGGAACAATCTCAATAACATTGGAGTGGCTGCAAATTCAACATGGAATATAGCATAGCCAATACTACCAAGCAACCACATTGTTTGGCAATAAAATTCACATGCATGGCATAATTTTAGTAACTTTAGGATTGGTGCAAAATGAATGGGAGGATAGCATGGTTAACACCACCAAGCATATCTTCAATGAAATTTATCGCAAAATCTCAACAACTTTACAATGGTTATAAAGCCAATATGGAGGATAGTAGCATAATACCGCCAAGCACACACCTTTTCAAGTAATGACATAGCAAGGAGTAAGTAACAGAACCATGACTAAATATCCTCAATGTTCCTAAAAGTTAGAATGGTTGAAAACATAATATGAAGGTTAACAAAGTCAAGAGCACCAAGAAAGTATTTTTTCTAAGAAATGCATGACACCACCTCAACAACTTTGGAATGAGTACAAAATCAAGCAAGTATTTGTTCTAGGAAATGCAAGACACGACCTCAAAAGTTTTGTAATGGGAACAAACTCAATAAAGAGAATATCAAAGTAAATACCACCAAGGAAGCACCTCCTCTAACCACGAATCAACAAATGTAAGCAAGACGAACCTAACAAGAAAATGATTTTTCCAAGAATATTATCAAGAACAAAAGGGAATTTTTTCAAGATATGAAAAGACAGCTACATAAAATAGTGTCAACCTCAATATGGATCACTTTTTTTCATTATGAAAATTTATTATAGAAGTTGAAAAAATATTAATTATGTGAATTTATCCTGTTATAATCTTAGATACAAAATTTGCATATGTTTAGATATTAATCTTATTGTCTACTAGATGTCATTATATTTAGTTCCATTGTGTGCTAAGTGTCATTATATTTAATTCCATTGTCTGCTAAGTGTCATAGTCAGTTTTGATTCTCATGAGATTACTTGAGTTTAGTTGATTTGTTGTTCAGTGTCACTGCACTCATCTATTGTTGATGTTTCCAATGTAATTCTATTTGACAAATTTTGAATATTGAAAACAATTGTTTTCTCCATTCCGATTTTCGAGTCTTTTCTCTATATACTTCCTCCTTTGCAATATTTAATATTGTGTCAGAGCCCAAAGTTGCATAATACTCTAGTGAGACCAGTGTGTCATCAGAAGTCATGACTTGGAGGATGAGCAAATCTAGAAGACTAAAAATCCAAGTGGTGGAGAAACTGCTGCAAGCGAGCCAAATTTTTTAGTGCGATTAAGTGCAATGATGGTGGAGAACTTACGAAACAATCAAATTTAGTGACCCAACTCACAATTGGTGTATTGGGAAGTGCGTTAACATCTCCACATCTAAGTTTGAAGGTTAAATTGGGGCATACAGTATTCGTAAGGCTAAAGTCAAAGCTACAAACAAAAATAGCTTATTTTATTCTTTAAAACGCCAAATCACGAATTGAACTTTTGTTAAAGACAAATTTTTAATATTTTTAAAGAGGAAATGTTGTCTCATTTCCAAGTGCGAAAATTCTTCCAAGTTATTCTTTAGAATGAAAAATCCTTCACGGATTACTATATCCTTGAGAAGTTTTAAAGGTCCTTAAACGACAAATCCTTCAGAAATTACTATCTCCTTAAGAATTTTTGAAAGGCCCTTTGTTTAGAAACGAAAAACCTTAAATAAAGGGTTCATTTTAAAAGTTTTCATTTAAAAAATGGGATAAAAGTTCTTTTAATTACATTTCATTTAAAAGGGAGGAAGCCCTCCTTTTAAAAAGGCGGGGATTTGTTATTAAAACAATAAAAAAATATTAAGTTTTTTTTAATAAAAAATTTGAATTTGTAAAGAGTTGAAAGAAAAGAGAGCTGCATTCTTTAAGGATATTTTTTTAAGTCTTAAAACAAGATTTTAAGAAGGGCATGCAAATAGATTAAAAAAAAATTGCTTCTTGTAGTGCTTTTCCACAAACCTAGATTTTGTTTGCAAAAACTTATGATTTTTTGTCCTTAAGAATGAAGAATTTTGTAAGCCCATGATTGTTGGAATACTTTGCATAATGATTATGTAGAGCCAAACCAAGAATCATTAATAGCCTTGAACAACAATCATAAGAATGTCGTTGTAGAACTCTGAAAGAAAGAGTACAGAGCCAAATGTTGGATACAAAACTCAGTTGATGACTCTATCTTCGACAAGATAGTTGACACATCAATAAAAAAATAATGTTGGGATATTTCAAAATTTGATTGTCAACGTAATGATACAATGAATATTGTTGAATTATAGACATTCAGAGCTTAGGTTGAAACCCTGAAGATGGCTGACAAAAAATGTGTACCAGTTCATGACTAGAGTCATGGACATAGCCAATAAGATAAAAATAATTGGTGAAATCATTACAAGACATAATGTTGTTGAAAACATTCCTTCAAAGCCTACCCAGGAAATATGGCATGGTTGTAACATCCATTCTAGAATACAAATATTTTACAAATTTCTTAGTAGAAGAGTTGACTAGATCACTTCTCACACAAGAAACAAGACTTAACCTAGCATAAGATTCCATGGAATAAGATTTCAAAGAACACCTATATTTTGGCAGAGGCTATGACAGAGGAAGAAAAGAACATTTTCATGCAACAGAGTAGTTGATACATTCACAAAAAAAAACACTAAGAAGGAGAACATGGAGAAAATATAATTTCCAATACTATTATTGCAAGAAATTTTGTAATTATAAACATCAATGAAGAAAGAAACAATGAGATAAAAAAAAGGAACTTTCCATCTCTCGAACAATAAAGGAGAATCCTTTGAAATAACGTTTCTTTCATGCTATATTTCTGAAGACAGTCACAAAAAGGACCTTGGGTTGTTGGAAAGTGGTTGTATCAATCATCTGACATGTAAACAAATTCTATTTTTTTTGCATTAATGCTTTCATAACATATGAAATTACTCTTGGATACCATCCTTGTATTAAAGTTGAAGGGAAAAGTAGTGTCCTTGTTCTTACCAAACAAAATCAGTAGAAATACATATATGATGTTTATTATGTTCCACATATGAAGTATAACCTCATTAGTGTAGGTCAATTGATAGAGCATGCTAATGATGTAATATTCCACGAGAAATCATGTTATATCTATGAAAAATCCCAATAGAATATTGATACAAAAGGTTGAAAAACCAAGAATAGGATGTTTCTTTTTTCTCTTAGAAGTCAAAATATCTCACACTATTTTTCCTAAAATGTGTCAATAATAGATGAGTCTAAGTCTGCTTCAGAAATATTAAATGGTCATTGACATACGTATTATGAATGAAAAATATTGTAACTGTGAAATAGTTATTCTAGAAACGCACAAAAGACATACTTTTTTGAAATATTCCACTAGAGAAAAAGAGCCTTTAGAGCTATTCCATACATATATATGTGGCCCAACAAAAACATAATATATTGGTGGCAGTTTTATTTTCTTACATTCATTTATGATTATAGTAGGAAGATATGGGTTGATTTTATAAAAAATAAATAAGATACTTTCTCAAGATTCAAAGAGTTAAAACTAGAAGCAGAAAAGTAGAGTGGAAAGCCTTGAAAAGTCCTCACGTTAGACAAAGGAGAAGAGTACAACACCAATGAATTCAAATATTTTTGTCAAAAACAAGGAAAGATCATGCAAAACACAACACTATATACTCCATAACATAATGCAATAGAAAAAAAGGAAAAAACAGATAATCATGAATATGACTAGATGTATTCTTTGTGATAAGAAGTTTTTGAATGACTATTAGGCTAAAATAATTTGAAAAATAGTATATGGTGTCATCAAATCGCCAACAACTAGTCTCCAAGATGCAGTACCTCAAGAAGTATGGGATGGTAAGAAGGCGAATTTATATCACTTCAGGTTTTGTATCAATAGCTTTCGCATATGTTCCTGAGTATATAAGAAAGAAGGATAATGGTAGGAGTGAAAGATGTATTTTCATAAGCTATAGTGAGGAGTCAAAGGCCTATATACTTTATAATCCTGTTACTAAGAATTTTGTTTTAAAGAGAGATGTTAATTTTTTTTTAAATAAATCTTGGTATAATTGAAGCTTTAAATAATCTTGTTTATTCACCACAACTACCAATATTACAGGTCCAAGAAGATACATACAACTATTAAAATGGTACATCTTCCAACAGTCAATGTACCAATGATTAAATATATTCTAAAGAAAATAAGAAAACAAGAAGCATTATAGAAATATACGAGCACGCGTATCCATTTGATCAACAACATATGTTTTCCTTTCGTTCATCTCAACCAACCCATTTTAAAGAATAATTTTAATAAAAACGTTGCTTTGATGCAATGAACCAAGAAATTTTTGTCATAGAGAATAACCATACTTGGGAATTAGTGGACCTCCCAAGAGATAAGATAAAAATTGGTGTGAAATGGGTATATAATACCGAGATGAATGAAAGAAGGAGAAATTGATAACCATAAGGAAATGATGGTTTCCAAAGTATTCTCACAACAATTTGGTGTCAAGTATGGTGAAACATTTGCTCCAATATCATGGTTAGACTTTGTCATAACCATTTTATCCACAGCATCTCAACGTAAATTGAAATTATATCAACTTGATATAAAATCTTCTTTCTTAAATGGTATATTACTGGAAGAATTTTATGTGGAGCATCCTCCTAGCTTTGAAGTTATAGTAGAGGAGAAAAAGCCGTACATTTCGAACAACTATTTGTATGGCTTGAAACAAGCTCCAAGAGCTTGGTATAGTCGCATCAACACATATCTCATAAAAGTTGGTTTTTATAGAAGCAACCATGAGACAACGTTGTATAGGAAAATTCATGAAGGAAAAATTATCATTATATGCCTTTACATTGATGATATTATTTATACATGCAATATGACCTTATAATACTTCAAGGAAGAAATGATTTTTTTTTTTGATATGAATGATCTGTAGGTCGTGAAATACTTCTTAGGCATTGAAATTTAACAATATGCTAATGGTATTTTTGTTGGTCAATAAAAATATGCCACAGACATCCTATAAAATTTCATAGTGACCAATTACAAACCCTGATTTATTAAGGCAATAAGCTGAGCATACAAGATGTCTCACCCCCACTTTATTCCACATTGTATAAAAGTCGACTTAGTAGTCTTTTCTATCTCATTATAACTAGACCCATTATCATCTTTGCAACTAGTTTCGTCTCTAGGATTTTGCAATCACACAATATTTCTTATTTGAAGGTTGAAAAAATGATCTTAATATATATTACAGTGCAGGGAAAATTTTAAGGATGGAAAATTATTTTGAAGTTTAAAAAATTAGCGAATCTCACTAGTCCCTAGTATGAAAAATATAAAATGCTTATTGATGTATTTGTAAAATTCTTCTAATTTATAATGATATTATATATTTTCTATATAATTTTGGCGATTTTTAAGGTAAAATAATTTTATATTGTAAAATTTGGGCGAATCACTTTTATAAAAAAAATCGAAATTGGCGAATCTTTTTTTTTTGGAAAAAGCATGGAAAATTAGCCCACCTATGAATATTAGCCCCTAAAATTTTCCATGTTACAGTGACCCTAGAGTATGGTTTTATCGAAACACATTTTGAATATAACTCAGTTTCAAGTTATACAAACAATGATTACGAAAGAAATTTAGATGATCACAAAAGGACCCTAGGGTACGTTTTTCATCTTGGAAACAATCTAATTTCATGGGAATACAAGAAACAAACATTCATTTCAATATATTCAATAGAAGAAGAATATGTAGTTTCCACTTAAACAACTTATCAAGCAGTGGGGCATAGAATAATATCGTAAGATATTTCAAATGTTCAGAAGGAGCCAACTATGATTTACTGTGATGACAATTCTACAATTTCTTTATCAAAAAATCATGCCTTCCAGAAAAAGAGCAAGAACATTGACACACATTTTCATTTCATCCATGAGCTTCTAAATAATGGACAAATATTCATTTCTTTTTGTGGTTGAAAATATTAACTAGCAGATATTTTCACAAACCCTTTGGGAAAAAATGTATATAAATTTCAAAGAGAGAGTCTAGGCATTATAAATGCCACTACTTGTAGCAGTTGAGATTAATAGGTTCGTTGAGATGTTAATCTCACTATCTACTAGGTGTCATCATATTTAGTTCCATTGTCTTCTAGGTGTCTTTTGTAGCCGCTATTACCCCCCTCCAAAATTTTGGCCCATGATTTGATTTTGGAGCCTACCTTCTATCGAAAAGGACTCATAATTCATTGTCATCAAGTATTAATGTTGATGCTGAAGACTTATCATTCTATACACTGTTTGTGATCTATTATTTTTACCTTGATCTAAAACTCTTTTCACAAGAGCCATATCCTACCTTGACCTTGTAGCATTGCAAGTCTTTCCTCTAGGAACTATGAAATCTAATTTCTATAGAAATTGTGCTACACTTTCAGGATCTGAATTATGCAATCATGGAAGACATACCAACTTTGAGCTCAAAAACTGTGTAAAATATTGTCTTCCCCTCAAAAACTGCACAATTCACTGAGGCAAGGAATTGCACAAACCCTTAATCTTTGGAATTGGACAATCCCATCTGCTACTGTGAATGGGAATTTTTCCAAAATATCATAGTTGGCATCACTAAAAAATAGGACTTGCCCAATTAATCTCTGGTTAAGTCCACTAAATTTCTAATTATGATTGTTAGACAAGTGGTACATTTTCATTGATTTTAGGCATGTGTGTCATAAACCCTAACCCACATAGATATATTTAGTAGATGCCCCTAGAGCTAATTTTCACACTTGATCTTGGAGCTCTAGCCTTCCCAAGGATATCAAGCAACTTTCGGCTAATTTTGTAGCGCTTTTCCAGGTAAGTTTTGCATGCTTTGCTTTTGTCATTTATTTTCTATAAATTTCTTTTCGGGTAGAATTATAACTTATATTAGCTTTTACAAGAGTATTTTTGCTCCATCGTTCACATTTTTGAAGTGTCGCATTGAGTTTTTTCCTTTTTCCACCATCACTTGCTGCTACTGGGTCACTCTGTGCATGTTTTTTTTTTTCATTTGGCATGATTATTTCTGGAACTTAATGTTCACTAATAAATATTCCCCTTAGCTAGATATACATTCCTTGCATCCCCAACACTCATATTCTTCATTGTTTTCTCTCCTTCTTGGGCAGATCTTTGAAATCATGGCCATATGTTTCCTTCCTTAACTCCACATTTTGCATATTCAAGAGGAAAGATCCGATCTTGGCCTCTGAGAATGCATAATGCAAAATCACTGGCCTTCCCAATTTCAAATTTTGCAGTCCCATGCCTTAGCCCTCACCCTCAGCTACTAAGACTACGCAAATTGCGGTTCCTTCCCTCAATCTTCCCAACTGAGACTATAGATTACACATTCTCAAGCCTCTAGCTTCCACCTTCTCCACTAAGAATGTGTAATGCACAGTCTAAGAGCCTAGTATCTCATGTTCAACCTAGGAATTACACAATCTTTCCTCTCAGTATGTGAGTTGCTACCTTGATCTTGTTCAATAGATTGTTTTTCTTGAGCTAATTCATTTTTTCCATGACTGTATCTTCTCATGCAGGTACTATATATATTTTTAGCTTATCTCTCTCTTCATCATTTTTTATCATCATGGTTCCAAAGAGATCCACCTCAAAAGACACCAAAGAGAGCAACACCCGTGAGACAGTTCAGAGTGTCCATGTCACTATGCCAGTGCTTTCAGATTATGAACTATTTTCTGAGAAATATTTAGACATTACATGGCACATATTAAAAGATGCATTCATGAAAACCAAATACAAAGGATATGTTGAAGAAAAATAGGTTTAAATAAATGCCTATAAGTTAGGATTACATAATATTTCATGTAGGTTTGCGACCTTCTTGTGCGCAAACATTGTCAAGTAGATCTCGTCATGCTCAGATGCAAAGAACATGATCCTCAGCAGTGCTAGTGGACAAAGGCTTGCCTCTTTTATGGTACATTATTTTTCGATTATGTATCATTTGTTTTTTCCATAAGTCTACATGGATTTCCACTTCTATGCAATCACCAGTTACTTGAGCACAAAATATGTCATCAAAGGTTAGCTGAAAGATCCATCAAACTCCTTCAGACACCCAAAAAAATTTATAAGACTAAATCTTTTCGAAAGGCATTTTAGTACTTGTTGATTCTACGTTTCTGGATCACTAGAAAAAAGAGTATTGAGACCTTTCCCAAAATTTGGGACTTCTTACTACATAAGATTTTGAATGAATGAAAACCATTTAACTGGTTGGACTTGTTGGCTCAAGAGTTGAAGATCCATGTGAATAATTCCAATAACCCTCGAAAGGGTAATCAAGCTAGGTTCTACATGTCTTCTTACTTTTTGGATGTGATATGCGCTCATAACTCTTTTTCTTGCAAGAGTTGGACTTGGCCACCAAAACAGCATGTTGTACATATTTACTACAAGCTGCTTCTGAAGTGAAAACTACAAATATGTCATGGAGAAATTAACTTATCACTTCCTTAACCAAATTTACAATATTATATTTGAGGAAGAGTCACCTTGAATGTCACGTGAGGTAATGTAAGAAGTGTCAAAATCAACTTATTGATTTGCCTCATGGAATGGCACTTACCTTAAAGTGTTAAGCAGTAAGGATTTTTCACATATGCTACCAAGGTATGTCAATGAAAAATTGGTCATGCAAGAAGTAGCTTATCATATTTCTACAAGTTTGTGAAGAGTGTTGCAGAGGAAGAAAAGGCACCTTGGCCCACTCTTCCTTTGAGAATTGAATTGTACGAGATCATGAATCTAAAGAATGCAGAGGCCGAAGGAAAATAAATAGGGAAATTCACATTTGGTCAAATGGAATATCACCCATATGATCTTAGGAGTGTGTGCAAGTAACATTTTACAAATATACATTTTATTTGGCTAAGCAGAAATTATTCACTTATTCCTATCCTGAGGAGGAAAGGATAAATAATTTTTACAATGCATTTAAGTTTCACAAACAAGTCATCTTTGCACATACAACATAGATTGATCCTAAAAAAGAAGCCACTGAAGAAGCTAGACCAACAAAAATGTGCATCTAAATGAGAAAAATGGGAAAGAGTAAGGTTATATACAACCTAGAAGAAGAGGAGAGGCATAAATTTAAAGGAGATACCATCATCACGAAAGTGATTATAGGAGCATAAAGAAAAAGGAAGAAGAGTAAGCAGGAGGAATAACTAAAGTAGAAGGAGTAAAATGAACAAAAGGAATGAGGAGGCAAAAACAAGAAGAAGAAAGGCAGAGAAAAGAAGAGGAAGAAGCAAAACTAAAGAAAGAAGAAAAAGAGAAACAAACTGGCTAATTGAAGAAGAAAGCAAACAATTGCATGATGAGGAACTTGATCAAGAAATTAAAGATCTAATATTGGTCCTGGATATGGAGGTAGAACCAAATTAGGTAAACCATGATGTTAATCTCATGCCTTTCACTCATCATATCACCACTCAATCTCCTCCTCCTCCTACAATAGAGGAAGCTCCAAGTGAAGAAGAGAAAATTTCTCCTCTTGACGAAGGTTCGATGATAGATATATACAACTTCACCTATGATGAGATATAAAACAAGATCATATAGGATAAGAAAAAACAATTTTTCGATCATGATGGACACCAGCAAGAATCCAGCAAGAATCCATGTGCACACCAGCAAGAAAGGTGATCATGATGGGCACCAACAAGAATCCATAAGACATTGCCCCAGCCAACTTAGCCTTCATAGGAGCCTCCAAGTCAAACACAAAATTCTTGATATCTGAGATCGTACAAATGGAAAATAAATTAGAGGTTGCAAGGCAAAAGGTTAAACAAATTTGGGCATAGGTCTAGAAAGAAACTCCTACATAGGTGTATCTAGAAGAACTCAAGGAAACCAAACTTGGTGAAGTATCGACCTCAGGAGAGACCATGGTGAACCTCTATGAGGAGCTTTTTATTATGCAAAAATCAATTGTTTTCTTGCATGACATGCAACAAAAGTGTAGGGATAATGCTAAATCACTCAAGGTTGTTTATACAGCCAGCGGTGATGTGCATGAGTGGGGAATGTAGTATAGAGGTGCAACTCTTGATTTGGTGAAGAAGACAATGAAATAGGCTGAATTGGAGAAAGTATAGGTTCGAATGCTCATCCAAAGAAATAAACAACTCGACTCATTCATCACCAACATTCAAGCCTCTTCTGCACAAGTATATAATAGTGTGGATTTCAGAGTCAAGTCACAGAAGATCCCTATAGTTGGCTCACTCACCAAAGCTAAAGGGAGGAACAAGATCAGAGAGGAGGGTGATTAATACTTGTCCCAAATATAGAATATCGCTACCAAGGAAGAATTATAAGTTAATGTTAGTTTTTGTAGCATCGGATGTGATCTATTCGTGAGATTTTATGGAGAGGTTAGAATACATGCATTCTCCAATATACAAAAATCATTTCTAGAAATTCCACCTAGAGATGATCTAACTATATTAATTAGTAAGTTTTTAAATATTTCCTAACTATAATCTTGGGGAATATGGTTAATTAATCATAAATAACTAATTCATGGTGTGACTGTTCTAGAAACTCATATGGATTGACAAAGAAATATTTTGGACCATCGATGATGCTTTAATCTTGGTGTTTGGTGCTACAACATAAGATTATAAGAAGAATTCGATGGGTAGATGGAAAAAACACAAGTGTAGTTACTTAGTTGCCCAGGTAGATCAATTTTATCAGTTTTTAGGATCTAGTAGGGGAGATAGAGCCAGAGGGTGAGTAGCAAGTGAGAGATAGAGGGTAGTATCAGATGTTAAGAATCTAGATTTATGGATTCAAGAAGAGATGGTGTGACGAAGAGCGCAATACACTATATTTATATGCATTCATTGCACGGAGAGTGATGCATAGGTACCAACGTATAGGTAGAGGGTTCATCTCAAGGTCAAGAAGTCATTGTGGAGAGCAATAAATTTCTTATAAAAATGTTCTCAATATTTTCCTCTATTTAAATTGTGAGAATTCTTGTGCTCAGATTTATTGCCAAACATCATTAAGAAAACCCTCATATGTTGCACTAGTTTTCCCAAAAATGGGTTTTTTTTTCACGCAATATTGTCCAAAAATAACTCTCTTAATTTTTTTTTTGTGTGTTCTAGAATTTCTCTGTTTCCAACATTTTATTTTCCACAGTAATTTATTGTGAAAATTGCAGTAATAAAGTTATTCAATATTTTCCATATAAAATAAATTGCATAATCAAATTGATAGTTAGATGAATATTTTACATTTATTGCAATAGGTGAAATTCTCACATGGTACTAGAGTAGATATGATCAACTAGAGAGCTTAGTAGAAGAGAAATGATGAGTTTCATTTCTCAACATGATTAGCATTTCAAATCCCTAGACAAAAGTGTAGTCCCTTGGCCAAGAAGTCATAATTAGTGAGGAAAATACATTTTTTATGAGTGTCAGAAATAAATAATTTCTGCGGATGAATGGACACGAGAGGTAGATGGAGATGTTGAACCCTTAGTTAAACTGAGAGAGGGGGGGGGGGGGGTGAATCAATTTATTGCATTCAAGGTCCTGTAAAACTTTCTTTTACACTTATTTACATCTTCAATTTGTGATCAACTTAATGTACAATGGAACAATGATCTTAATAAGTGAGCAACAGGTATTAAGTAGATTAAATACAGAATATCAACACATAATCATCATGCACATAGACAATGGATATAAGTGGAAACCCATAAGGGAGAAAACCACATATTATTATTGTTGTGATGCAAAGGCAAGCTCCAACTCCCTCTCACCACTGATTTTTTGTAGGCTCCAACCTACAGGAGGCTACTACCTCAATTCTGCAAGCTACAACTTACAAGGAAGCTCCAACTCCCATCTATTTTCTATAGGTTGCAACCTACAGGAGGCTCCTACCTCAGCTAGATACAATTGAACATATATCATGCTACAACTTGATATGGAAGCACCAACTTACTCACACAATACTAAAACAACATGTTGATTTACCTGGATATCAGCCCCATTATATTCCTTCTTCATTGTTTTCCTCCATCCTTCATATCTGCCTTATATTATCTCTGGATCTTCACAGTTCGTTTTTTTGCTCCTTCTTCTTCTTACACTCTTTAAAACCCTTATACTACTAATTCTCCTCACCCTTTTATTTTGGCATATTATAATAACATCATTTATAGAAATCATCTCATAGTTGTTTGCATTCCATATGGGAATATGAAATGAACAGGTATGACTCTTTGCATTCCACCTTCTCATTTTCCCGCTTAACACTTCTGGATGTTACAATACTATGTACTCAATTTAGTATTACAGGGGAGATTTTTTATTTGCCTTCAGAGACTTGCCTTTGCATCACATACACTAAAGATAATTAGTTCATTTACATTGATAGTTACAGCAAATATGTTTCTCTTAACCCTTTCATCTCTTGGCTCGCTGTGTATTTGTCTTTTTGCTGCTGTCACTACCTTTTTAGTTTCTGCTATTTATATTCTAGATCTGTTGCATAATTACCCTATTTCATCTGTTATATGTGTCTTTTGTGCTGCGTTCACCCACACTTTGCATATAAATTTAATTATACGTATCCATATGAACATCAACCATAACCTTAACACCAATTTGTCACATATTCTGAATACAGAATTCTTTCATGCTTTACCTTGGCTTTTATCCTTTGACTGAAATTATTCATCATGGCATGTTAATAATACCATAATCTATGACCTTGTTTAAGACCCATCATAACCAAATATATTAAAACCATGCATTCCACTCTATAATCATATAACCTTTAATATATAAAAAAATTGTAAAGGTTTATCTTTCCGCCAGTCTTGCACATATATCGATGCCGCATCCCCAGTTAAATGATTTTCATCGATCCTATTCACAATCCGACAGTCTTCATCATATTGCAAATCTCAAAGTTTATTAGCCTTCCATACTTTCGTTAAATGTACCACAGTTTGATCATATAAATACACTTGGGTCCCACATCTTTTTACCTTAGTTAAAAGAATGTCAACATCTTATTTATCTGGACCCACTTGCAACTTTTAATTAAATACTAAAGTGCCAGTCATATATCAACAATGGCTCCATCAATCTGTCCATCCTCAGCATTAATAATCAAACATTACCATAAGTTATAAAAACTTTATAACCTACCATTCCACTAATTTATTACTTTTCACATATACTGATGCTCGTTCAATAGGCCTGCATATATATAAATATACAGGCCACAGCTTTACAAACTCATCTTTTCGCCTTCCTTGTATCTTTTCACTTTTCAAAAACCTATGGTTATACACCATGATAAATATCCTCTCTATATAATTTGATTTATACTTTGGTTAAAAATAATTACCAACGTATATATGTTGGGTCCCACAACGATTTTCAATGCATCTTTGCCCATGATCTATCCACTTCCCATCCAACAGCAGTTGCATTCCATCAAACATGATATTTAATGTTTTAAACAGATATTATTTTAAACGTGCCTTTTTCACTGTCGGGTGCACACCTTTCATTAACCTCTACGCAACTTCTGATGCGAACACCGTCAGATCTTTGCATCCTTTGATCGGATGGCTATCGCATAAAATTAAGCCCGACAACTTATGCTTCAAAACTAATGCAAAATATGTCGTATTTCTTTGCGACGTGTCACGTCCGGAGGTCTATTGCGTTCATTTCATCTTTTACCACTTACCACTTTGGATGAATGCAAATACCACCGTCAGTTTGTGAAACCACTCACACTGTTTACGAACACTTGTTTCAATCGTATCCACTCATTTATTCATACATTCTGCATTTCGCCTTTCAATTTCGTTCATTGATCCTTTATATCCAACGGTTGTTGTGCTCATTTCATTCCGCTCCACTGTTCCATAAATTATGCCGATAACCAGAGATTTCTTCTTCTGCCACTATTTGATTGAATGTTACACTATAACACAGCTCCAAACACCCTCTAACCTTCTTACTCTACATAGTATGATTTGGATATCAAATTGCAGGGTTATGTTATAACAATTTCAAGGGCATCAATCCATTCAATGGTTGATGCTCAATTTGGACATACACTTTCTATTAGAATTCAATTTCAATTAAATGTTCACTTCTTAAACACATAGTCTCATGCCATTCCTTTGAATTTGCCTGATTCATCTGCATACATATATATTGTGCCAAACCCTAATTTACACATGAGTTAAAACTAAATCAAGCATTCAATCAATGAATTTGGAACCTGTTATCTGTATTAACAATAAATATTTACATAGGAGTTATTTTCTAGCCTGATATTTTAATCAGTGGAATTTCTGTCTATTTTTCTCGTAGGCTTACAAAACAAAAACCTAACTGTTCAAAAAAAATTCTTCCTATATAAACCCTCCTCTTGTAGCCTCTACCACTTTACTTTATTTCTCTGCAATAGTTCCATCTGAATCTGATCTGATCCCTTATATTGGTGATTGTCCTTTCTGCTCCTTTCCGATCAATGACAATATTTCCAACAGTCTCCCCCTTTGGCATTGATGGAAATACTCCAATGCTTCCTCCAAGACTTCCTCTGCTTGATTTTCAGAAGGCCCTTTCTTCTTTTTCTTGCTTTTCCTCCCCCTTTGACATCAATGACAAAGGGTTGCACATTTCCCAATGTAGCTTTGATCTTTTCATTTCCTTTGATCTTGAGGACCTGTCCCATGCACTGCTCCATTTTTCTAGCTCTTTTATTACAATTTATTGACTTCTCTCCCCCTGGAGTGATGCTTTCTTATCTGATATTGACTATCACTTGTCTTCTTCACTGATCCTGTTTCTTGTATGCAACCCTTGTTATTGTTATTATTATTTTCAATCATATTAGAGAGTAACATCTGCAGACACTACCCCTAGTTTGTCTCTTACATATTCGAATGGTTCTTTAGCAAGATTTTTTGTGAATATGCCTACTATTTGTTCCTTTGTTGGTACATATTCCAACTTCACCAATTTCTATGCTACTTGTTCTCTGAGGAGGTGGCACTTTATTGGGATGTGCTTTGTTTTTTAATGAAGTACAAGATTTTTTTATATACTTATTGCACTTGTATTATCACATTTGATAGAAATGGGTTCACCAATGCTTACCTTCATGTCTTGGAGAGTTTGTTTCATCCACACTACTTGTGTGCAAGATGCTGCTGCTACTATGTATTCTTCTTCTGATGTAGATAGAGAGATAAAATTTTGCTTCTTTCTTAACCATGCCACCAAAATTTTTCCAAAATAAAATGCACCTCCACTTGTGCATTTCCTTTCATTCACACAACTGGCCCAATATGCATCTTTTTATGCTTTCAATGTAAAGAATTTTCCTTTTGGTTACCTTAGGACATAATGTGCAGTTCCTTACAGATATTTAAATATTCTCTTGATTGCAAGTATGTTATTTTGTTTTGGTGCTGCTTGATATCTTGCCACAAGACCTACTGCCAACATAATGTCTGGTCTAAAAGTAGTTAGGTATAGCAGACTTCCTATCATGGATTTGTAAAGTTTTTGATCTACATCTGCAGATCCATCATTAGCACAAAGTTTGCATTCAATGATCATGGGAGTTGACACAGGTTTGCAGTCTTCCATTTGAAACCTTTTCAACACTTCTCTTAAGTATTTTTCTTGTGAAATGAATATTCTTGTGTTCTTTTGTTGAATTTTAAGTCCTAAATAGAAGGTGAGCTCTCCAATCACAAACATCTCAATTTCTGATTTCATTTCATCAGCAAATCCTTTTGCTAACTCATCTTTGTTGCTACCAAACATGATGTCATATAAATACACTACTACAATTAAGAGTTCATTTTCATTAGCCTTTATGTACAAATTGTTGTCTACTCCTCCTTTCTTGAACCCTTGTTCTTGCAAGTATTTTTCCAACCTTGAATACCATGCACAAGGAGCTTGTTTCAAACCATATAAGGCTTTCTTTTATCTGCACACATAGTCATGTTTATCTATTAAGGAGAATCCTTTAGGTTGTTCCATGTAGACTTCTTCCTATAAGTCTCCATTCAAGAAGGCAGACTTCACATCCATTTGGTATACCCTAAAATCATGATAGCATGCAAAGGCCAAAAACATTCTGATTGCTTCCATTCTAGCTACAAGGGCAAAGGTTTCATCATAGTCAACTCCTTCAATTTGAGAACACCCCTTGCATACAAGTCTGGCTTTATTTCTGATTACCTACCCTTGTTCATTCATGTTATTCTTGAATATCCATTTTGTGCCAATGACATTTTTCCCAATGGGTCTTGGAATTAACTCCTAGGTATTGTTCTTCTCAATTTTGTCTAGTTCTTCATTAATATCATTTACCCAGTTTTTGACTTTGTTGGCTTCTTCGAACTTCTTTGGCTATATTTGAGATAGCATGCCTAGGTATACTTCTTATGTCTATTCAGCAAGTTGTCTTGTTGTATGGACTCCCACACTGTTGTCCCCAATGATTTGATCTTCTGGAAGGTTCTTTTGAGTGTGTCTTGAGGGACCTTTTGACTTTAATTCAGTATCTTATGTTGTCTTGCTATGTTCATCATTATTTTGGTTCTCAGCCTCATGATCATCTGGAGGATTGGCGTAGCTTGTGCTTCTTGTTCTATTTGGTAGATCTTCGTCAAATCTTACATCAATGCTTTCAAAAATTTTGTGCAGTATTTTGTTGTAGCACCTGTAGCCATTACTCTTGGATGCATATCCTAAAAATATTCCTTCATTAGCTCTTGCATCAAACTTCCCCAGTTTTTCATCATTATTATGAAACACTTGCTTCCAAAGACTCTAAACTGCTTGATTGATGTGGGTTTACCATGCCATAATTTGTAAGGAGTCTTATTGTTGGGTATGTGTTATATTATTTCCATGACTAAGCACGCATGGGGGGGTAAGAGGGGGGGTGATAGCCCCCCCTGTCGGGGTCCGGGGCAGCGTGCCGGCGAAAATTTTTTGGTCCTTAATTTCCGGTGGGTAGTCCGCGTCCATGGTTTTGTGCATGGTTTTGCACATGGTATTGGGGTACGATGGTTTTTTTGGCCCCTGGTATTTTTGTAGATCCGGTCAAGGGAACTACGGTTATGTTCTAATCCAGGGTTTATGGATTGGGGTTTATGTATGCTTCGTCATGTATTTATATGTGTGTTGTAACACTAAAAGGAATATAATGAAAAATCAAGCTGGTCGTCCCGATTTGGGATCCAGGGGAAAATCTCTGTGTTGATCTGTTTTATGTTTTATGCTCTCGCTATTGTTTATTTTCTGTTATAAGATTCGTGTGTAGATAATTGTTGTTCAGGGTTAAAACCTACATTTGGTATCGGAGCTGTTTCAGCTTCAAGGGGATGCCTTTGCTGCTGAGGGTTTTTTAGTTTGGGCCTGAGGTAGACCCTGTTCAGTGGGAGATCTGCGGGATCGATTCTTGCGGTGAGAGAAGATGGCGAGCGGCGGAAAGATAGAGATCGATAAATTTAATGGTCAGCGTTTTGAGTTGTGGAAGCTCAAGATGGAGGATCTGCTGGTGGATAAAGATCAGTGGATCGCGGTAGATCCAGGTACTAAGCCAACAGGAATGTCATATGAAGACTGGAAGAAACTAGATCGGAAGGCTAAAAGCACAATACGGTTGTGTGTCTCAGATTCGATATTGTTGAATGTATCTGGGGAAGCTACGGTGAAGACCTTATGGGAAAAGCTAGGGACTTTGTACCAATCTAAGTCTCTGGTGAATAAGTTGTTCCTGCGGAAAAAGCTCTATAACCTGAGGATGAAGGATGGAGACTCGGTGACAGAGCATCTGAATGCCTTCAATACTGTGGTAAGTCAACTGTCATCTGTTGATATTAAAATCTCAGATGAATATAAGTGCATCAGTTTGTTGTGTTCTCTACTAGACTCGTGGGACAGTCTGGTTATCGCAATAGGTAGCAATACAACTACCTTGAATTTTTATGACATTGTCTCAGCCTTGTTGTCGGAGGAAATGAGATGGAGAAATATGGAGGGTCAGAATGGAGATGCCTTATCTGTACGAGGAAGATCCCAGAACAGAAACAAGAATAAGGGTTCGAGTGGGAGATCCAAATCTAGAGGGAGATCTAAATCTCCTGGAAAGTTTGTAAAGGTGTGCCGGAAATGCGGAAAGGAAGGGCACTACAAAAAGGAATTCAGATCTAAAGCTCCTGAGAAAGGAAAGGGATATGATGATGCTCCTTCTACAGAGGCAAAAACCACCTCGGATGAAGGTGGGGATGTGTATTTGGCTTCTTCTTCAAATACACATGTAGATCATGAGTCATGGTTCATTGACTCAGGTGCATCCTTTCACTTCACTCCCCATAGGGAGTGGTTCTGCTAGTATGAGAAATATGATGGTGGTGATGTCTTCCTACGGGATGATAGGAAGGCCAGAATCGTTGGACGTGGAAAGTTCAAGCTGAAGCTGGAAGGTGGGAGGATTAGAACACTTCCTGGTGTTCTGCATATTCCTACATTGGCCAGAAATCTGATTTCTATAAGCAATATGGATGATGCAGGTATAAAAATAGTGTTCGAGAAAGATGCCTGCAAGATGGTTCGGGGAGCACTGGTATTAATGCAGGGAGTTCAGACTGGAACTCTGTACAAGCTACAAGGTAGCACAGTTATTGATGGGTGTAATAGTTCTGTGGTTCCTAAAAGTGGGACGAAAAGCCTAGCTGTGTCTGGAGAAAAGACCATGCTATGGCATCAAAGGCTTGGACATATTAGAGAGAAGGGCCTTCAGATACTGCATAGAAATGGTATGGTAGAAGGTATGTATAATTGCTCTCTGGATTTCAATTTCTGTGAACATTGTGTATATGGGAAGCAGAATCGGGTGAGTTTTCCCTCTGGTGCTAAGAGGGCGAACAAGATATTAGAAATTGTGCACAATGATGTGTTTGGGCCTGTGTCAGTTCCATCACTGGGCAAGTCTGTGTACTATGTTTCATTCATAGATGACTTCTCAAGGAATACATGGATATATTTCTTGAGGAAGAAATCTGAAGTCTTTGACAAATTTAAAGAATTTAAGGCTCTGGTGGAAAACCAGACAGAGAAGAAGATAAAGGTGCTGAGGACAGATAATGGTGGGGAGTTCTGCAAGAAGGAATTTGAAGAGTTCTATAAGAAGTGTGGTATAGCACGACAGAAGACTACTCCATACACACCGTAGCAAAATGGAGTTGCAGAAAGAATGAACAGAACACTGATGGAAAAGGCAAGAAGCATGCTCAGTGGTACCGGGTTAGGACAAGAATTCTGGGCAGAGGCAGTGGAGACTTCATGCTATCTGGTTAACATATCACCTTCATCAGTGTTGGAGGATAAGACCCCACATGAGGTATGGACTGGTAAGAAACCTTCTCTTTCACATCTAAGGGTATTTGGATGTGATGCATATGTACATGTTCCAAAGGAGAAAAGGACCAAGTTGGATAATAAATTTGAAAGGTGCATCTTCATTGGGTATAAGGATGGTTTAAAGGGTTACAAGCTTTGGAACCCACAAACAAGGAAGGTTGTGTACATCCGAGATGTGGTGTTTAGAGAAGTGAAAGATGTTGTTAAACATGAAGTCCTACCAAAGGAACCTGAGAAGATAGAGTTTGAGTTAAAGGAGGATGAATCAGACTCTACAACAGAAGAAGACTCAGAAGATGAAGAGCCACAAACTCCAGCTTTGAGAAGATCAGTTCGAGAAAGAAGGCAACCAGAAAGGTATAGTCCATCTGATTTCTGTTTAGGTTTTTCCTTAACTATAACTGATGATGAACCCAGAACTGTCAGGGAGGCAGTAGATTCAGAGGATGGAAAACTATGGAAGGAGGCCATGGTTGATGAAATGACATCCTTGCACAAAAACGATCCATGGGATTTGGTGGAGTTGCCGGCTAGAAGGAAGCCCATTGGGAGAAAATGGGTGTTTAAAAAGAAGATGAATGTAGAAGGCAAGGTGGAGAAATACAAAGCTCGGTTGGTAGAAAAAGGTTATTCCCAGGTGCCGGGAATTGATTTTGGTGATATTTTTTCTCCTGTTGCCAAGGTTACTTCTATTAGATTACTTTTATCTGTTGCTGCTGCATTTGATTTTGAGATAGAATAGATGGATGTGAAGACAACATTTCTTCACAGGGATCTAGAAGAGGAGATCTACATGAAGCAACCTGAAGGCTTTATGGTGAAGGGTAAGAAAGAACTAGTATGCAAGTTGAAGAAGTCTCTCTATGGGTTAAAACAGTCACCAAGGATGTGGTATCAGAAATTTGATACCTATATACGGGGACTTGGCTTCACCAGAAGCAAGGAGGATCACTGTGTTTATTTTAAATTAATTGGTGACCGTGTTATTTATTTTGTCTTGTATGTGGATGATATGTTGCTGATTGGAAATGACAGAGAAATTATCCAAGATTTGAAGACCCAACTGTTCTCCAAATTCGACATGAAGGATCTTGGTGCTGCAAACTATATTTTGGGCATGGAAATTAAGAGAGATCGTGCAAAGAGGAAGCTCTGGTTAAACCAGAGGAAGTATGTCGAGACTATATTGCAGAGGTTCAATATGCAAGATAGTAAACCGGTGAATGTTCCTATTCCTGTAGGTGTAAAGCTATCTGTTGAACAGTGTCCCAAGACACAAGAAGAAGAGGAGGATATGTCCCGTGTTCCATATGCAAGTGCAATGGGTAGTCTGATGTATGCAATGGTCTGTACTAGACCAGACATTGCACATGCAGTGGGAGTATTGAGCAGGTTTATGTCAAACCCAGGGAAGGAGCATTGGACAGCAGTGAAGCAGGTTTTCAGATATTTACGTGGCACTAGTGATTATGGCTTGTGCTACCAGGGAAGACCGAGATTGGAAAGAATGTTGGACATTCATGGTTTTGTTGATGCAGACTGGGCTGGAGATCTGGACCAAAGAAGATCTACAAGTGGGTATGTGTTTAGCCTATTTGGAGGCGCAGTCATTTGGATGAGTAAAAGACAGTTTGTAGTGGCTCTTTCAACTACAGAGGCAGAATACATAGCAGCCACTCATGCAAGCAAGGAAGCAGTTTGGTTGCAGAGATTGTGTTCAAGTATGGGGTTGGTACAGCAAGCCATAAGGATAGACTGTGATAGCCAAAGTGCAATTTTCTTGGCTAAGAACCCTGCTTATCATTCAAAGACAAAGCACATTGATGTTCAATATCACTTTGTTAGAGATATGGTTGAGGCTAAAATGGTGTTGCTGGTAAAGGTGGACACTTTCAAGAATGTTGCAGATGCATTGACAAAGTCTGTGAGCACTCAGAAGTTCTCTTGGTGTAGAGAAACAATGGGTGTTGAAGAATTGGGCCAATTACTAAGCCCTTCTGTGGGCCCCCGTGGAAAGAAAACAACAAGTGGGAGAATGTTGGGTGTGTTATATTCTTTCCACGACTAAGCACACGTGGGGGGGCGATAGCCCCCCCTTTGCGTTGGGCGCAACGGGGGGGTCACAGGGGGGCGGTAGCCCCCCCTGTCGGGGTTCGGGGCAGCGCCCCGGCGAAAATTTTTTCGTCCTTAATTTCTGGTGGGTAGTCCACGTCCATGGTTTTGTGCATGGTTTTGCACATGGTATTGGGGTACAATGGTTTTTTCGGCCCCTTGTATTTTTGTAGATCCAGTCAAGGGAACTACGGTTATGTTCTAATCCAGGGTTTATGGATTGGGGTTTATGTATGCTTCGACATGTATATATATGTGTGTTGTAACACTAAAAGGAATATAATGAAAAATCAAGTTGGTCGTCCCGATTTGGGATCCAGGGGAAAATCTCTGTGTTGATCTGTTTTATGTTTTATGCTCTCACTATTGTTTATTTTCCGTTATAAGATTCGTGTGTAGATAATTGTCGTTCAAAAAGTTAAAACTCACACTTATCACAATTTTGACTTAAATGAGCTTTGTTAAGAATGTGAACAACTGTGTGTACTGCTTCTGCCTAGAAGGTTTGGGGAATGTTACTTTCTTGCATCATTGCTCTGGAAATCTATTGTACTGACCTATTTTGTCTCTGTTCCACTCCATTCTGTTGAGGTGTACTTGCAATTGTAAACTATTGTTTTATCCCATCTTCATTGCATAGGTCTGCAAAATCATAGTCTGTGAATTCACCTCCTCTGTTCGATCTGATGCATTTTAGCTTGCATCCTGTTTGATTTTCTGCCAATGCCTTGAATATTTTGAATTTTGCAATTTATTCAGATTTATATTAAGAAATGCCACCCACATCAATCTGGTAAAATCATATATTATTAGAATTAAATAAGATTCTCCACCTGGTGCATTAGTTCTTGAAGGTCCACACAGGTCCATGTGTACAAGCTGAAGTGACCTACTTGTAGATAGCTCATCTTTGGTCTTGAAATATGTGTGGGTCTTGCCCAATTGGCAGGATTTAGATATGCTATTTGAAGGCTTATTTATTGTAGGCATTTTTTTTACTGCTTTCTTCTTGCTCAGATTGATGATGTGGTCAAAGTTTAAGTGTCCTAATATTCTATGCCACAAGAATGATTCGTCAAGTTTTCTTATGTGGCGTGCTTCATTCTCTTCTTCCAATATATAGACATTACTTTATATTCTAACACCTTTGATCAAGGTATTTCCTGTGGTGCTTGATCTTACTTCACAATCTTGGGCTCTGAAAAGGACCTCACAGCCTTTTTCACACATTTGACTGATGCTTAGAAGATTGGCTTTCAGCCCATCCAAAAATAGTACATATTGAGCCTCTCCTCTTCCATTATTTAGACTAATTGAGCCTTTTCCTTGATTTTCCCTGCTTTATCATTGCCGAATGTTACATTTCCTGATTTCTTTTCATTAAAGGTTACAAAATTGCTTCGATATCCAGTCATATGCTTTGAGCAACCATTGTCCATATACCATTGACTTTTCTGATCTTGAGTTATTAGAGCTAGGTCACACTTATTCAACTTCTTTTTCCAATACTTTCAGCGATTTTTTTGGTACCTTTTCTAAGAAGATTGACCACATTCTTTGAGAGGACATTTGTGAGACTTGTGCCTGATTTGATGGTAGAAAAAGAATCTAATTATATTTCTGAATGGATTATGAGTGAATTCTCCATTGTTCACAAATTTCATTGATTTTTCATACATCATTCTTTGTCCATACTTTCTGCACTTCAAGACTTTATGACCAAACCCCTACAGAAAAACAATACCCATGGAAACGATTAGTGTAGCTGGTGAAAGGTTGTCCTCTCCATTTTTTTGATTGAGGTAGTATTTTTAGTTTCTGCATCCTTTGCTAGTTGGAATTGATTTTATTTATCTGAAAGTATGCTGCAATATGTCCCAGTTTTTGGCAGGATAAACAAGTGATATATCTCATAGGAGGAAAGAATCTCCTTTGACAATTTTCAAATTTATTCAATTCATATTCAGGAGTGTAAGAGCCTTTTTTAGCTAATTGTTTCTTTATTTCATTCTTTGTTATTTGAGGTTCTTTCTTGTTTCTGTTTACTTCATTATAGGTCATGTTTTTGCTGGCATCTACTTCTGTAGGAATCTTTTGAGCTGCTTCATTATCATTTTTATCTTTTACAAAAGTGATATTTTGGTTATCTTCTACCTTAGATTCGCTGGTTTCTCCTTTGTAGCCTATCCCAGCCTTTATGAGAGGAGATCTTTAAGCATTTAGAATTTTATCCAACTTTTCAGAGCTTGTCATTCATGGAGTATTCATTGATAATTCCCTCTGGGTGTTTTCTAATTTCTTTCTCAGGCATGCTACTTTAGTTAGGGACCTGTGATTTGACTGATTGGCAAGCCAAGTGACACGGTAACATGAAACCAATATTTGGGGCCCAATGACCTAGCCTTCCTAGACTTAGAGAGGGCTTTCTCTATTTGTGAAAGGGATATCTATGTGTTTTTCTTCTTGTGTTTCTGATTTTAGGCTACTTATGAATAGGTTTTTAGTTTTTCTTTTAGGTTTTTGACGGAGGAACTGATCAAAGAATAAGATAGATAAAATTATTGTCAGATCAACTGGGCTATGGGGTCGAAAAGGTCAAGAAATCTTTAGATGGTGATACAAGGTATGTTGAAGAGCCAATTTGATCAAGGTAAAATGGATATTAAGGTAAAATGAAGTGGGATGGACAGTAAGTTTGTGAAGGACGAAGGATTTCAAACATAAATAGTTTAATAGTAGACATTTATATGGTAGGGATAACTATTAATCATGATAAATGTAACTACAAACTGATAAATGTAACTACAAACTGATAAATGCATAGAACTAAACATTCAAGCAATACATAGAGATATATGACTCTCTAACTTTAGGAAATTGATATCAGACTTTGAGGAAAAACAAATAACTGAAAATACTACGAGGAAACTCCTAGACATATTATTTCGAGCTATCGGGCACTTTGAACTAAGATTGCAGAGTTTTAGGCAAAGGGCAAGATCGATACAAGACCTCTTTGGTTCAACTAGGACAATCAAACATTCAAAGAAAGGTTTCAGAGGTGGATCTATGACTAGCCAGGAGTAAGCAGGGCATACCGTGAATCATACTTAGCATGCATAAAACCATAAATGAAACAAGCAAACAATTTCTTTAGTGATCAAAGAGTAATCAAGAATTCTTTGATATGACTAAGAAGGAAGAAAACATAGAAGCTATAATGAAACAGGAAATCGGAGGTGCCTCCAAGGGCATGTCTCAAATCTATTCTCTACTGTCTTATAGCAAGAAAGCACATGAAGTATGTATGAAAACTAAGAAACATAACAGAGAAGGACACTATACCATTTTACCAAGTCAAGGAATCCAACAACAATCCTTTTTCATCATCCAAAAAATTCAAGAAATTGTCCAATGCATGAGACAATTATTTCTTCCAAGCTTGTATAACCATATATTTCTCTATATCATCAAGTTCAACCTTGTCTACAATGAAGTCTCTTGGAATATATAAGCCAAAATGAGGGAAAACCTCCTAGTGCAGCTAGCAAACTCATTGGCCCATCAAAAATATATGATTTTGTCCTTGAGGCTTTGCAAAGCCTAAGGCACAAAATATCTTTAAAAATATATTAAAAATGCTAAAAAAGGAAATTATATTGACTTTTTCCAACTAACAATGGCCAAAAAAGGCTAAATGCACATTTGGAAAAGCCACTTTAGAAAACTGCATTTTTACAAAAATACTTCAAAAATATACGTCATAGTAAATCCCTTGTCTTGTGGGAAACTTTTGGAGGCCTTCCCGATGTTGAAACGAGGCCCGTGATGGCTCGTTGGAAAGCTACAAATTTCTTTTTTATGAAAATTCCTTCTTTTCCCAAAACTGACCAATGGAAGCATGTTAAAATCTGACCTATGTGAAAAACACCCAGAAAATAGCCTTTGCTGATATGCGGGGCAGAGTGTTGAAAAAGTGACTATTTTTCGCCACTTTCGGGGACCAAATCATCTTCAATTGATTTAAAAATAACCGAGTAGATACCCCTGAAATTATGGCATCCAATGATACAATTTTAATCATTTGAGGATGCTTCAAACAAAAATGGCAATGCCCATGGTTTTTAGCAAAAAGCACAAAAATGTCAAAAAACCAAACCTTGCCGAATTTTTCCGAATTTTGGCGAGCATGACCCGATGGGTTTTTTAAACTCAGCTGCTTCTTATAGTGCCCAGTCATTCTTCTTTGAAGGTCCAAATCTCTGTTGGCCTTTTCCAACTTCTTCTCCAAGTGTTCATTCACCCTTTCAAACCATGCTTCTCTATTGTTTTCTATCTCTTGGGTGAATAAAGTAGTAAGAGGAAAAGATTGGAAAAGGGCAGTCTCTTCCTCTTTTTGTTTCTCTAAGGCTCTTCTGAGTCCCATGGTCCTTGGCCTCTTTCTCCTTGGTTGATCTTTTTCTTCACTATCATTGAACTCGCCCATGAGTTCTTCCAACTTAATTTTCACTTTGGAGGCCTCTTTTTGATACTTGATAGCCCGTGTGTCATATACCACCATGTGGACACTCATCTGCTTGTTTTGTGTTTGCATAAAATGAATGAGGTTTTTAGACCTATCTAGATCCGCTCTTAGATCATGAATTCGTTCTTCTCTATTTATCAATAGAGACTCTAGGATTCTGGCCTCATTGTCGCTGTCATCACTATTTATCTAAATTATGTCAAAGTCCCTCCCTTTCTCATGGCTACTTTCTTCCTTCTCCTTTCCCTTGCATTGGGTAGCCTTCTTGGTATTCCTCCTCTTTGGTAATTCAACAATGGATTGCTTAGGCAACTTCCCTTTGCTTCGGAGTGCCCTAGTAACATTTGGAGTTATAGTTTGGGGCACTTTCTTTCTTGATGTTTGGGGCTTTTTCACCTTTGGAGAAGAAAGCATGGCCCCTTGCCTAAGGGAGGCAGCTAGCACATGCTCTATTTGGTCTTTGCCCTTGCTACTTCCCTCATCATCCTTGCCACTATTTTGACCCTCCTCATGAATGCCTTGACTGTCACCTTGCATGTCTCCTTGAGTGCTACCCTTTTCACTTTTGTCCCTGCTTTTTTCAGGACTTTTAGGCTCTATATCCTCAATGTTTTGTGCTTCATCCTCATCATGTTTGCTGTTGTGAGGGCTACCAATATCCTCCTCTTTGTGACTGATGTGTTCCTCATCAAACTGTTCCATTTCTACATCATTTCCCACTTCACTATTTTTCTCTTCTTCATGGTGTTCTTCTTCATCACTGTGCTGCCTTTCATCACTGTGTTTTTCTTCGCTTTGCTCCCTTTGACTTGGATCCTCTTCACTGTTTTGTTCTTTATCACTATGATGCCTTTCCTCACTGTGCTCCTCTTCATCTTTGTGATGTTCTTCCTCACTATGTTGTTCTTCCTCATTATGCTCTTCTTCTTGATCAATCATGGGATATTTTTGCTTCTTAATAATGGGCTTACTAGAAGAAGGAGAAAGATGCTGAGTGGAAGGTGAAGGAGATGCATGGGATGAAGAAGTAGTGGCGAAATCTAGATGTGAAATGAAAGTGTGCCAAGAAATTCCCTTCTTCTCAAGTTGATGGAGAATGATAATTTTGATAAGGGAATGATGGAAAAGACAAGCTAGATGCTAAGAGGATGGTCTCTTTTGAACAATGGAAGCAATCTTTTCAATACTTCTATGGAGGAAAAAGGGGAGGTTTAGCAATTGGGTTCTTGTGAAGTGCATGAGTAGCCGGACATGGTAAGCATAAACCCGGGAAAACCTTCCCTTGCATGTGAAATATTTCATGATTATCTTCATGAGGGGAGCATAGCTAGTCAGCAAATATGAAAAAGGAGAGATCAATGGGTATGCATCCCGATGCTCTGGTTTCAAAAAGGGTTTGTACTGATATGTGTCTAAGTAACTTTGCTTAAAACATTTTTCTCCGACATATGGAATTTTGGTAGCTCTAGAAATGGATCTAGGAGAAAGCTTAAAGTCTAAGCCAACTAGATGAACATGTTTCCCTTGTAGTCTTAAAGCAAATAGATGTGTCAAGGGAAGATAACTTTTCACCTCCTGAACCCTTCGACAAAACTCTAAACATCCAACTTCATGAAAGTTAAAAAGAACTGAAGGATGGGCATTTACTTCCTTAGTTGAAAAAGGTTCATACCTTTTGTGAGGGCCACTTCTACTATCTTGCCTAGGAGGCATTTTTCTTTGGATACTCTTTGCTGGCTGACCAAGACAGGCTGATTCAAATGGTCTCTGAAATAGTTTCCCAACACCACACCTTTTCCCCCTTGCAAGTCACTGTGTTTCTTTGATGCTAGCGAACAAGTATTTGTCAAATGATAACCAAAAACACTTTATCACTGTGTTTGGGCAAAGATATTGAATAAGATGTGTTTATGGTTCTTTGCTGGAAAAGGATCTCCTTTGTTTTGGCACAAAAATCCTCCTCTCAAGCACTACCCCTTTGCTATTCACTTCCCTTTAAAAAGTAAACAAGATATCTTTCAACTGACTTGAAGACCTTCAAAATAGACTCTTCTTTTTTGGATTCTGGGGGCTTGCACAAATTTTTCACTATCCCACAACACAAAAGGGACCTATTTAAATTGACCAAGCCTTCATCCCTTTTACCACTATCTAGATGATCATTTAAACTATTTTGAGACCTCTACAATCCCTTTTTTTTCCTTCTAGCATCTGTGTATAGTTTTAGTTTTTTAATAGCGCACAAATAGCTTTCAAATTGGAATAAATAACTCCCTTCTTTCATTGTTTTATCATTTACTATCCATGATAAAAGAGACATTTTTCAATTTGACAAACAACCTATCTCCTTTAATCACTATGTTTGAGCAAAAGGCTTAAATCAGGTATGTTTGTGGTTTTTTGTTTGAAGAGGAATCTCCCTTTGTTTTGGCACAAACACATTTCCCTTATCACTATGTTAATTTTTGATACCCATAGCAACAAAACCTTTTGATTTTGACCAAGGCCCAATATCCTAATCACTGTCTATCTCTGTGTTTTTAGCAGCCAAAACTGCCTTTTGTAAACACTATTAAGACACCTTTTTAAAATGATTCGAAGACCTCTTAAACTAAATATGCTCCTCTAATTTTGGAGATTTCACAAATCCTTTAGTCTTTCATAACACAAGAAAAAATCCTTCAATATTGACAAAGCTCTATCTCTTTTACCACTATTTCTTCCTTGAATACACAGCAAGAAAACACCCTTTTTTAACCTCAAAATTTATCAAGGAGTGAAGAAATACCTTGAAGATAAGTTCATGGACCTTGCTGATCATTTGAGAAGCTTTCAAAAGAGTTTTTGGAGGTCTGGTGGATGAGCGGGCCATTTGCAGTGGAAAACGCTGTGCATATGGAGGTGTCGGGTCAGTTTCAGGCACCGGTGACCGCAGGCATAGGTGTGCCACGTGCATCTACAGGCGCACCGTGCCTCCATTCAAACCCTTTGTTCGGGCGCTGACAGGTGCGTCGCGTGGACTTTTAGCATCGAAAACCTTCAAAATTGCCTCAAAAATGTTTCCTCTCTTTAGTGTGCAGCCAAGGGATGTTTTCTTTGGTCTTTGAAATTGCTCATCGGGTCTTTTAAATGGTATCCTCCCTCCTTTTTATTTGAAAAAAACTTCAATTCCTTTGCAACATAGTTTGGAGGGTTTAGATGTCTTTGGAAAAGGTTTTTGTTATGTAAAAACACAAACCACCATCCTAAGTATTATGTCACTTTTAAAACACTATAAAGACCCACTATTCGAACAGGACTCATAAAAACAATACTGTGGCCAACTCCTTTTGAAGACCCTCATATCCATGACTTTTTCGAAGTAAAAAGGGCTCCCTTAAAAACAAGACCTTTTTCACTGCCTCGTCATTAAGGAAATAACCCTGTCACTGTTTTTCCATTTTGTCCTTCAAAAGGAACATTGGTCAAGAACCATATTAAAGACTGTTGGTGCATCTTTTCCTATCTCATGGAGGGAGGTAATTGACAATTCTAGAAATTACTTTGACAATTTAACTCTCTGGTGTTTGATGATTTATTTTGCTCATTGTTGAAGTTTGTCAAACACTGTTAGGCACCTTATATTGACATTTTCCTTTTGACTGTGGATAAACCCTTATTTTCACTCACCAAGCTTTGACCTACATCTGTTCATCAAGGAGATGGCCTTTAAAAACCCTTACTGCAATCATATAAACAACAGAGTTTGTTCTTATGTACATTAAAAGGTCTTGTCTATGACTGTGGTATGTTTTATCCCTTTGAATGTTGTCTTGAACTTGAATCACTGTGTCATACCCTTCTTGTCATTTTGATGAGCTTGTTCCAAGTTTTGGTCATTCTAGCCTCCTGTTACTCTTCGAAGGAGACCTTTATGGACAAAAAAAACAAAGCTTCTTGAACACCATAATATCACTGCTTGGCCTATGTTTAACACCAAAATTCAACTAATGAACATTCAATTGCTTCCCACTGATTTTCAATTCTGTCCTTTAAACAATGAACTCATTTAAACACTAGTTGAAACACTACTGCTACATCAGTTGTTTCATCCTTTTGGAGGAAGTGGTGTAAACAAGTTTTTAAGTCCTTTGAAACAGTGTTAGTCTCGTGCTCTTTGAATGAGGCTATACCTATGTTCTTGATCCTCTGCTTTTAAATGAAGGAGGCTTACTTAATATTTCCAAACCATCTCGCTCTTTATAATCGAGGAGGTTTGCAGCGCAAGTGACCCAACACCGCTTCATGTTTGGAGGAGGTTAACATAGTCATGGCATTTCATCCCTTTTTCAAATTGTGTCTTTACTCTTCCTTGTAATACATATCTCTACTTGGCATATCACAATAAGTAATAAAGTGAAAATTTGACAATATGCTATAAGGGGCATTTTTTGAGATATGTATCCTGTGGTCAGAATATCCTTGTGAATATTTTAAACCACGAGCCACATGACTTGTATTTGTATAGTATTTGCTGGCTAGTCATTACTTACTAACCTTTCTTGACTATGTTTGCATAGGTTTATTGAATTTGCTCTCTGACTAGTATTCTTATCCCAGGCTCAAAACAACATGAGAAGCAACTGTCTTCTTATGTTTAATTTAATGATGTCTTCTGGAATACTTGTACATCTCTGCTTTTGAAAGAGACACTCAAACATTGTAGATCAACATTATATCAGCTTGGCTTTTGAAACATGTACTACAGAGACATAAATACCTTTTAATGGCATGACCTATGCATGTATCAAGCTTTTTTTTTTGCATATTAAGTGCTAATTCAGGGTTGGCTGGTATTGAACAAAATATTTTGGCTCAGGATGCTTTTGCCAAGGAGGGATTCCGTAAAGCACCACTTCTTGACTTAGGGGAAATATTCGATAGGTTTTGAGTATCTTCTTTGGGTAAGATTAGATCTCAAAATGACATATGACCAGAGGTAGGGTGGTTGGCCTTTTATCAACACTTGGATAATGAATGACCTGAGGAGGAGCGTAAATGATAGCAGATAACCTTTAGTTATGATAGCTCATGGACAGGATTATATGACTGAAACTAGATAGGACCTGACAACTAAGTTTTTTATCATCATAGGCTGACTGGAAAAGGTAGGAGGACGAAAATTGTTTAGGAGTGTTTTCTAGATGACAGTTTTGACAAATTGGACATCAACTTCTAGAAAACTTATCTTTGAAAACTAGTCATCATCAACGGGTGAAAATTACTAATGACTAACAGTGGCTCCATTTGGGGATGGCAGCTACTTTTTAGGAGATGTCTAGAATTTCAGATCTCTGGCCTTTGAATAACAGTGCCTTTATCCATTGGTGCAAATTTCTTTCTTTATTGATGTTATTTCTGAAAATTGATAGCATGATTAGCATCAAAGAAATTTCTACCTACCCCGCTATGTTTCCTAATATTTTTTCTTCTTTCGGGTGCATTTGGATAAGCAACCCTTTGGTATAATATTTTTGAAAAATGACACTATCTAATTCTACACTTATATCCACCGAGATTTCATATTAAACTGATGAACTCCTTTGTTTCTCTACCTATGCTAGATCGACTGTCAAGATTAAGTTGTTTGACAGGATGTTATTATCTAATCTAAAACATGAAATTGAAAAATTTCCAAATCAGGATTAGGCAGTCTGATTTTTCATGTACTTGTGGCATGAAAGACAAGCTACACACAAATATTATTTTTCATAAAATGAACTCTAGAAAATCAGGGCTAGGATACACAGTTTGTTTTTCATCCCTGTTTTTCTCTTTGGTTTTGTTTTGAGCATGTGGAACCAGTATCTTTTCCTAATCTATTTTCTTTGACAAGTAAAGCTTACACAATATTGACTATTTCTTCTCTCACTAACTTATCAGCAAATAAATTTAAAACATGTTCAGTTATGATTAGGCTAGATAACTAAACAAGACATTTTGAGCACTAGTAGTGGCATTTAGACTTGCGCGCTTTAAGAATGACTATTTTTTGAACATGGTGATTTCTTTCTGCTTTTCAAAATACCCTCTTTTTCTACTTTTCTATTGTTTTTGAGTTTTCTATTTTTTGTTTTATTTCTTCCAACAATGATATATACAATGATTGAAAAATTTGGAACTAGAAATCCTGAAAGTGGTGAAACTTGAGCATCTTATCTTCATAAGGATCTCCTACCACACTTGGTCCACTCAGCTCTTGAAAAGAAAAGTTTGGAAAATTTTCTCTTTTAAGCATAACATAAGGATTCATGCATGAATCTCTAAACAACCCCGTATCTTCCCGCGGTACTTCTTTATACCTTTGATCTCCACTTCTCCTTATGTTGTACATCTGTTTCAAATAATGAAGATATTCTTTATCATTTTTGAAGTATATGATGAAATCATCAAGGTACATCAGAATGCAAAAATTTAGAATTGGAAACATGGATTTTAGGAGCATTTTTTTGGTGTTTGGTGGTTTTTCAATTCTAGGTTTGAAGATGGAACTACTTCCAGCATACTTGAAAAATTCTTTGAGCTATTCGCTTTGTAAAGGAATTATTTGGCGATACCCTGAAACATCATTTTGTAAAGACACATGATTAGAATCACCTATCATTTGTATAGCATGGTCTTGGGAAGGAAGGATATAATTTCTATCACAAGGGTGTGTATTTGTGTTTATAAAATCAAAGTAGATCCTATGTCCAGCTGTCTTATCTTTGATTACTATTTTTTGGTCAAGATTTTTGTTTTTTCTTTTGTCGAAGCTGTTTCTTGGAGTGATGGCATTGTCATAGTCCTTCTCACTATTTTCTCTACATGTAGTAGTATCTTCAAAAATCTTGCAAATTCTAGTAGTTCTAAGTCTTCGGTGGAATGGTATAATGTTAGCTAGTTCAAACAACTCAGGTATATTTGGACTGCAGTCATCATATCCTTTCATAAGAAGTTTATCAGACATTTTTTCTGGATTTTTAGCTATTGTTGCTACAGTCAAGGTTTCATTTGAAGGGGTAAAGTTATGAGATGGTAAATCCTTAAGGTATGGTAAGAACATTAAGCTTCCCTGCCCCTGATTTCCAAACATGTTTGTAATATGCAAGTCTTCTAATGCCTTTGTTTTGAAAAAGTCTCCTGATGTTACTACTGATGTTTGTCTATGGTTTGAGAAATTTTCTTGATGGTATATAATGTTTTGTGCTTCTTGCTCTATTTTTGTTTCAGGAGGAACGAACTCTCTTTCCTCAAGACATAACTTCTCATGGTCATGATAATTTTGAGTGTCCAGCTCATCATAGAGAACCTGGGGTAGCTAATGTGGTGGGTCTAAGTTTGTTTCAAATTCTCCTAACTGTTTCTCAATGTCTTCATCAGTGTGTAAAATGAAATAATTCATATCAGAATGCAAGGAGTACATCACGATGTTATCTGGCCTTTCTTGGCTACTGACCATATATTTCATGTGTGATTCCCGATAGAGTATTCTAGTTTGGTTAAACACGGGAATAGTGGCATAGGACATATCAAGTTGAATATTTCCCTGAAGTTTGGTTCCCCAAGTTTTGGATAAAATCATTCCATACTTGGGAGGGATGTCTGCTACCACTATGTCCATGATCAGGTGTTTTGCAGGTATTTGGGCCAAAATGAAACAAAGATCTTTGACTAAGCCTACACACTTGACTCTACTTGAATCAAATGAATATAAGTCTTTATTAGGTTTTGTTATTTCTAGGCCTAATCTTTCCATCACCACCTTTGGCATGAGATTATGCGAGGCCCCGAAGTCTAGCATGGCACTATGTAGGATTTGGTCATGTATATTCAAACTGATGTAAAAGTGAAGAGTGGTTCCTTCTTGGAATTTCCCTTCTATTTTTAAACTATGCAACACTTCAGGGGTGTCATCAGCTAGATTTAGGGTGTTTGCATCATTTCCTATATTCAGGACCTATAGCACTTGGGATTTGTAAGAGTTTTGGGCGATAAGTTCAGTGAGAGGCATGGTGATCTTTATTTTGGTGATTTCTCCTTCAAAATTGAAGGGTGCTTGTAGTTTAGATAGGTTTGCTTCAGTTTTTTCAACCATGAATTTCTCTATGTTCTTAATTTGCTGACTTTGGTTTCGGATTTTGTTCAAAATAGCCATCTCAGGAATCTTGGTAGAGGTACCAAGACAGTTTGAGCCAAGGTTTCTCTCAATAGCTTTATCTTTTTTTTGGTCAGTTTTCTTGACCACAATTTTGTTGCTATCCACTACTCTTTTAAGGATGATATCAGGGGTTTTAGTAACAAAAGTGTCTGAACTACCTTTCTTGGAGTTGTCTTGTTTTTTTATACTTATAATATCATACTTCCAGTGAGATTCTATTATGGCATTCTAAAATCCTATAGTAGGATCTTCGGGGTCCTCACAGTTGGTTTCATTTTTATTTGCGGAGAAGAAAGCTTGTTCTTCTTCTGTGAGGTAAACCTCACTCTCGTTATCATAACCTATTAGGTTTAAATGAATTTCATCAATGGGTTTTGTATCCCTCTCTTCCTCATCAACATAGTTTTCATTAAAGGGTGGTCTGATTTGTTGGTCATTTTCCCTTGGTTTATTTTGAGACTGGTCTTTCCTAAATTTTTGGTTCTGGTTCCTGTTTTGAGTGTTTGGCTGGTTGTCCCTAAGAGGTTTCTTTTCACTTATCTTTTCCCACATTTTTTCCATGGATCTAACCAAGTCATCTATTCTAGGATCTAAGGAAGGGGCTGAAGGGGTGACCTCATCCTACTATGTGACTTTCCTTTTTGATCTAGTCCTAGCTCTCTTTTTTGCTAAGTTTTCTTCTGCACTTATGGCCACTTTTTTCATTTCCTCTAAGGTTGCAGGGTCCTTGTCTCTTAGTTGATCAGTCATGTCTAGGTCTAATCCTTCGGGAAACTTTGCTAAGGATGAGCCAAGTGGAGGTTTGGAGTGAGGCAGGAGGGCATTATAAACACTGTTGAACCTAGTGCAGTAGTCCCAGACACTTTCCCCATTATCCCTTTTCAGATTGTTATAATCAGAAAGGATTTGAATGGGGTTTTTTTTTATTTCCCACTTATTTATGAAAGTTTGGTAGAGTTCTGGGAGATCTTGTATACTGTTTGGAGTTAAGCTCTTAAACCATTTTTTGGGTTCCCCGCCCAGGCTTTGGGCAAACATCCTCATTCGTATGGTCTCGTCTTCTATCTCCATGTATTCAAAGGCATTGCTAATTCTATCTACATGTTGTTGGGAAATAGTAGCCTCAACTCCGGTGAAGTGAGGGATTTTGGATTGCTAATCATGTTGTAAAGGTGCCAAAGGCTGTGGCAACACCAAGGGTGCATACCAAGCTACCATGGCGGGAGCTAATGGTTGCTTTACAATATGAGGGCTTGTAGGATGAGTTGAGGTGATTTGAGCAGTGGTGGTTTGGATGGGTGTAGTGGATGTACTCGGACTTGTGAACTGATTTTGAGCAGATTTGGGGTGGTGGGAGCCAAAGTGGTGGAGAAGCTGAAGGTCGAGAGGTGTAGTAGGTGAGGCTTCTCTACTAGGACTTTGTTGCAAATCTAAGGGCTCAAGATCGTCAAAGTTGATTTTACTTTGTGACTTGCTTCTAAAAAGGGTTTTTGCTAATTTTAAGTCAAATGGGGAATCCTAGAAGGATGTGAGATGTTCAGGTACTGATCTTGATTTACGGATGGACCTATCGGTAGCTAAGTCGCCAATTTCAGAAGTTTTCCACAAAATATTCTCTGGGTTATCAACTATGATAGGGGGATTTGGGTCTGGATGAGATCTGGTATTGATTCTTCGTGAAGCCAGATTTCAAATTCAGAGTTTAGACAGAATGGTATTTGTGACTGTTTTGGATGGATGGCCTCTCTAGTGGTTTTGCTAATGTGAAGAAGGGTTAAAACAAAAATGAAGGCTAGTGGAGGTGGATTTCTTTGAGATCTATGGTACACCACCAATACTAACAAAGATGCTTTCAGGAAAAAAAATTCTAGCAAACTTTGAGGTGAAGACTTGCAAGGAAGACTTATCACTTAGTTTCAACAATTTGCTAGACTGTTTGGACAAGATAATGGTTATATTTGCAAGTTTATTCTATTTATCTCGTTATGTTTAGGTGAATCTTTCTGAATCGCTAAGTTATACTTACTTTTTCACTAATTATAGAGTTTGCACCATGAATTTTAAGTTTTGGAAAGCATGAGTCAACAAAAAGGTATCACTAGAAAATTTGGCCCAATTTCCAACGGCCACTTCCTCACTATTCCGACACATAGTCATCACAAGAGCGACAATTTGAGGACGGATAAAACGTGGTTCGCCATTACGTTGCAATTCTGACACCTTGACAAAGTGTCGCAATACCGACACTTTTTCTGTCGCTTCCAAACAAGCATCGCTCTTTCGACGTTTGTAAACTGTCACAATTCCGATGAAATGTGGTCCGACGTTTTGAGTGTCGCTCTTCCGACATTTTTATACTATCGCTCTTTCGACGTTTCTAAACTATCACAATTCCGATGTACAAAAGTGTCGCAAGACCGACACATTGCAAAAGTGTCACAAGACCGATGCTTTCCAGAAGCGTCGAAATACCGATGCTTTCCAAAAGCATTGCAATACCGACGCTAGGAAGAACTGTCACAATATTGATGGACGTCACAAGACTGATGAAAATTGAAATCGTTCCAAACGTTGGAATACTGACACTTATAAGGCATCGGAAGAGCGATGCTTACAAAGCATCTATATACCGATGGTGGGTTCAATTTAAAAAAAAATGAAACTTTAAAATATGACAATAAATCTCCAATATTTGTTATGAATTGTGGGCGTTCAAATTATTATGAACATAATTCAACCGTGAAATATTAATATAATAAACCACCCCACAACGCTGTGACTATAAAAAATCATATAATAAGATCAGACCTTGCTAACCTTTAGTGATGGCATTCACTTTATAACTGGGACTTCATATGAGGCTTGGACACATAAATATGAATAAACTTTTGTCATTGCAAACAACCGCACATACCTCCATTGAACCTTAGTTAGGACAACAATAGTCGACGTATATATGCGTGGGGCCTAGCGCTAGTGGCCTTTCTACATCCAACAGTGGATAATATGTTGCTCTCGCCTTGACAATCCAATGATCCAGCTGGATATCTCGTGAGTTAGTTGCACGATCGTTAACTCTCGATGAGATTGGGTTTTCAAAATTGCTCAAGGCCATGTGTCAGGCTATGACATTGATTGCGTCCAAATGGGTAATACTACTTACCATACAAAGTCGGTGGAATATGCCAGAAACCCATCTTTACTGTGCGGTCCTCAAGGTTTCGACTACTCTTACTCTAGGTTCTGTCTGCTTTCCAATGCCTTACTTCCATTGAACTCTGCCTCATTGTTCATCCTTTGCACGACCATACCAAACGAACTCATGCATGACCATTTCGAGGAGACACGAAGCATTACATATTCCACGGTTTATGTCTTATGCTTCCGACAAGGTTAGTATCGACTCTTCAAATCGATACACCAGTCCTTGGTTCATTCAATTGCCTGCACATTCAAAACACTCATTATGAGGTTTTACCTAGCTCACAGAGGTTCGAGCACAACATCTCCTTGCTCTACCACAGGCACATGGGAATGTCATTAACATAATTCACCCTTTGTTCACACAACTGATTATAGAGAAATTCCCCAACTGTTTGACATAATTATCTGTGGAATTCACCAATGCTCATAAGTCCTGAGTCATTAGCTCATGTTCCACCAAGAACTCAACCATTCTATATGCACATAACCTCATCACAGGGTTTCCTAATTACCACAGGATTTCAATTATCTTTCACCAGGATGCGTACATATATTCACACACAGAAAACTTACTCAATCAACGCACATATAATACTAACAGATTCCTTATATAAATGAAATTTCTTATAGTTTCCTGTTCCTCGGCCAGATCTTCAATACAATGGCCTCCTCTTCCCTATGCAGCTCTATGCAGTTCTCTTTGCAGCATTTAGATTGAATTTTTGGGTTGGTTATGTTTGTAACCAATTAACTATTGAAAATTCCTTCCGCATCAGTATTGTAAATTTTCCCAGAATTGAATTTGGGAATGAATTTTGAAGGCATCTATACACAGCTTGAGGTTTGAAAATGAGAGAATAACTGGGACTATGGGTTTTTACCCCATCAACCAAGATATGTTTATGGTAACTAGAACAATTCCATAAAGTTAGCTTAGAAATTTTCAACTAAGAGGGATGCAAACCATTTCCATTTTTTTCTATTTATGGGGGATTGTGGGAGATGTTTGGGGTAAGAGAAGCTTATACATAATGCAACCATCCGAGAAACTTTAATCTAGTGACCAGGTGCTCAATTTTTTTTGGATGGTGTTCAAAGGTTTAGAGTTGATTATTTGAAAATATAAGCAGTCCGAGAAAGATTCATGCATTTTATCGATCTTGACTCTTGAACACCAAAATACCAAATGAGATGGTATTGCAAACTACACTATTTAAGGATACAAGTGTAGATAGACATCTGTATTCTGCAGGTGGAGTTCATATGGATCAAGCCTACCTTGATACATGTATAATATGAATCTTGTCCCTTAATAACCACATTACTCAACTATTTGAATCTTCATCTCGAAGAGTCACAAGTCAGGGTTGGCATTAATAATGTCAAAATATGAAACAAAATTTTCCAACAACCTGATTCAAAGTGCAGTAGTTCTTGGCATATAAACTCCTGGAAATGTGCGAAGTGGTAGTTAAACTATCCAAATATAGTGCATATAAATCCTTCTCATATGGTGAAACTTGTTTTGACTAATTCATAATGACAATCGCTTGAAAGCATTCGGTGAATTTGAAGTAATCTGAAAGAGACATGGTATTGTGGCATCAATAAATCTGAAGAAACCAACTGTGAAAATCATAGTCACTATTTTGGAGAGATGATGGTTTGTTTGAGTTCCCTTTGTGAGTATTACAGGTGTGAACTACTATAATACTCATTAATAATATATTTTAAGACTCAACATGGCTATAAATGAAGGATATTACTATGCATCAACATCAACATGTTTTCAAGTAGGAGCTGCCTAATTTTGTAACAAACTTCTCTCTGGATGTCAAAATTTGTAGACACTGAAGATTACTCAGGTGATGCCTGAAATTTCCATTGAATTCCTATAAGAATCTTAGATTTGTGACATAAATCCTTTTTCTAATATATTATATTACTCCTTTTAAGTTTGTCTCATTCAACTAATAATTTTTTTTTCAAGGAGTATAATGAAAACTAGATTATGTGTGAAGCATAAAATAATCATTGATGCTAGACTTGGAAGTTCGAATAAGACGAGATAAAACAATGAAAAAGGCATTCCATTACTTGCATGAAATATGAGTACCACCTTTTACCAGTAAGCTGGGAGCAAGGTCTAGATTTTGATTGGCATCGATTCTTGTGAACTCAAATTTCACTAAAAACATAGTTTTTTGTATGTTTTTCAGCAAATGGTTAAAAATGGTAGTGCATCAAAATCTATATTGTTGGGCCGAATACATAAGAAATCAAAAATTCTCCTTACCATGTTATTCTCTTCATCAAAAGCCTGATCTTCACATGTGACACTCTTTCTAGGGATAAATATCAAGTGGGTTGTGACATTTTAAAACTTGGTTCGCGGTGAAGTGCCCAAAAGGAAAGTTTATCAAAGAATCTGTGACTTGTGTCATTTCATAGTAGCAGATGATTTGATATTATAATGGAGGTGCTCCAATTGAAGCAGTGTAGAAGAGGCAGGAGCCTGCAAGGCAGATCCAAACTTTGGAGAAGAGCAAGGCAGATCTTGGGAAGAATGAAGAATTTGGGAATTCGGGATCTCTTCCAGAGGCCATGATACCAAAGATTTGTCCTGTTTGTAGATCTTTCTCATCTACATCCAATATAGCCTGAAATTCCCACATAGATCACTATCTATCAGGTGAGTCAAATGCTAAAAAATTTGGAACAAAGTTTTCCAAGCCTAAAGTGAAGGTGAGAAAAAAACGATCAATCCTAGATATAATTATTGCGGCACCTGTTTGCATGCTAGAGGATTTGGATTACAGTACTAGCAAAGATAAATTGACCACTGATGCACATCCATTTCCTTTGGATCAGCTCAATCTCAGAGAAACTACCAATCAGAGGCAACATCGATGCAAATATCTCAACATTTCAAAATTAATGCAAAGATCTCGCATAGTGGTAATGCATGTATTTCAAAAGAAACAAATAAAAATGCACATTCTAACCTATTCGAATAACCACTATATCAAGGGTTTACATCTAATTAGATCCACTCCATATATCGATGGAAAAAAATTAATATAATTACATTTTCCATAGTAGAGGAAACTTTGCGAAAATAGAAAAGGAATATAAAACGAGGATGTCAAGATGTTTGGATGACTCAGTAAAAAAATTATTTGTGCTTAGTAGACACAACACTGTATTCTTAATGCATTTTCTGTAGAATACTAAACAGATTTTTCCAAAATTTGAGATGAAAATTGTAGTCTCTACTGCGTTTGGAAAATTCGAGGTTTATAAAAGATAAACTACGAATAAAATTGTACCACTATGATAAGAAGCTGTCAGAAGCATTCCTTCTACTTCACAAATGTGGAACTACCTTAAGAATGCTTATGGTTGATATAAATATTCGAACATGGTAGTTAAATGTAGTAGTTATGGTAAAATACTGAATAACAGCTTGAGAGTGCTCTTAAGATACTGTATGAATGCACCAAATTAAAGCTATACCATTACTAAAGATAAATGGCCAAAAATAGTCAATTTTGATATCGTGAAGTTATGTCTTTCTTGGTAGAAAACTGGGGATAGGATGGAAAATATGAGAGAACTAAGTTCCAAGGACTAAAAAAACAAGGCCAACATAGTTCTACCTTGAATCAGAGACAAAACAAAGCTACCCAAAAAAGTGTTTGCCACTGTCATCACCCCGACGAGCGCAAAGTCAGTTGATGGTGCCAACCATTTGAGGAAGCAGAGAGAAGAATCATGGTCCCAATGGTTGTGGCACAGTTTTCTGATGTGAGTCATCATTGTAACAAAGCAGATTGATGGTGCCAATTGCTGTAAAAGTCCATTGAGAGTGCAACTACTGTATTAGAGTAGTTTGAGAGCACCCATTGAAGCTCCTATATATAGCAGAGTCAACATTTTCCTATTGAACAAGTTTTTATAGTCAAAGCCACAGCAAGATCAGATAGCCACGATCCTAAATGAGAACCAGAGCCAAAGCTAAGACAGATTCACGTTTAGAAGAACAATACAGCCATAGCAAAGCATCTGACCACAGAACCAGATCATGAGAGATAGAAAGATTCTTGCTTCCACTGTGGAAATGTGGAAATTGTACAAGGGCTTTGCTTCTAGCAGATTTCATTGTGACAGTAATTTCTATGGTGTTGTAAGTGCTCATTAGTAGAATCTTAAAGCCATTATGGAATTATTTTAACCTGGAGACGGTTTTCTCTGGTTATAAATCCTCATGTTCAAATTCCATTGTGGATTGGTTGTGTTTGATATTATGTTTTTATTGTCCACGGTTGAATTTTCGCATAGAAAATTATCAGTCTAAAGTGAGAAATTTTGCGATGTTTCTTTTGCTTCCTATTGTGAAGTATTTTGCTCAAAACTCTACTCGTTGTAACAGAGGTCTTGGGCATAGAACAGGGGACTTGGGTTTTTTGGAATCAAACTTTAGGTTAAGATGCTCATCTGAAGAATGGCACAGTGAGCCTTAGCATGGATTTGGGAGTACCAATTTGAAGTGCAGGTAGGGCATTGTACAATAGACCAGTTAGATTTCTAGACCCTAATACAAAAGTTTCTTCTTCTTTCAAAACGTGTTTCTCATTTTCTGTAACCAATGTGGGTCCTATTCTTGTTTCAATTGGGGATGGATCAGAATTTGTTATTTCTCTAGATGATCACACTCTGGGTAGCCCTGGAGGCTATTTGGGGGTGATGAGTCCAATAGGTCTCAATGAATTGTTTCCCTCGCCAGGGAATACTATTGCAGTGGAATTTGATACCATTTTGGATGTTGAATTCCATGATCCTAATGGAAATCAGTACCTTCAGATCCAGTACCTGTTCACAAAAGAGGGTACCATAGTCATTCATGCATGTAGAGACGGTGAATTACAGGCATTGCAATAGGAGGTGTTGTTGTTGTTGCGTTGGCCACTAGATTGTTTGTCTGGTTCTGTTACAACCGCAGAGTATTGAAAAAGGCAGACAAATTTAGTTCAGATATTGTGAAATTGCCTCGGAAATTCGCCTACAAAGAGCTCAGCAATGCTATGAAAGACGTTTTTTGAATGTGATTGATAATCGATAATTGCAAGAAAGGGTAATCCCCTTGTGAAACCCAAATTTTTGAGAATTTTCTAAAACCTGATGACAGAGTCATTGTAATGAACAAGCGCCTAGGTCCATATTACGTCCAAATATACCAAGCACCAAGATCTATAAAAAAAAAGCCACAGTATCTATCAACTAAGAAGAAGAGGCAAAAAATGTATTATCCTTACCTTTTCGAATAGTGGTCGGCGTTTACCACGGAAAAATTTTGACAGAGCCCATGTAGCATTTCTTATCATTGAAATTCTGGCAGTATCATTCAACTCGGCAAGCACCTACCTCAGAGCTCCATGACTGAGGGCAAGATCCCTAAATGTTGCAGAGTCTCTAGCAATATTTCCCAAAGCCCAAACAACCTTACATGAACACCAGTTGAACTCAAAGTTGGGTACTAGTTTTTTAAATCAAATTCCAAAATTACAGATATATAAAGATAGCTGGGAAGAATAATTTTATGCCTTTAAAATAAACATGCTACCTGTTCTCGAACATTATCATTCCCAGAGGTAAGAAGTTCCACAAATATAGGCAGTGCCCCGTAATCAATCACAACCTTTGTATTCTCAAAGGTTCTTGAGACTATATTAGTCAAAGCCAAAGCTGCTTCAAACTACATTATCAATCACAAGGTATCACCATCAAAGCTATAATTTTAAGATAACAATTTTTATACCATTGAAACTGTAATTTTAAAATAGATACACCTAGTGATATAGACACCTAGTGAGAGTAGAGGTCAGGAAATTATAATAAGAATGATTACAAGATATCACTCACAGTGCAGTTGATTGTTCATTGTCTGTTGTAACTATAATTTTAAAGAAGACACACTTAGTGATATAGACACCACCAAGTGAGAGTAGAGGTTATGAAATTATAATGAGAATTATTTCAAGATATCATATTACTCATAGTATAGTTAATTTTTTATTGTTTGGTGTAACAATTTTTTATTATTTATAAACAAAATCAAACATATTATGAGGGATGATGATGAAATTGACAATGGTCTCATAACAAACCATAACGAGCACATCCCCTGGAAAGATAGACTTTGAATAAGAAATAAAGCAAAACGAAGTGATTAATTACACGATCATAGGCTTCCTGAAGAACAATATCCAAAGTAGCATCTGTAACCCCTAAAGAAATACCTCTCTCTGCAAGACGAATCGCTACATCTTTCATATGTAGTCTAGCAAATTTTCTGAGCTCATCACGAGCAAGAGGATCAAATACAACTATCTCATCAAGTCTATTCAATAGCTCTGGCCTGAAATGTATTCTAACCTACAAAAATATTCAAAGGCATGTCAAAGCACTGCAGCCAACTTCATGCTCTGCTCTTGTTTCATGCCTCTCGACCCGCACTGCTAACCTAGTTGCATAGTCACGATGTTTGGTCTCATCCAGTGACGGGGCATCACCTGCAAAAACAAATAATATTAAATTTTAATTGTCAGTTTTTAAATGTCATTGAACTAGTTCGGTAATATTAATAAAAAAAATTACAATGAGATTATTTACCTGGTGTACCAGTTGTCGTTGTTGGGACTATTGCCCTGTCTTCCTCTCTGGTGGTGAGATCCTCAAGGGAAACATTCTCTGTCATTTAAACAAAAAATGTTATAAGGACAACCATCAAGGTATAATTAGAAAAAAATATAAGTGGAAATTAATTACCGTCATGGCCCTCACTGATAGTAGCATTGTTGGCCTAGTCCCCACTACAATGATCAGGTTGCATGTGTGGAACATCTACATCTAGCTCTACAACTGGGTTTTTTTCCTCATTGGTAGTGCTGCTCCCCTGATTTAAACAAAGTTGTTAGACATGAAATTTATGGATGAAAACAAACATATTGAAAGGTTAATGTTTTACCTTATCAGGCATTTTGGATCTTAGGACCTACCCCCAGCTTCTACGACGTTCAACTACGGCTTGATATCCGAAATGGAAAGCGATATTTTTATCTTCCTCTATAGTTTCTGTTCTGAAGTCATCACCCTACATTACATATGATTGCGTATTTTTAATCATATTTGATAGGATTACAAAAATGTTGGAAGGAAATACAATTAATTATAAGATGTTTAGCTACTTAATTACAATTCTTGTGGCTAATTTCAAGTAGCCGCCTTTGCCTAGCTTGTGATGGCCCTTTTTTCAATCCTAGCTTTGGTTGCCTTCAAGGTGTCAGGAAACCTATCATCAAAAGATTAAATTTATATATGACGTAGCACACTTTTATTTTAGACATAGAGAAAATTAAAGCTATTGAATTAGAGTTGTAATTTACCTTGCGGGTCTAGTTGGCATTTTTCCTTCTTTCTTTGCCCTTTTCTCTTTTTCGTCATGGATGAGTGCTCTCCATTCACTCTCTGGAACTGTGAGAGGACACTCGTATCTAGGGTTAAATTGCAATTGTGTCCTATAGGCGTCCTTGTTATATTTCAAATATTTTCCGGCTACCTGAGCCACTGCTGTTCTGTCAAATGTGCTGACCCCAAGAAGGGCTTCTAGATAATTTAGAAGTTATTTTTTCAGGTTGGAATTCTAGGAATTCCACCTTGTGCGTGTGGCTGGGCCAAAAATTACCAACGCATGGCTCTTCGAAAACCTATGGAACTCATTGTTTCCTACATAGAAAAAAAAAGATATTATCATTGATTTAAAAATATAAATCATGATAAATATGTTTTAGATAGAGTACATGAAGTAGCTAAAATATTAAAATTTACCTAGGAGTTGTACGTGTTTTATAGGGACACCTTCATCGTTCACCAACAATGTGCCATTAATGGTCCCTGTGGAGCTGACACGTGTAGCTCCAGGAAACACAATAATGTAGTTGGCCATATCAGCCTCATCACTGCAAACACGTTTAGCGGTTGGCTGGGTGTCTGCTTGGGAAGGGTGTGTTTCTTGGCTGGCACCTAAAGGAGTAGAAGGTGTACGAGAGGGTTTATAGGAAATCTCATGCCCTTGTGTCCCACTACCACCAACACCGGGTTCAGCAAGTGTCAGAAAACGCTACATACAAAAGAAATTTTTGTTTGTTTAGTCAATGTAAAAATTAAAAATCAAACTATCACAATTCATCTCATGCAGAAAAAAAAATATATCCTTTTGACTTTTTATTATTACCTGATATGTTTCTAGCTAGGTCATAAGTTGTTTTATCCACTCTTATGTTTCAGGTGTTTGAGGCGTGTCTATCAAAGTATCAAATTCCGACCTTGCATTTCGTGCCTTTTTTCGCAACAAGAGCACTGGAGATAGGGATGAAGAAAGCTCATCCTCATAGAGGGAATAATCAGGCGTACCATGGCTAGGTGTCTGCATATTTGAATGAAATTAATATTATTTCAATTATGTAAATAACTAAAATACCTGAAGATAGAGCAATGTTGGCACTTTACATGTTCTTCCACTGGCCTCTTTCCGCGATCATCCCGTCTCGGGGTTGTTCCTGTACTACCCTGATTAGTCTGCCACATTGCCATAAAATTATAATTGTAAAAACTTGAAAACAATATCGAACTTGAAAACACAAAATGAAAACTAAAATAATTTCTAATAAGACACTGGAAGACTGAGTTAGAGTTTCAAATATGTGTTGCATTGAATTCAGTCCTAGAAACATGTCATTACACATTAAGGCACCCAAACAAGAGACGAGTTGATAATGAGACTAAAATGGGTTATTTGTAGTGAAATTTTAAAATCTCAAAAGGTATATTAATTATCGAAACAAATCAACTTCATAATTTCAATATTATTGAGTCTGTAGTGTATAAATCACAAAAAAATTGAAACAAAACACTAGAAAGGAAACAGATTGAAATGTGTATATACTCCAACAGAACTCACATTAATAGGCTCTCATTATGGAGCACAAGACCACCTCTGTGTAAGATGATGGCAAGGCCTAAGGAAGCTTTACTATTGGAAAAAATAGTCTGGTGGCTAAAGATATACACTGCCTATTCCATGCCTCTTTAGATTCTTGCTACCAAAGCACACCTTGAGCAACGAGAACACTATTTTTAAGAGTGATTATGGTTGGGTGATTTTCTTACCATGTTCATGTAGCACAGACATGTATGCCCCACCTATCATGATGGTGGGAAAAAGGAGTGACATCAAATATGGTAGAAGTTCATTTAGCCCAGGAATTGATTGATTCTCTTCTAATTGCTGGAGACAAGCTTGTTGTTTTAGATTTCTACACTCCTGGCTGTGATGCCTGCAGATCTGTCCATCCTAAGGTATGTCGCATGATTGAATCATTAACCATTTTGTAATATTTTTATATCAAAACGTTAATTTTTGAAGTAACTATTTTAGATGTACTTGGTGAAACATGCCTTTTTATGTATTCCATTCAAACAACTTTCGAATGGGTTTATCCTCTCTTTCTTGGAGATAATGTTCTCTGAAATATATTGTTTAAGCTGACAAAGTCTACGTTTCCTTAACTGGCCCCATGTGTTTCACCATGGTTGTGCTCCTTTCTGTTTTTATTTTATAGTCTATTATGGTTTTGCTTAGGGGGTATGAGAGACTTGGGGTACTCGTTAGGTCATCCTCTTATTCTATTAAAAGATTCTCTGCATATATCCAGTTGTGAGCTGACTTTGTGCTGCAAAACTTCTTAAAGAGTGTGTCTTCCTCACAAATTGTGAACCCTGTAGATATGAGTTATGGAAATTTTCCGAAAATCTCTAAACAGATCCCTGATTCTTTGGTTCCAATTGGAAAGGGCCAGATTGCATCTTTGATGAGAAACTAGATTATCCTTGTAAGAAGATTGATTCTCCTTTTAACAATGTTATAACCACTAGGCATACTGATCATATAGATATCTTCTTCTTACAAATGTTTACCATGAGTTTTATGATGAACTTATATGGTATCTCTCACTCAATGTTGTAATAAAACTAAATTTAGTTGGCCCAGACAAAAATGCTGGATCTATTTCGTCATAACAACTATAATTCTACATTTTTCAGTTACATGATTCTTACCTAACATGTGCTTTGCTAAGGTTCAGGTCATGCTCTCTTTGGCAGTGACAGAAATACTTGTATTTAATAAATTTTTTGCAACATGGATTTTGAGTTCGTAGTCAATGGTGCTAACCATTATCATTACAAATAAATATTACAATAGTTCTGTCACTTTTGTCTGTATGCTCTTATGTATGAGATGACATGGGTATATTACCTTGCTTGTTCTCTAATGGAATTTGTATGCAGGGTGCAGAGATTCCCTACATAGAGATGTTTGGCACATTTTCGTTAGTAGTGGGAGCCACGATATGTGCAATTTCTTTACTTGAGTTGTTGGTATTAGATTTGGAACTAATATTCAGAAAATAATGACTCCAAATGTGCTTTTATAGGTTGGAATGGAATACTAGGCTTGTTGGGTTCACTGATCTCTCTGGCATGCTTCGCTGTGGCATATGCATGAGGTATAACTATAGTTTATAGAAAGGTGGACCAAGAATTACTTTAAAAAAAAAACAATCCAGCTGTAATATAGAAGATATGTTTTGCACTATGCAATCCCCTTTTGTTCCATTGATTACAGGACTGTTGAGATGTTAGTTTTAGATTGTAATTAACAATCCATTTTCTTTGGGCAGTCTCATCATAGGCCCAGGGAGGGACCTTTTGAGTTGGATGATGTGTTTGCCATTATCAATGCTGGTCCAGCCATTGCATTACTAGCTTATGGATTATTTAACAAAGGCTTTGTGCCAGGCCTTTGTTTTGGTTCTGTAAGTACTGGCCTCTGTTTTGACTGTTGCTACCATTGAAATTCACAAAAGTACTAAATTGAGAGTATTCTTTAAAGAATGATGTGATCACTGTAAATTTAAACCAAGTTTGATTTAATAGCTATGTCAAGGTGATTTTCAACAGCAGTATGTTAGTCACTCTATTATCAACCTACCATGCATTTTGAAAAATTCCTCAGGGGCTTGGTATCACCATTTTTGGGATGGCATATATGTTTGTCCACGATGGTCTTGTTCATCACCGCTTTCCTGTAGGGCCTATTGCTGATGTTCCATATCTTCTTAAGGCAACAGCTGCACATCAGGTTTGTTCCTAATTTCCTTATCATAGCTCTGTAGATCGCTTCATTTATCTCTAAGTTAGACATAGATTTATTTCCAGTAAGTAGCGGATCTCATACAGATTTGTTTAAATGCCACTGTAGCTTCATCATGTAGACAAATTTAATGGTGTACGATATAGTCTTTTCCTTGGAACAAAAGTGAGTTTGCTTCTTCCCTTATAACCGTTTTTATATTTTTATTTCAAATGTGTTTAGAGTTATTCATGCGTGGTCTTAGGTGAATATTTATTGATATTTTATTGATTTTTGAGTTTCGGAGGAACTGGAAGAGGTTGGAGGTCGTGACGAGCTAGAGAAATTGTATAATATTCAAATAAAGGGCCTCCAAAAGCTTTAGTGAAGGCTCTGACTTTCCTCCTTGTGTTATTTGGCACAAATTTTCCCATTTTATATCTACGCTCACAGGCAACTCCATTTTCCTTGAGAGCTAAATTTGTACACACTATGAGAGTAATCTTTGGCATGCAAATTAGTATTTGAGACAAGAGTCTTAAAAAAATAGGGTATTTTATGTTGTGAAAGGGGATCCTTAACATAAGGGTAGGTTAGAGCAATCCTAATCATCTAGCTCATGCAGATGAGAAAAATCCCCTACATGTATACTACATTAAATATATTTTTTAGCAGATCACATAATGGTCCAGTCCCTATTTGCAGGGTTTGTAAACTTTGGTTGAACAAGCAATAAACAGTTATGAAATAATGCTAGTGTATTACTAATGAGGATGTTTTTTGTAAAGAACCTTTTTAAAATAAAATCACACATCAGAAGAAAATGTTGCAGCCTATTTGGAAAGGACTTTTGGCTATTTATGTATCAGAAACAAGGGTAGCAGATCAAACCATTCATTATGCTTGGTTTTTGAACCTAGCAATAAGTTCAAAAATTATATTCATCATGAAAGCAAGTCATTAATATTGAAGATGATAGATGAGAATTAGATTGATGAGATATTTATTTCCATACTCGTTTTCATGAAGACCTCAAAAATTGCTTTTATTTTGGATATTGGCATGTATGGTACACATGTTAGAATTTTTACCCCAAAATTTCGAAAAGGTGCTTTTGAGGGACCATAGATGATCTTGGACGGATGGTACTATAGCATTATCTTTATCTAATAGAAACTATGTTCACCCTTTCATGTGGTTACTCCTCCTCCAAGCAACTCTTTCTTTTATGTGGTTCCCTTGCACCTCCCGGTGCAATTGCTAGTGTATGTTATACTTTGAATCTAGTACAGATTTCAGGATTTTTCATAATTACAGACTCGAATCAGCTGGAAATTTTCAAACTTCTTATCTTGAAGACCTATACATTTGTTTTTGTATATCTTGATACTTCATACCAAAAGTGCAGACCTTAGGCTGAGCTCAATTTTGGGGTAGTTCAGGAAAATTATAAAAGTTATCTCTTGCAAAATAGCGGATCCCAGTCACAACAGGAAGCTGGTCTTGAAGAAGTATTTGAGCAGGAAATTTGGCCTCTTATTGAGCTCTTTTATTTTTAGACCTCAAACCTCAAATTGTTACAGATTTTGGGCTAGTTGTTGCATACATTGCGTCAAGGAGTTTGGATTTGTGCACTGTTTGGAGATCCTCTTAATAGATCTATTTTTTTTAGTAGCCTTACCTTCAACAAGAAGAAGACCTTATTTGGAAGAAGACATTGGGCTTGGTTGAAAATAGATTTTGGTTCTTCTTGAAGAAGACTTCAACTCATATTTATTAAATATATTCCTTGCATTATTTCTAATCTTTGGATATAAATGTTATTAAAGGATTGCTAAAACAAAGGAGCAAGTAACCCTTGTTGAAGACCTTATTGAATAAATTGTTGGAGCAACTTCTAGTAAACTTGTTGTGAAGACCTTAAGGACATTTTTGGAGCAACATTGTTGAATCTGATGGTATAGCATTGTTGGAGACGATCTTGAAGGGCCTTGAAGTGAAGCTTTTGGAGCAACTATTGAAAAATCCTTAAAGCATTTAAGTAAGGCACTTTCTATCTTCCATCACCTTTTTCCTTTCAATATCCTTTAAACGATTTTGTTGATATTTAATGTTTGAAATCACGTTATAATTCATTGATTATATGTGTTTGGGGACTTTCCCTTTGAAATTACCCAAAAATACCCTGGCATTTTATCTTCAGGATGCATGTCTGACCCTATTGTTCAATATTTTGATTGATAGTAGTAAACATAGAGAGTTAGGGGGCTCTTGACTTGGTTAGGTTGGGCCATTAGATCCCTAACATCTACTAGGGAGAACCCCCCTTGAGTTGGAGGAGAGCTAGCCCGAAGTGAAAAGAGGTTGGTGAGGTGACAATGGAGCTATTGAATTACACATGGTATCACACTTTAGCTTTAGGACTTTATCTTGAGAAGTGTGAGATTTTGCTATATCAATTCTCAAATTGTTTACAACACTATTGTTAAGAACTAATAAGAAGTGATGTTGAGGGGTTTTTGGGTATAAGAAACAATACCATTTAAAAACTAGGGTTCTCAGTCCTTGGCATTCCTTCACCTGGGCCTAGGGGTACACAAGAATAAGTTCACACTAAACCATACAAACTTAAAAGTAACTTAACAGATCCATAAAGTAATAATAATCATAATTCCTAATTCCTATTGTACAATATAATGCAAATTATTCAAACATGAAGCAATGAAGACATAGAATGTCTGAATTTCAAGATTGATTAACCAATACAAGAAGTTGGAAACTACAACTTTGATTCAATAGTTTATATAACTACTAAGATGTGTATTATAGTTTATATTTCAATTTTTCTTAAGTAGCATGCATGTGTGGTTCATATAGTGACTATAATTACCAAATATATTTCAGTGAAGATGTGAAGATGATCTCTCATTAGGTCCTAATTACTTAAAGCATCATTAAATAGCTTTCCAAATGAATAAAATATGTTAACAATTTAGTAAAAACTAGGAAAACAAATCATTCTTTAAAAAATATGACACAATGAGTCACACTCTGAGATTTATTTAATTACTCATCAAGTGTTGCTACAACATATATATGATCACCATTACCATAGAAATGGGACATGTGACCATCATTTTGGTTTCGCCAAATACATTCCACATCATGAGCGTTGTTTAGGGTTGATTGTGTTGATTTTTTTAAAACAAATCATTTATACATTTAATGGAAATTATAGACACAATTTATAATCACATTACAAGATCATGATGTGTGGATATTCCTTATCATTTCTTAGATACTCACAACTTACCAACACCTAATAGATTGATATACACATCATATGGAATTTACCCCTAGAATGCCACATGTATCCTAAAACAAATTAGTTGTATTGCAATTGTTATGGTGCATATATGATGTGTATTACAGTTTATCTTATAATTTTGTTGAAGTAGCATACAACAATTTACATAGTGATATGAGAACCACTCTCTAGAGTATACATCGATTTTGTACACATGGATTTTCAGTTGCTTTTTAAGATATATCATTGGTGATTATCACATGATTATATAATGAACCATTAAGTTGAACTATGAAATTATTCCTCACAACACACACACACACATATTGATGAATTAATAATTTTTCTCATATAATTTTTTTAATCTATTTTGAAAAAAAAAGAAAAAAAAGAATATATATATATATATATATATATATATATATATATATATTTCTAAGAAGAACAAGAGAGAATTCCTTACCATATCTTCGTAAAACATATAATAGCAAGAAAATTAATCTATTGAAATTTCATTTCCAAACATATTCATGGAGTAAAATGAAGATTAAAAGGAGATATTCATGGATTTACCTATAACATCACCTCATAATTAAGAATGTAAATGTAAAATATTGATGATACATAGGTTAGGAGAAAATTAATATATTGAAATTTCATTTCCAAACATATTCATGGCGTAAAATGAGGATTAAAAAGAGATATTTATGAATTTACTTATAACATCACCTCATAAAAGTGTAAATGTACAATATTGATAAAATTTATTTATATATGATAAATAATAAACCTTTATCTCAAATGTATCATATAATCTTATAAACAAACACATTCTATGGTATGCAATAAAAGTGAAATTACACAATCCAAATGGAAATAAGACTTAGTTCAAGAAAAAGAAAATAAAAAATAAAATATGAGTGACACGGATTTTGCAAAGGCATATAAGTGTCGTTTATTGCATATAAGTGTTGTTATACCGACAGCAACCAAAGCGTCATTATTGCGACGGATGCCTCCAAACGTCGCAATTGTGACACTTAGACATTGTGTCGCAATTGCGACGTTTGGAGGCAGTCGTCGCAATAGCGACACTTTGGGGCATAGTGTCGCAATTGCGACGTCTTCCTCCAAACGTCGCAATTGCGACACTTTGTCTAAGTGTCGGTATTGCCACACTTTTCTCTAAACGTCAGTATAGCGATGGTTTCGGGTGGGATTGAAAAAAATTGTGGAAATTTCCGATATTTGGTCAAAAATGTCGGAACCAAGTGTCGGAATTTCCCCCAAATGTACTAGTTTATGGTTTATGGAATTTTTGGTTTTTATGGAGTTTTAGGCCTACTAGAGGCTAGTGGAGTCGCCAGGTGAATTTTGGTAGTTTTTATAGAGATGTACTTATTGTCAACCACCAATAAATAGGAAAAGCTAATCTGGGGTTTTTTGAGTTTTGTATGCGCAGCCTATGGTTTATTAGAGTGTTCTAAACATGATTCATCACTTTGCTAGTGCAGTGAAAAAAAAAGAGTTTACTCTAAATGATTTTATGGACTACTTCCCTGCTTAAATTTTGAAAGACTAATGAATCTACAAGAGTCTGCTAGACTGTTATGTACTCATTTAGTCCCACCGTGATCGCCATTATGTTAGTGAGCGCCGGGATAAGTCATTCAGATAGTATTCCTAAGGCTACTGAAATGTTTAGGGAAGTTTGAGTTTGTTCATCAGTCAGAGTCCCACTGTGATCACCATTATGTTAGGGTCCCGTGATTTGGCTGATTGGCAAGCTAAGTGATAGGGTAACATCAAACCAATATTTGGAGCCCAAGGACATAGCCTTCCTGGACTCAGAGAGGGCTCTCTCTATTTGTGTAAGGGATATCTATGTGTTTTGCTTCTTGTGTTTCTGATTTTAGGCTAGTTATGAAGTAGGTTTTTAGTTTTTCTTTTAGGTTTTTGAGGGAGGAACTGATCAAAGTCTAAGATAGATAAAAATATTGTTAGATCAACTTGGCTATGGGATCAAAAAGGTAAAGAAAGCTTCATATGGTGATACAAGGTATGTTGAAGGGCTGATTTGATCAAGGTAAAATGGATCTTTGGGTAAAATGAAGTGGAATGGACACTAAGTTTGTGAAGAACAAAGGATTTCAAACATAAATAGTTCAATAACTGACAAAAACATGGTAGGGCTAACCATTAATCATGATGAATGTAACTAGAAAGTGATAAGTGTATAGAAATAAACATTCAAGCAATACATAGAGATATATGACTCTCTAACTTTAGGAAATTTCTATCGGACTTAGGGGAAAGACAATTAAAAAAAACAAATAACTCAAACTACTATGAGGAAATGCCTAGACATAGTATTTCAAGCTATCGGGCACTTCGAAGTAAGATTGCAAAGTTTTAGGCAAAGGGCAAGATCAGTACAAGACCTCCTTGGTTCAACTAGGACAATCAAACATTCAAAGAATGGTTTCAAAGGTGGAGCTATGACTAGCCATGAGTAAGCAGGGAATACCGTGAATCATACTTAGCATACATAAAACAATAAATGAAACAAGCAAACAATTTCTTTAGTGATCAAAGAGCAATCAAGGATTCTTTGATATTACTAAGAAGGAAGAAAACATAGAAGCTATAATGAAACAAGAAATCTGAGGTGCCTCCAAGGGCATGTCTGAAATCTATTCTCTACTATCTTATAGTAAGAAATAACATGAAATATGTATGAAAACTAAGAAACATAATAGAGAGGGATGCTATATCCATTTTCCATGTCAAGGAATCCAATAACAATCCTCTTTCATCATCCGAAACATTCAAGAAACTATCCAATGCATGAGACAAGTATTTCTTCCAAGCTTGTATAACCAGATATTTCTTTATATCATCAAGTTAAACCTTATTTACAATTAAGTATCTTGTAATATATAGGCCAAGATGAGGAAAAACCTCCTAGTGCAACTAGCGAGCTCATTGGCCCATCAAAAATATCTGATTTTGTCCTTGAGGCTTTGCAAAGTCCAAGGCACAAAATATCTATAAAAATATCCTAAAAATGCTAAAAAAGGAAATTATATTGACTTTTCCTAACTGACCATGGCAAAAAATGATAAACGCACATTAGGAAAAGCCACTTCAGAAAAGTGCATTTTTCACAAAAATACTTAAGAAATATATCAACAGAAAATACCCTATCTTGTGGGGAACTTTTGGAGGCCTTCCCGATGTCAAAACAAGGCCTGTGATGACTCGTTGGAAAGCTCTAGATGTATATTTTCTTAAAATTCTCTATTTTCCCCAGAAATATCAACATAAGCCTTTGAAAATCTGGCCTGTGTGAAAAAAAATCTAGAAAATAGCCTTTGCTGATATGCGGGGAAGAGTGTTGAAAAAGTGACTGTTTTTCACCACTTTGGGGGACCAAATCATCTTCAATTGATCTGAAAATAGTTGAGTAGATGCCCCTAAAATTTTGGCATCCAATGATACCATTTTCATCCTTTGAGGATGCTTCAAACAAAAATGGCGATGTCCATGGTTTTTAGCAAAAAGCCCAAAAATGTAAAAAACCCAAAACTTGCCGAATTTTGCCCAATATTGGCGAGCATGGCCCTCATGGGTATTCAGAAGCATGATGAGAAGAAAAGGCTAAAATTTTAAGCCTTGATATGTATTTCTTCATTTTTGGTGTCGGGCGCCACTTTCGAGCCTCCTTGAGCTTTTCTTGTGTGGCCTTCAATTTTCGTCGGGCGAACTTATTAAGCTTCTTATAGTGCCCGATCATTCTTCTTTGAAGCTCCAAATCTCTATTTTCCTTTTCCTAATTCTTTTCCAAATGTTCATTCACCCTTTGAGGCCATGCTTCTCTATTGTTTTCTATCTCTTGGGTGAATAAAGTAGTAAGAGGAAAATATTGGAAAAGGGTAGCCTCCTCCTCTTTTTGTTTCTCCAAGGCTCTTCTAAGTCCCATGGTCCTTGGCCCCTTCCTCCTTGGCTGATCTTTTTCTTCACTATCATTGAACTCACCCATGAGTTCTTCCAATTTAATTTGTGCTTTGGAGGCCTCTTTTTGATACTTGATAGCCCGTGTCTCATATACCACCATGTGGACACTCATCTACTTATTTTGTGTTTGCATAAAGTGAATGAGGTTTTTAGACCTCTCTAGATATTCTCTTAGATCATGAATTTTTTCTTCTTTATTTATCAAGAGAGACTCTAGGAGTCTTGCCTCATTGTCGCTATCATCACTGTTTATCTTAATTATGTCAAAGTCCCTCTCTTTCTCATGGCTACTTTCTTCCTTCTCCTTTCCCTTACTTTGGGTGGCCTTCTTTGATCCAGGTGGATATTGGTGGTCACCCGCCTATTCCACTTGGGGCTCCACCATTGTCTTTTTCATTTTTTCAGTTTCGGCACAATTTACTATTTTTAGCAGTTTTTCGGGTCCTAAACTTCCGGAGCCGTTTTGAGGCCCTAAATGAAGTTTTTTGGGAAAACGGAGAGCAACATGGGTCCATGGACCGATGTTGCTCGTTCCAAATTTGTAGTCCTCGGATAGATCTTTCGAACGAGGTATGGTACGCGTCAAACGGAGATCGTATGCCAAAGTTACGCCCCTGGGAAGTTGAAACACCAATTTACCCAAACGGGGCCCATAGTTTTAGCGCTTCATCTCCTAGGGTTAGGGTTTTGGCTGTTTAGGATTTCCCATTGTTTCTAAATGATAAATAGGCCCTCGAGCCTCATTGTAACTCAGTTCAGAGGCCTGTAGCCGCCACATCTCTTCTCAGAGATAGCTACCAGTGCCCTAGCTAGTTTTATTTACATTCTGTCTGTAAGCAAATTTCAGTCTTTGATATTAATGAAATGAAGTGTTATTTCCGCTGCATCTCTGTATTTATGTTTATATGTTTATTCTGATGCGTTCCTGCATAAATCCAGATCAGTGGTACCAGGGTGGTTGTGGAGTACTAAAAAGGTATGCTTTTGATGATTATTTCAGTGGCTTTTTAGTAGAATTTGTAAACCTTTTTGCATCATGGATTTGGAAAATAATAAGGAATTATAAAAAAACATGTGAGAATTGATATGCAAGACTTAACCGCTGATAATGGTTATTTTCTGTGCAGGAAAAGGAGAAAACGAGGAGTTGTTGTTCCAAAGGAAAGGACAAAGTCGAGATAACTGTTGTCCCTCTGAAGGAGAACCGAATGCAAACAAGGCTAAACAGATCAAAGCAAATCGGCCCGGAAAAGGAGGAGAAGACACCAGCTCGGCGCAAAAGAAAAGAAAAGACGAAGGATTAACAGTTTGGCGAATCCCTCAGGATCTTTGATCCTGAGGGATCGCTGCTTTATTTATCTTGTTACTTGGACATCTCCGCCGTCACCTTTATATAAAGGGACAGCACTGTTAGCTTAAGAAGGAGAAGAAGGATACGTTTTTATGTAATTTTCTGTTAAACATCAGCTCTGATTATTGAGTCTCGTTGAGAACTGGTTCATTGTATTTTTGTCCGATGCATTAATATAAGTTTGGTGATTCTCTCATCTCTGCGTCTGGATTAACTTAAGGCGGTGTATCCTTGGAGGCTAAGGGTCTGGCCCCGGAGGACACTTTCTTCTGTATCACTACGATTTGATTTCTGCGTGGTTTGTTCATCGTTGTTATTTGGTAATCTGATATGCTTTATAAGTTGATATTACATGCTCTGTTAAGATTAAATCATTGAGGTTTTTACAGATAGAATCGTGTATTGACTCTGCATTATGTTATTGATCTTTTCAGAGTTAATTGCATGTTATTAGTCTTAACCGAATATTCTTACTGTTCTGTTACAGAGCTTTTATACTGAACATTCATGTCATAGATTCGTTTGAAGTAGTGTTCTTCATGATTATTGGATTCAGAGATAATGCTGTTCTATTTGGGAGCACAGTCGTATCCCTGTTAATTAAGATTACTATTTCAGCGTGTTGTGTGCGTATATGATTTACTAGAGCTATTCCATAATTTATCAATAGTTATTGCTGTTCCATTAGTATGTTTTGCTTGATTTGCCTTAAAAGTGAAAGATTGATTGATTGCAAAGAGTGCATTTGGGTTAATAGAGTAAGACTCTCGAGACTTAGTTGTTCGATTGCTGTTCCATTTTAGAATTACTGTTCCATTCCAGATTTGCTGTTCAATTCTTTATTTGCTGTTCCATTTACTCGCATTTGTTGTTTTGGTGTGAGAGACGATCTAAGGCTGTAGTGAGCTTTGGCATTCACTGTCTAGCTCCCAGACCCGTGTTCTATGCTCTAATTTCCTTTCCATCAGTTTCCCAAGGGATGGGTTATCACTGCCAAACCCTTGACTGATAAGCTGCCTAGTTTTCTGAATGTGTGATTTATTCTTTTGAAGTAATTTAGTTACAGACAAGCATTCGTTTACTCTTGTATTTCTTAAACACTATACTACTAGAATTACTCTGACAAGTGATAGCCTCAGACTAAGGCACTCTTTGGAATAACAAAACGCTCCCGGATTGACATATTAATGTGAGGTAATTAGAGGTGAAAGAGACCCTTTTTATAGCTCTACATTTTGGCGCCGTTGCCGGGGAAAGAGTGTAGCCATTTGTCTTTTTCAGAGTAGTGTACGAACCTGCTAGGGAGGAGTCGGATCTTAAAAACGGAAGGTAAGAACCTACGTGAGGAGCATGTAAAAGCCCTGCTCCACTGTCCGCTTTCCTAACAGATTTGTTTTTGCTTTGTTTGAATAGAAGTTGGTAGTTCATTTGAGTGCATGACTAAGCAGAAAAGACCAGAAAAGAATATCAAACCCCCATCCAAGCCTGAAAAAGCTAAGGGGCCGGTGACCCTTGGACGAACGACCTTCATAGACGAAATCTATAAGAAAACAGAATCTCAGCCATCAGTAGGCCTCAAGAAAAACATTTCTAAACCGCCTACTAGTTCCCTTCAAGCCACAGGATCACCATCTGTAGCCTGTGCTGAGGTGCATAGTCAAACTGAAGAGCAGGACTTTCAAGAAATTGAAAATTCTACTCCAGAATTATTGCAGGAAGGGAATTCCAGCAACTTTTGTGAAGGAGAAGGAGAAACAGGGGAAACCAAGGAACCAAAATCTCCTATTGGAACAAATCAGCCATTAGATAGCCCAGATAGGGGGAGTGCTGCGAAAATCATTGTTGAAGGAATCCAATCTCCTCAGACATCTGGTATTCTCATTATTCCAGATAAGGGAAGTGCTATTAAAACTATCCCTGTCAAAACCATTCCCTCTCAACCTAGGAATACACTCCTAGATATCCCATAAGGTTATTGGCATATATTCGATCCCATGGCTCAGAACCAGCCAAATGCTCAAACCTCTACATTGCAATATCCTATAGTGGATTCTGCAGCAAATGCACCCATGAAAGCTATCCCTCTTCAGCATATCCCTACATTTCACGGTCTCACATCAGAAGATCCGGATGTATTTTTATTCGAATTCGATGTGTTATGCAGGGGGTATGATTACACCACCGATCCCCAGAAATTGAAATTATTTCCCTCTACATTAAAAGGGGTTGCTTTAAGATGGTTTATGGGACTAGGTGGCGGGGTTATCAACAATTGGGATCAAATGAAAGAATCCTTCTTAAAAAAATATCAGGATTACTGTAGGTCTAGAGAATTAAAAGACGAAATATTCCAAATGACAGCCAGACCGAATGAAACATTGGAGGAGTATGTGGAACGTTTTCAGTACAATCTACAAAGATATCCTTATGCATCACTACCTTTACCTGATAATGTGTTAAAAACTGCATTAATAAGGGGCATGAAGGAACAATGGATTGAAACATTAAACATCATGGGAAAAGGGGATATTTATCAAGAGAATTTTGCTGACATCATTGATTTATGTATCAAGAGTTCGAGAGGTAGCACAAGAATAAAACCGATAGAATATGATCGGTTTGCAAGAGATAACAAAGTATCAACAGAAGGAGTAACACGTGCATAAATTGGAAATTTATTAGAAAATTTCAAAACTGATATTCTGGGGACACTAACTACACAACTTGATATTGTGCAGGCTAAACAGAAGCAGATGGAGGCAGAACAGAATTTGGCGATCTTCTGCCCCCGATGCAGAAAAAAACATAACCACAAGGAATGTCCACTGGATAAAGTCCAAACATGCGCCATTTGTACAAAAGATCACCTTACGGAGAGCTGCCCCTCACTTCCTGGATTGAAAGCGGTATATAAGGAAGCAGAAGAAGAACCAGAATTGGTGAACTTGATCAACCAGCGTCGCCAGTGGCAGCCGAGACAATCTGGTATGTTTCCGGACTAACCCTCTTTTTTTCAACCCCCACAGTATAATGCTCAACAATATGGTATGTGGCAAAATCAATCTCAACCCCCATTTTCAAACTGGTCACCACAATCGTTTCCTTCTTCAAATCCATGGCTGAATCAAACAAGCCAATCTAGTTGGCCGAATTTCCCTTACACTCCACCATATTGGCAAAATGGCCCATATCCTTCACAATGGACTCCCCCTACTTCAAAAAGTTCACCCTGGCAGACAAGCTGGCAAAGACCGATGTACCAGCCAGCTGGAACTATTCTGCTCCCTCAACCTACTCTGCCAGCCTTACAAAAAAATCCCCAGTCTAACCTGAGACCGCAACTCCCAGCCCAACCCGATCCCAATCCAAATAACAGACAGGTCCAATCTATCCAAATCATAGAATCACCAGAAATAGGACCCGACCTGAGGGAGTGCAATGATCTTCAGTTAAGATCTGGGCGCATAATTGAAACTGAGGGAGATAAAACAGTTCATATTGAAGATAAGTTACCAAGAGAACATCAGTTGCAACAAGAGGATGTAAATAAGCAACAGACTCATAATCAAGCAACCACATCCTCTCCTCCATTCCCAGAACGATTAGTCATACCTCGACCCATACAATATCCCGACTTTGACATTCTGGGAGAATTACAAAATCTGTACATAAAAATTCCATTCCTCCAAGCCATTCAAGACATTCCTATATACGCAAAAACTATCAAAGAGTTGTGCATAAAGAAACCAAGGAGGAATATAACAAATAATCCAAGAGTCCAAGTAGTCGGTACTTTATCTGACCTATTATCCGGGAGAGAAACACCCATTAAATATGAAGACCCAGGGAATCCAATTATAACTGTTCAAATTTATGGTCAAACCCTGTCTAATGCCTTAGTTGATCTAGGAGCTGCAATTAATATTTTAACAACCACTACTTGCCAAAAGCTCGACATTACATCAGTAGAACCCACCTCTACTTTGTTAGAATTGGTTGACCGATCTGTGGTTAGACCAGAGGGTACTCTACATGATGTCATGGTCTCTGTAGAATCCTGGGAGTATCCAACCGATTTCCTGATAATTAATCCAAAAGCCCGACTTGATGGACACCCGCTAATTTTAGGTAGACCTTGGCTCGCTACTGCCGATGCCTACATTGGCTGTCGGCAGGGAAATATGACCATAACCAGAGGACCGAATAGCAAGAATTTAGTTCTATATCCTCCAGCGCAACCAAGTGTCACAATAATCAAAACTAATAAGCACCATGTATCATACCTTACTGATAACATCAGATCTCCATTAACTATACAAGAGGCACTTGATTTTAAAGACCAAACAGAAGATGATGCCATTAATAATTTCATTAGTCAAACTGAACCTCGCACACAGTGTCACATGATAGAAGTAGCATTTGATAATGAATTAGAGGAAGATCCTCTGAAAGATACGCATGACCAAATGATACCTGTTACTTCTGTTGCAAATAGTAAAACTGTGGAAATTGCACCGGGAAAAACTTTAAACATCAATGCTAATCTCACACCTGAACAAGAAACTAAGCTCATCCATCTGTTAACGAAATATCAAGAATCATTTGCATGGGATTACCCTGATATGAAAGGAATCGATCCCCAGTTATGTACACACCACATTTATATAGAAAAATATGCCAGACCTGTTCGTCAATCGCAAAGGAGACATAATCCTCATCTAAAGGATGTGGTAAAAGCTGAACTTCAGAAACTTTTAGATGTCAATTTTATCTATCCTATTTCTGATAGTAAATGGGTCTCTCCGCTTGTGGTGGTACCAAAAAAGAATGGAAAATGGAGAATCTGTGTGGATTATAGGGAACTAAATAAGGCAACACAAAAAGATCATTTTCCTCTCCCATTCATAGACCAAGTATTAGATACTTTAGCAGGAAATAAATTCTTTTCTTTCCTGGATGGCTTCAGTGGATACAATCAGATTCAGATTGCCCCTGAAGACCAGGATAAAACTACTTTTACTTGTCCATGGGGAACATTTGCCTATCGATTTCTACCTTTTGGCCTATGTAATGCTCCTGCCACATTCCAAAGGGCTATCCTTAGCATTTTTGCAGATTTAATAAATGATGGACTTAAAGTTTACATGGATGACTTTACACCATATGGAGATGATTTTGATCCAGCTCTAGACACCCTAGAAAAAGTCCTACAACGCTGCATTGTTACCAGGCTTTTCTTAAGCCACGAAAAATGTTTCATGATGATGACTGAAGGACTTATCCTAGGACATTATGTTTCAGCAGCCGGCATTCAGGCAGACGCGGCCAAAATCCAAATACTTTTGCTCATTCCCACTCCTACTACTCAAACAGAGGTACGTAGCTTTCTTGGATTTTCTGGTTATTATAGACGATTTATAGAACATTATTCGCACATTGTTGCTCCTTTATATGCACTAACTGGTAACGTTGATTTTCTTTGGACAGAAAAATGTGACCGTGCTTTCGAGGATTTAAAGAAGCTCGTATCCACAGCCCCAGTCCTTCGAGGACCAAACTGGGACCTACCGTTCCAGATATCATCTGATGCCTCAGATACAGCCATTGGCGCAGTCCTTGGGCAGGAAGAAGATAAAAACCATATGCTATCTATTACATCAGCAAAAATTTATCCCCTGCTGAATTAAATTACACTGTTACTGAAAAAGAGTTCCTAGCTGTAATACATGCTGTCAATAAGTTTAGACATTATATTACAGGCTATCCTGTTATCTTGTATACAGACCATTCTGCCATAAAATATTTAGCAAATAAGCCTGTCACAAATTCCAGAGTAACTAGATGGTTGATTTTATTGCAGGAATTCGATATCACAATCAAGGATCGGCCTGGCAAAGAAAACCCTATAGCTGATTTTCTTTCGAGAATACCAAAACCAATCGATGCAGCAGCAGTTGAAGATCAATTTCTGGATGAGCACCTGTTTGCTGTTGCCGTTCAAACACCCTGGTATGCTGATGTTGCCAACTACCTTGCAGTAGGTAAACTACCAAAACATTTAACCCCTAATGAGCGTAAGCAGATTGTTCAGAAGAGTTCTCGATTCTCGTGGATTGGGGGCTATTTGTTTCACACAGGGGCAGACATGCATATCAGGCGATGTGTTCGAGAGGATGAAATCTTTGACATCCTAAAAGCCTGTCACGATGGACCGTGTGGTGGACACTTCGCTGAGCGAAGAACTGGACACAAAGTATTGCAGACAGGATATTACTGGCCTACGATTTTCAAAGATGCAAAGAAATTTTTCCAAGCCTGTGACAGCTGCCAGCGAGCAGGACGACCTGGTCAAGCCGATGAGATGCCTCTGAAACCACAGTTAGTCATCGAACCATTCGAGCGATGGGTTCTTGATTTCGTTGGACCCATCAACCCCTCGTCAAATCAGAAAACATATATCTTGGTGGCAACAGAATATGTCACCAAATGGGTTGAGGCAGAAGCATTGCCAAGAGCCACAGAGGACTCTGTCATACAGTTCCTGTTCCATCTATTTGTACGTTATGGCCTTCCCAGGGAAATAATTACAGACGGAGGACCACAATTTGCTGGGCATAAATTAGCTGCAACACTCAACAATTATCACGTCCAGCATAAAATCACTACTCCATATCACCCACAGGCGAATGGGCAGGTAGAAAGTGGCAATAAGATAATAGAATCAATCCTAACAAAAACCATTGCATCCCATAGGTGTGATTGGGCTACCCGACTACCTGAAGCACTCTGGGCCTATAGAACCACATGGAGGAGCACCACCGGTTACTCACCTTATCAATTAGTGTTTGGAAAAAAACCCATTTTTCCCATAGAATTCGAAATCCAAACATTACGGACAACACAGGAAGTTGGCCTAGATCTAAGCGAGGCACAAATCAATCGACTACAGCAGATCAATGAATTAGACGAAATTAGGCTCTCTGCACTACAAAATACAGCAGTGATTCAACAGCATCGAGCTAAATGGCATGATGCGCTCATCAAGAACAAAGTCTTCCACGAGGGAGACTGGGCTCTATTATACGACTCTCGGTTTCAGGACTTCCCTGGAAAACTTCAGACTCGATGGTTGGGACCATACGAAATCTAGAAGGTGCATGACAACGGAACCCTTACTCTAATTACCATTGACGGTTCTGGATATGCATTCAAAGTAAATGGCCACCGAGTTCGTCTCTATCGCAAACCACTGACTCGGGAATCCTTCTGCCAGCAGCTACGCCGAGACACCGATATGGAGATTTTAGAAGAGGAAGAGAAATCTTCCTCACCTGTAATTCATTAAGGAATTTATTTCCTTTTACAATTTGTACATAAGTTCTTGTCTTTGAGTCGTTCTTGTACATATGTTTGAATTAAATGTTTTCAATTCATTTTTTTTGCTGTTCCTTTTCTTTCTCAAAGTTTCGATTTTTGTCGTTCTAAAAAATGGCATTTGCGTGTTTTTTATGTTGTTGGCTTTGCTTGTTTTGCTGCTCCTTTTCTAAAGGAACAGAATTCTGGATCTCTGCTGTTCCTTTTCCAAAGGAATGGCATTTTTACGTCTTTTGCTGTTCCTTTTCCAAAGGAACAGAATTTTTGGTTACCACTGTTCCTTTTTTTTTTTTAAAAACAACATTCTTTTGTTGCTGTTGTTCCTTTTTCAAAGGAATGGCATTTTGAGTGCTTTTATAGTATTTTTATTTTTGCTGTTCCTTTTTCAAAGGAACGACATTTGCATTGTTGCTATTCCTTTTTCTATCATCCGTTGTTGTTTCTTTTTCCAAAGGAACACCACTAGCATACTTTTGCTCTCCTTGTGAAACAGCTTATTCCTTTTGCTGATCTAAATTGAGGATGCTTCTTGCCCGTATTCTTTCAAGTCTTTAAGATACAGCTATGTACTTGTGCAATGAATATAAAATCACAACATACCGAAATCCGCAAACCATAAATCGCTATATTTATAAGGCTCTGCATTAGTAAGAGGACAAAAGGAAGGACATACTTATTTCTTATCTTTTGTTGTCATTGTTTTACTAATTTTTCCCTGATTGGTTATCTTTATCATGCTGATCCCTTTAACCCTCTTTGATTATTATTTAGGAATAAGAGCAAAGGGCTTATATCTTCCTATTGAGATGATAAGACTTCCTCCACCATTCCTACTCTTAAGGAGTGTTGAACCACCCTTTGTGTATAAATAAGGAAAAGTACTCTATGAAAAAGAAAAAATATCTGAACATGATATGTGAGATGTCAAATGCAGGATAGGGGGTCTCATTAAGAGCCAGCCTACCATGATCATGAGGATGGAAGTGAAGTGGCATTCCCATTATGGCCACCACACCAGGGATATGGTCCAAAAGGTATATCAAATAAACGAACCTTGGAACAGGAGGTCTCATCACGAGCCGGTCTGCCCACGTTTCGCTCCTTCCTCGTGAATGGCATTATGGTTAACTGGTCACCAAGCCAGCATAATGGTCTACATTTTGACATAACAACATTCCTAAGTATAAACAAAGGATCATGGTTCCGAGGGTGAAAAAAAACAACTCTGCCAAGGTTATGGACACCTGTCGGCAGCAGAGCACTGTTAATGGTATTGAAGTCACTTGGTTACACCAATGGGTAAGATACTAATACTCTTTTGTTTCTTATATCCTAGGAACTAATCGTATATTATTTCCCGATTTATACATCGCATGAACATTTATCATCACCAATCATGGCAAAGGAAGTGACCATGACCACTTGACATTTGGCAAGTACGATAGATGTCCTACCCACCAGCCTCATATCATAACATAGCAGCCTCTTATGTAATATGCGATCACCTCTCCGCCTCGATTTCGGTAATTCGTTGTCCTTCTAAACATGGCATAATTCCATATGATGTTCCTTTCTGACTCGGTTGCAGATCGGGTGCTGCTCCTTTATTTGCCGGCTGGGACAGCCTATCACATTGCGGGGGGGGGAGGTTAACCTCATTATTCCCTGAATTACGTGTCAGCTCACCATTCGGGAAAGATAGTGTACGATGGTATGGCATGGCTTAACGACATGGCATTTCTATTTTTACACAAGTTGCTGTTCATAATCCGTTTCTGTTGCATTGTTGCATACTCTGTGTTTTTTTTCGAAATCTTGCGATTATCACCCTCTCTGTGTTTCAAACAGCACAAGTAGTTGCTGTTCCATTGAGAATCCACAGTGAAACCATGGGAGGAAGGGAAATTCGAAGCGAACCTCAGAAGTTGACAATCTCCGCTGCTGCCCGAGAGATCCTAGAAAGAGAAGGCTGGTTGAATTATCTCAGTCGCCTGCAGGAGTCCAATGAAACAGTAGCGATGGAATTTTTGCAGAACCTGCAGGATGATCACTCCACAGTAAGGGGGAAGCGGATAGCGGTCACCGACGATATAATTGCAGAAGTTTCGGCACTACCAGCCACCGGACCAGTGTGGACATTAAAGAAGGAAAGATTACAGAAGATCATGGAAATTTTCCAGGACGAAGGTCAGAGCTTGACAATTAAGGGGAAGGGCATTCTGCCAGCAACGCTAGGAGAACCCTGGATGGAATTAGCAAGGACAGTGCAGAACTACATCACCTGCGAGGGGAGGAAAGACGTGGTAAGACCACGACATCTTAAACTCTTAGCTGTTTTAAACCAAAAATGCTCTGTAAACCTACCTGCACTTCTGAATTCATTACTGCATGATGCTGCACGAAGCATAAAAAAGGCACAGCATGTAGAGTCAGTCGTCAGTCACCATGGGTTAATACGATTAGTAGTTAGTCATAGTCTCACCCAGCAGCAGAGCAGCTGGGAAGAGCTGATTGTAATGATTAAGGGGGGATTAACAGCGCCATCCCCAAAACGTAAACATTCTACAAGCACACCAGAACGTCCGGCAAAACGCAGAGAATTAGTAAAACAAAAACATGTTGCTAGTGCATCAGAATGACCAGAGATACACCAGGAATCGGCAAAGCGCAAGCATGCCATCGATCCACCCGAACAGCTAGAGGAGCCCAGAAAATTAGCCCGGTTAGCTCGGATGCGAGGAAGGATAGAGAAGCCCAGGAAATCAGCCCGGTTACCTAAGATGCGAGGAAGGATAGAGAAGCCCAGAAAATCAGCCCGGTTAGCTCGAATGCGAGGAAGGCTGGAAAAGCTCCACTAAAGCACCAGCCAACCAGTGGTAATTGAGGACGAGTAATCCGAAGAGGAAAATGAGGAAGCAGACGAGCATTCAGAAATAGAAAGAGAAGCAGAAGCTGAACAGGAGGAGGAAATGGGACAGCAGGGAGGTAGCCCATTACAAGACCCAATGGGAGAAGATGAACTGGCTGCAGTCCTGGCCAATATGGGTAAGTATGGCCAACCTTCTAGTCCAGTAGACCTCCATGACAAACCCCAAGAAGAAAACGCATCTGAAAAATCACATGCAGTAGAGGCAGAAAAAGGAAATCTGCCTGTTCATGATGAAGAGGAGATAAGAGATACTGAACGGGAACAATCTGTTCCCAAGACACCAGAGGAAATTCCGGAGGGAGTAGGAGCAGAAAAAGCAGTTGCTCAGGAAGAAACAGAACCAGTCAAGGTTCCTACCCCAGAACAGCCAGAGCAGAACAGCGAGGAAGCACCCCAACAGAAAGATCCAGAAACTAGTCATGGTCCAAACCGCAGCAGACAGCCTGCTGTTCCTTCTAATGAAACGCTGGAAATTAAAAAATTGCGAATGGAACGGCAGAAATTATTGAATACAATAACCCAACTCAGACAGCAAATCAGAATTCTGAAAGCAAACGAGAGGGTAAGAAGGACCGGAGGGAAGAAAAAGAGGGCCAACAATCGCCCTGCTATTCAAAACCCTACTGAAAATCCAGCTGCCATTCCAAATGATGTTGAGGAACAACAACAGACTGATATTCGCGTTAAAATAGAAAGGGATGATATAAGGACCAGTGACAAGAAAATCCAGACAGAGGCACCACCCTCAGGGGTAATAAGGGTTCTGAACTCCAAACAGCATAATAAGAAAGTTCAGGTAAAACTCCCGGCCTCCACTGACCTATGGAAAAAAGATCCAAAGACAAAAACCTTGCATAAGATGATGAAGCAAGCCCAGCAAGAAGCCGAACAACTTAGAGAGAAAACGGTCCCCCGAGAAAAATATGAAGAGTTACAGCAGCAACTAAGGGACGTCAATCAATCCAAAAGCCAGGCCTTTGAAGGGTGGCGAAAGGAACAAGAGGAAGTTGCACAGGTAACCCGTAGACTAGATACTGTTATCAAGCAGATGAATACCTTGTGTTCTTTATACAATGACGTTTTAGCATGTAGGGCCCCTGCTAAAAAATATGCTCTATTTTTATTAGAACGATATTTACAATTAAAAATAAAAGTTGTTAAAGCAGGCGCCCCTATACAAATCAACACTGTCAATGACTTTATAGACTGCTGTAAACATTATGGCGTGAAGGTCCAGAGATTGCTGTGTGAACTTTATTTGCATGACCTTGTGCTAGATCAGGAGACTGAGTTGAACCCTGGCCCTTTTGTTAGAGACATCCAATTACAAGCATTCATTTCATTCGGGGTTAATCAGATTAAGTGGCTCAAAGCCTATGATACTTTCCAGAGTCAGGAAAATGGCCTAGATTTACGGGTAAGGGCCGAGCCTAGGAACCCAGTGCAGTTGTGGAAAGATCATAGAAACATCATAAGGACTCCGGGTGTCATTGAAACGTTAGGACCCATGCATGAGGCACTCATTCGACAGAGTTTAGAATATTTTCTTTCCATCAAAGACCTCGCCATTGATGCAGCCAAATTTCGGTACCGAATCTCTAATCCAAACATCCAGCTCAGGGAACCATTTAAGTATGAGAATTTTGAATTAGCTGCCAACCGTTTGAACCTCTATGGCGAAAGCATTTTGAAAGCAGTGTCATCCTGGTTAGGATATAGATTTCGCACTCCAATTATTTGGCACCCTGCACCCGGATACCAGGCCCTGTATAAGATGCCTGAGGGGCAAACAGGTCAGTTCTTTGACTATCTAATCACTCATCATGGCTGTAGGCCTCCGCATGAGACTCCTTCTCCAGCATATTCTCTCACTGCCTTGCATGTCAACTACAATGTTTTCATGAGGACATGAAACAAGGTAAGCAGGGGGGTGTGTGGAGTACTAAAAAGGTATGCTTTTGATGATTATTTTAGTGGCTTTTTAGTAGAATTTGTAAACCTTTTTGCATCATGGATTTGGAAAATAATAAGGAATTATAACAAAACATGTGAGAATTGATATGCAAGACTTATTCATTGTATTTTTGTCCGATGCATTAATATAAGCTTGGTGATTATCTCATCTCTGCGACTGGATTAACTTAAGGCGGTGTACCCTTGGAGGCTAAGGGCCCGGCCCCGGAGGACACTTGCTTCTGTATCACTACGATTTGATTTCTGCGTGGTTTGTTTATCGTTGTTATTTGGTAATCCGATATGCTTTATAAGTTGATATTACATGCTCTGTTAAGATTAAATCATTGAGGTTTTTACGGATAGAATCGTGTATTGACTCTGCATAAAGTTATTAATCCTTTCAGAGTTAATTGCATGTTATTAGTCTTAACCAAATATTCTTATTGGTCTGTTACAGAGCTTTTATATTGAACATTCATGTCATAGATTCGTTTGAAGTAGTGTTCTTCATGATTATTGGATTCAGAGATAATGTTGTTCTATTTGGGAGCACAGTCGTATCCCTGTTAATTAAGATTACTATTTCAGCGTGTTGTGTGCGTATATGATTTACTAGAGCTGTTCCATAATTTATCAATAGTTATTGCTGTTCCATTAGTATGTTTTGCGCGATTTTCCTAAGTGAAATATTGATTGATTACGAAGAATTACGTGGTTAATGAAATAAAACTCTCGAGACTTGGTGTTAAAATTCTTCCATTTTAGAATTACTGTTCCATTCCAGATTTGTTGTTCAATTCTTTAATTGATGTTCCATTTACTCGCATTTGTTGTTTTGGTGTGAGAGATGATCTAAGGCTGCAGTGAGCTTTGGCATTCACTGTCTAGCTCCCAGACCCATGGTTTATGCTCTAATTTCCTTTCCATCAGTTTCCCAAGGGATGGGTTATCGCTGCCGAACCCTTGACTGATAAGCTGCCTAGTTTTCTGGATGTGTGATTTATTATTTTGAAGTAATTTAGTTATAAACAAGCATCCGTTTACTCTTGTATTTCTTAAACACTGTACTACTAGCATTACTCTGACAAGTGATAGCATCAGACTGAGACACTCTTTGGAATAACAAAACGCTCCCGGATTGACATATTAATGTGAGGTAATTAGAGGTGAAAGAGACCCTTTTTATAGCTCTCTGGGTGGTCTGCTTTTTTCTCGATCCTTCTTTGCATGTCCCCAACGAGGTCGGGGTATAAGGAGCTAGGGCTCGATCTGGTGGAACCTTTGCAAGATCAGCCTCTCAAACCTCGACGGACGCCCATGGGGGACGAAAAGAAAGATGAGGGAGCAGGAGATCCTATCAAAATATTGCTCGAGGAGGCCCTCGAAAGACAAAGGAACGTGATGATGGATAACTTTGCTCAGATCCTTCAACGGCTACCCACCGGCGGCGCATCTGCATCCAGCAGCCACTCTGGAGGCGCGACTCCTTTTAAGGTACGAGTAAATTTTGACATTCCCATATTTGAGGGTCAAATAGACGCAGATGCCGTAGATAGATGGTTGAATCTGTTAGAAGGATATTTCTCGGTTCATGACTTTTCAGACCGGGAGAAGATTATTTTTGCACTCCTCAAAGCTACCCCCCATGTTAAGGATTGGTGGGAAACCTACTGTGAGAACAAGGACCAGACAGAACCTTCTCTGTTCTCGGCCTTACCAACTTGGAATTCTTTCCGAGACACCGTCAAGGAACAGTACTATCCCGTGGGGAGCTATGAGGACAAGTACATACAATGAACCATGTTGCGACAACAAAGGGATCAAGATGTGCATGAGCTGACGAATCTGTTCCACACACTACGCAAAAAGTTGGGTATCAAAGATTCAGAGAAACATCTGGTGCTAAAGTATCGCAGCTGTCTGCACAAATACATTCAGGAGGAAATGGAGTTCCTTGACATCTCCTCGCTTGGTACGGCATACCGGTATGCTGCCAAGATTGAGCAGAAATTCAAGCGGAAGAAGCGAGACTTTGGATCTGCGAATCAAAAGCAAGGGAAAGGTGCTTCCAAACCGCAGAACAAAGGACCGAGCCAAGGCATGGCGGCTAAAGAAAACTCATCGAAGCCACAAGAAAAGAACAGCACCGCAAAGCCAAAGAAGGACATGGGAAAGTGGTGTGAGTTCCATAAGAGCTCCCTCCCCGCGCTGGCAGTGAGTGTCGGACGAAAACGCGGTCGCTAGTGGCGAGATAGGGGAGAAACACGAGAGTCAGATGCATGCTCTGACTCCGAATCAGAACCTGAAAAGGGGAATGAAAAAGGGAAACAGATTATTGATGCGGAGCCCAACGCCAGTGTTGCCACTACAAAGGTCCAGAAGGAGGAACCGGAAGATCCAGAGGAGGAGGAACGTCTCTTCCACTCCCAGATGTGGGTAAAGGGCTCCCCTGTACAATTCATTGTCGACAATGGGAACCAAAAGAACCTCATTTCAGCAGACAGCGTGAAGCAGTTGGGCTTGCCGACCACAGCTCACCCACATCCATACACCATCGGGTGGCTTCAGCCAGCACTACCGCCTTCCCTATAGCATCAAGCCCTTCACGGATGAGGTATTATGTGACGTTGCTCCTATTGATGTTTCTGATGTATTATTAGGACAACCATACTTGTGGAAGCGTCATGCGGTGTATGAGTCTCGACCTCGTGCTATTATTGTTACTTTGGGAAATAAGTTGTACAGGATACCAGAGGTACCACCTCCTACCACTATCTCTTTGGTTACTGCAAAACAATGCAGTAAGCTCATTTCCCAAACCAGGAAATTCGTTTTCCTGATGATCCGCCCCCAGGGCAAGAAGAAGACTGTGGCCACGACCTCCAGATAGGGCTCCTTTGCACAACAACAACAAATGGATAAGGTTGTGGAGGAGTACGGGGACATATTCACCTCACCCACAGGGGTTCCTCTGCACTGTCAGGTCAAGCACCCGATTGATCTGACCCCAGGTGCGCCGCTACCTAATGGACCAATCTATCGGCGCTCTGTTCTGGAGAATGATGAAATCAAGAGGCAGATTCAGGAGCTGTTGCAGAAAGGTCACATCAGACCAAGTTCATCTCCCCGTGGGAGCCCGATCGTGTTGGTACGGAAGAAGGATGGGACGTGGAGACTCTGTATTGACTATCGGGCGCTGAACAAGATCACTGTCCGGAATAGGTACCCAATCCCACGGATTGATGACCTTCTGGACCAACTCGAAGGTGCAAAATATTTCAGTAAGATCGACCTGAAGTCTGGGTATCACCAGGTACCAATTGAACCCTCTGATGTGTGGAAGACTGCCTTCAAAGCTAAGGAAGGCCTTTTTGAATGGCTGGTCATGCCTTTCGGGTTGGCGAATGCTCCCGCAACCTTCATGAGGATGATGGACGACATCTTGCGGCCATTCACCAACTCATTCGTAGTGGTGTACTTGGATGACATTCTGATCTTCAGCAAGACTTGGGAAGAGCACCTTCATCACATCCGGCAAGTCCTCCAAACACTGCGGCAACACAAGTTGTGTGCCAATTTGGAGAAGTGCACGTTTGGCATGACCCAGGTTCAATATCTGGGATACATTATTGATGAAAGGGGGGTGCATGTGGATCCAGCCAAGATCCAAGTCATTCGGGATTGGCCGGCCCCAACCACTATAACAGAGCTTCGCAGCTTTCTGGGTCTTGCTAATTTCTATTGGAGGTTCGTGTTGGGATTCTCTCATATCACTTGGCCCTTGAGTCAAGTCACCAAGGGAGGAGCGAGAGCAAATTTTTTTTGGTCGGAACCTCAATAGAAGGCGTTCACAGAACTGAAAAACCGCCTCTTTTCTGCCCCAGTGCTCACTTTACCAGACTTGCAACAGCCATTTGAGATCGAGACAGATGCCTCTGACTATGCTATTGGGGCAGTTCTTACTCAACAGGGACATCCAGTGGCATTTCACAGTGAGACATTGTTTGACACAGTTCGCAAGTACCCCACATATGACAAAGAAATGTACTCCATTGTGCAAGCTTGTAGACAATGGAAGCATTACATTTTGGGGAAGGAAACAATCATCCACACAGACCACAGGCCCCTGCAGTTCATACAGACACAAGGGAAGTTGCAGAATGATCGCCATCAGAAGTGGTCTACATATCTGCAGCAGTTTCATTTGAACATCAAGTATAAGAAGGGTAGCACCAATCATGTTGCAGACTGCCTCAGCCGACCACCGATCGTGGCGCTCACCACTGTGCTCAACTCTTGTGGACACGAGACTTCTGATTGGCCGCTTCTCTATGAGAGTGACCCAGAATTCGGCCAAACTTACAAGGCACTCTTGGGGGGTACGCAAGTTCCAAATTTTCACCTCCAAGATGCACTTTTATGTCACATGGGACACCTTTTTGTTCCTTCAAGCGAGCGTGCCAAGATGATATGGGAAGCACACTACAGTCGAGTCGCTGGGCATTTCGGGGTCGAGAAAACAGTAGCAATACTGCAGAAGTATTTCTATTGGCCGAACCTTCGAAAGGATGTCGAGAAGCACATCAGATCCTGCACTACTTGTGCCATTGCCAAACCGACCATCAAGAAGCAAGGCCTATATACTCCTCTACCTACCCCTAGTCGACCTTGGGAATCCATCTCCATGGATTACATGTCGGGCCTGCCTTCTACTAAGCGGGGAAATGACTGTGTTTTTGTGGTCATCGACAGATTCTCGAAGATGGCCATTATGGCAGCCTGCAAGAAGAATATCACAGCAGAAGCCACTGCTAAACTCTTCTTTGAACGAGTGTGGGTGCACTTTGGGATCCCACAGTCTATCATATCAGATCGGGATAGCAGGTTCCTCAGCACATTTTGGTCCAGCCTCTGGTCGATGTTGGATACCAAGCTCACCAAGTCCACAGCTTTCCATCCCCAAACGGATGGCCAGACAGAGGTCGTCAACAGAATGATTGTACACATTCTGCGCATGTACAATTCAAAGCATCCACGCACATGGGACGAGAGCCTCCCTTATGTACAAAATAGTTATAATCGGGCTCTCCACAGTTCAATCGGCCATAGCCCCTTTCAGGTGGGCTTGGGATTCCAGCCACTATGCCCCATTGACGTAGCCATGCCATTTGCAGCTGCTCAGGCCAATTCAGCTCATGTCGAGTCTGAAGTTGACAAAGCCAGTAGCTTCATCGAGCGCATTCAACACATCCGCCAACAGGTTCATGATATATTGGACAGAGCCAATGCCAAGTACAAGCAACGCCATGATCAACACCGGGTGCCACACAACTTCCGGGTGGGTGACAAAGTATGGCTACATTTGCAGAAGGAGCGCCTCACTGGACCCCACCGCAAGCTTCGCCCGCTCCGATACGGGCCGTACACCATCACCAAGGCTGTAGGGAACAATGCATTCGAGCTCATTATTCCACCATTCCTTGGTCTGCACCCAATCTTCAATGTGGATCGCCTTCGTCCTTACTTCCCACCTCTACTGGACACCTCGGACATTGCAGAACAACTCACACCAACTGAGTTAAATCCAGATTGCATGGAACAGGCCACCACAGATTGCATCATGGACATGCAAATCAAGAACACTCGCCAGCAGAAGATCCAACTATATCGGGTTGTCAAAGCTGACCAACTCCTGCACCAAGGAAAGTGGTTCACCAGGGACCAAGTTCAGCAGAAATTTCCTCATCTCATGGAGGAACTTAACGCAATGGGGACCATTGCTTCCTAAGGGGGGAGGAATGATCCAGGTGGATATTGGTGGTCACCCGCCTATTCCACTTAGGGCTCCACCATTGTCTATTTCAGTTTTTCAGTTTCGGGCACAGTTTACTATTTTTAGCAGTTTTTCGGGTCCTAAACTTCCGGAGCCGTTTTGAGGCCCTAAACGACGTTTTTTGGGAAAATGGAGGGCAACATGGGTCCATGGACCGATGTTTCTCGTTCCAAATTTGTAGTCCTCGGATAGATCTTTCTAACGAGGTATGGTACGCGTCAAACGGAGATCGTATGCCAAAGTTACGCCCCTGGGAAGTTGAAACACCAATTTACCCAAACAGGGCCCATAGTTTGGCGCTTCATCTCCTAGGGTTAGGGTTTTGGCTGTTTAGGATTTCCCATTGTTTCTAAATGATAAATAGGCCCTCGAGCCTCATTGTAACTCAGTTCAGAGGCCTGTAGCCGCCACATCTCTTCTCAGAGATAGCTACCAGCGCCCTAGCTAGTTTTATTTCCATTCTATCTGTAAGCAAATTTCAGTCTTTGATATTAATGAAATGAAGTGTTATTTCCGCTGCATCTCTGTATTTATGTTTATATGTTTATTCTGTTGCGTTCCTGCATAAATCTGGATCATTCTTGGTATTCCTCCTCTTTGGTAATTCAACAATGGATTTCTTGGGCAACTTCCCTTTGCTTCGTTGGGCTATAGTAACATTTAGAGTCACAGTTTGAGGCACTGTCTTTCTTGATGTTCAGGGCTTTGTCACCTTTGGAGAAGAAAGCATGGCCCCTTGCCTAGGAGAGGTAGCTATCACATGCTTGATTTTCTCTTTGCCCTTGCTACTCCCCTCATCATCCTTACCACTATTTTGACCCTCCTCATGAATGCCTTGACTTTCACCTTGCATGTCTCCTTGAGGGCTACCCTTTTCAATTTCATCCCTAGTTTCTTCAGGACTTTAAGGCTCTGTATCCTTAAGTATTTTTGCTTCATACTCATCATGTTTGTTGCTGTGAGGACTACCAATATCCTCCTCTTTGTGGATGCTATGTTCCTCATTAAACTGTTCCATTTCTAGATCATTTCCCTCTTCACTGTTTTACTCTTCTTCATGGTGTTCTTCGTCATCACTGTGCTGCCTTTCATCACTGTGTTTTTATTCACTTTTCTCCCTTTGACTTGGATCCTCTTCACTGTTTTGTTCTTTATCACTATGCTGCCTTTCCTCACTATGCTCCTCTTCATTATTTTTCTGCTCTTCCTCACTATGTTGTTCTTCCTCATTATGCTCTTCTTCTTGATCAATCATGGGAGATTTTTGCTTATTAGGAGTGGGTTTACTAGAAGAAGGAGAAATAGGATGAGTGGAAGGTGAAGGAGATGCATGGGATGAAGAAGCAGTGGCGAAATCGAGATGTGAAATGAAAGTGTCCCAAGGAATTCCCTTCTTCTTATGTTCATGAAGAATGACAACCTTGATAAGGGAATGATGGAAAAGACAAGCTGGTTGCTGAGAGGAAGGTCTCTTTTGAATAGTGGAAGCCATATTTTCAATGCTTATATGGAGGAAAAAGGAAAACCTGGGACATGGTAAGCATAGACCCAGGAAAACCTTCCCTCGCATGTGAAATATTTCATGATTATCTTCATGAGGGGAGCATAGCTGGTTAAAAAATATGAAAAAGGAAAGATGGATGGGCATGCATCCCGATGCTCTAGTTTCAAAAAGGGTTTATATTGATCCGACTTTAGGTAGCTCTGCTTAAACCATTTTTCTCCAACATATGGAATTTTGGTAGCTCTGGAAATGGATCTAGGAGAAAGCTTGAAATCTAAGCCTGCCAGATGAACATGTTTCCTCCTCAGTTGAAAAAGGTTCATACCTTTTGTGAGGGCCACTTATGCTATCTTTCCTGGGAGGCATTTTTCATTGGATACTCTTTGCTGGCTAACCAAGACAGGCTAATTCAGATGGTCTCTGAAATAGTTTCCCAACACCACACCTTTTCCTCCTTGCAAGTCACTATGTTTCTTTGATGCTAGCAAACAAGTTTTTTGTCAAATCATAACCAAAATCACTTTGATCACTATGTTTTATCAAAGGGTTTAGACAAAATATGTTTGTGGTTTTTGTTTGAAGAGTAAATTCCCTTTGTTTTTGCACAAACAATCCTCCCCTCAAGCACTGCCCCTTTGATATTCACTGCCCTTTAAAAAGTAAACAAGACATCTTTCAACTGACTTGAAGACCTTCAAAAAAGACTTTGCTTTTTGGACTCTAGGGGCTACACAAATTTTTCACTACCTCACAACACAAAAAGGACCTCTTTAAATTGACCAATCCTTCATCCCTTTTACCACTATCTAGATGGTCATTTAAACTGTTTTGAGACCTCTGCAACCTCTGCAACCTCTGTTTTTCTTTCTAGCAACTATGGGCTATCATTTTTTTTGAAAGGTAGTTAGGGCTCTTTCAAAACTGATAAAACAACTTCACCTGTCACTGTATTTACCCTTGATACCCACAACAAAAAAACTTCTTTGATTTTAACCAAATGCAGAAACTGCTAATCACTGTGTCTTTCTTTGTTTTTTAGGTGATAAAGTGCCTTTAAAGCCATTGTTTCTTCTTGGAAAACATAGCAAAAAATGCCTTCTTTAAACTTCAAAATTTATCAAGAAGTGAAGAGGTACCTTGAAGATAAATTCGTGGTCTTTGTTGATCATTGGAGTAGTTTTCAAAAGAGTTTTTTGGAAGCCTTTTGGGTGAGTGGCACGTTTGTAGAAGAAAGTGCCGCACAGATGAAACTGTTGGGTATTTTTCAGGTGCCCGGTGACCGATGACATAGGAAGATCATGCATCACTACATATGTGCTGCGCTGTAGTTCAACTGCTTTGTTCGGGCGCTCACAGGTGCGCCGCGCAGACTTCTGAGCTCCAAAGACTTGAAAAGATGCCCAAAAAAGATTTTTTTTCCTATGAGAAGGCTAATGAGGGTATGCTTCATGCTTTGAACATGTTAATGGGCCTCTTAAATGGTCTCTTCTACATTTTGAAATTAAAATAAGCTCAAATACCTTGGCATTTACTTTGTAAGGGTTTGGATGCCTTTTGAAAAGGCTTTTTGTCATATCAAAACATAAATCACTGTATTATTATTTTGTCACCTTTAAAATATCATAAAGACCCATATTCGATCAGGAATCATAACAAAAATTTTGTGGCCAACTTCTTTTGAAGACCCTCATATCCATGAATTTTTCAAAGTAAAGAGGCCTCCTTACAAACAAGACCTTTTTCACTGCCTCTTCATTTAGGAAATAACCCCTGAGACCACTAATGTAACTCTTGGCAATCATGACTTATTCTAATATTTGTATTCCATTTTTATATGCAATAACTACTGTCAACCACAGCCATCTCTCTTTCTTTGATAATTTGGATGAATGTTTTTAGCCCAAGTTTCATCCTCATGACAGTTTGAAGGAGCTTTTTATGAACAGAGGAAACAGGGTTTTGTAAACACTAGAAAAGTCATCTTTTTGATTGATGTGAAGTAGGTTTTTAACCTATGAAAACTCATTGCTTTGTCATTATTTGTCCATTATGTCCTTCAAAAGGAAGATTGCTCAATAACTATATCCAAGACTGCTGATGTATCCTTTGCCTATCTCTTGGAAGGAGGTGATTGACAATTCTAGAAATTATTTTGACAATTCAATTCTGTGGTGTTTGATGATTGATTATGCTCATTGTCAAAGTTTTCCAAACATTGTTAGGCACCTTATATTAACATTTTCCTTTTGAATATGGATAACCCTTATTTGTACTCATCAAGCTTTGACCCACATCCTTCCTATCATTTTGATGAGCTTGGTCCAAGTTTTGCATATTAAGCACTAATTCAGGGTTGGCTGGTATTGAACAAAATATTTTGGCTTAGGATGCTTTTGCCAAGGAGGGATTCCCTAAAGCACCACTTCTTAACTTAGGGGAAATCTTTGACAGGTTTTGAGTATCTTCTTTGGGTAATATTAGATCTTAAAATGACGTATGACCAGAGGTAGGGTGGCTAACCTTTTATCAACACTTGGATAATGAATGACGTGAGGAGGAGGGTCAATGACAATAGATAACCTTTACCTATGACAGCTCATGGATAGGATTATATGACTGAAACTAGATAGGACTTGACAACTAGGTTTTTTCTCATCATAGGCTGACTAAAAAAGGTAGGAGGACAAAAATTGTTTAGGAGTGTTTTCTAGATGACAGTTTTGACAAATTGGAGATTAGCTTCTAGAAAACTTGTCTTTAAAAAATAGTCATCATCAACAGGTGAAAAATACTGATGACTAACAACTTCTTCTTCCAATTTCTCTTGCTTCTTAATTTTATCCTTAATTTTCCTTCGTAGAGTGTCTTCCACTTTCTTAGCTTCTTCAAGTTCTACCTTCAACTGAATGAGAGCTTCTAAATTTGGTTCTTCTTTTACATATTTGAGGAGAATGTCTTTCTGTTTTCTACACTTGAGTTTAAGTCCATCTATTTCCTCTAGGGAACTTCTTAGCTCCCCCTCAAGATCTATCTCACCTTATTCCTTATCTTCTAGAAGAAATCCTTCAGACTCTTCCTTGGCCATCAACACAAATTCAGAGGTTTCTTCTTCATTTGAGGATTAGTCTGAGTTTTCAGAAGCACTTCTATCTTGCTGAGCATAGAATAATTTTCTATTGAATCTCTTCCCTTTATTCCAGTTATTTGTTTTGGTTTTCTCAGTTTCTTGTGTCTAATTCTTTGTTTTCTTTTGAGGACACTTAGAAGCATAGTGCCCAACTCTTCCACAGTTAAAGAATTTAAATGGAAGTTTATCTTTAAACTTTTCTGAGCCTCTATCTAATCTTTTGAAAAATTTGGCCTCTTCTTCATTAGAGCATGAGCATGTATCTTCCTTTTCTTCTTTGCACTTTTCTGCCTTAAAGGCTGCCTCCCTCATATTTGAATTCCTCTGTGGAAGTCTCATTTCATAAGTTGTCAAGTTTCCAAGTAATTGGGTTATGGTCAATGTTTCCCAGTCAGTTGTTTCTTCGATGGCAGAAACCTTGTGGTTAAACTTGGATGGTAAATATCTCAATATATTTTGTACAATTACACATTCTCTAATGGTTTATCCTAGATCTTTCATGTTATTCACAATTTCTGCAACCCTAAAGAAGAAGTTGGCAACATCTTCTTCTTCATTCAATTTTATATTTTCAAGCTGGGCTCTATAGACTTGCAGCTTGGTGGCCTTCACCTTTTTATCTCCCTCATGGATACTTTCTAATGTATCACATGTTTCTTTGGCATTCTTGTTGTGTATCCTTTTATAAATTCTACCTCACACAAAATAATTAACAATGCATCATGGCTTTTGCATTAGCTATAAAATCTTGTTTGGCTTCTTTCTCTGTGTTATAATCCTTTGGGGCATATCTTAATTCCATAGCAGCCCAAACTTCTATTCCTAGAGACATTATGTACGTCCTCATTCTTATTGTCTAGAAGGAATAGTTTGTGCCAGTAAACAGAGGGGCTTTATTAGTTGAGCATCATTCTAGACTAGCCATCTTGGCGACCAAGGATCTCCTTCTAGTTGTTAAACTAATACAAAAGGAACCAGATCTGATATCAATTTTTGAATCCTTAGTTAAACTGAGAGTGGGGGGGGGGGGGTGAATTATTTTAATGGATTCAGGGTCTTGTAAAACATTCTTTTACACTTATTTACATCTTTAATTCATGCTCAAATTAATGTACAATGGAACAAAAATCTTAATAAGTGAGAAGCAGGTATTAAGTAGATTAAGTATAGAATATCAACACATGATCATCATGCACATAGACAACAGATATATGTGGAAACCCATAAGGGAGAAAACCACATATTATTATTGTTGTGATGCGAAGGCAAGCTCAAACTACCTCTCACCACTAATTTTCTATAGGCTCCAACCTACAGAAGGCTACTACCTCAATTCTGCAAGCTACAACTTGCAAGGAAGCTCCAACTCCCATATATTTTCTGTAGGTTGCAAGCTATAGGAAGCTCCTACCTCAGCCAGTTACAACTGAACATCTATTATGCTACAACTTGATATGGAAGCACCAACTTCCTCACACAATACTAAAGAAACATGTTGATTTACCTAGATATTAGCCCTGTTATATTCCTTCTTCACTGTTGTCCTCCATCCTTCATATCTTCCTTATATTATCTATAGATCTTCACAGCTTCTCTATCTGCTCCTTCTTCTTCTTACATTCTCTAAAACCATTATACTACCAATTCTCCTCACCCTTTTATTTTGGCATATTACAATAAGATCATTTATAGAAATCACCTCATAGTTTTTTGCATTCGATATGGGAATATGAAATGAACAAGTATGACTCTTTGCATTCCACCTTCTCATTTTCTTGCTCAGCACTTCAGGATGTTACAATACTATGTACTCAATTCAGTATTACAAGGGAGATTTTTTATTTACTTTCGGAGACTTGCCTTTGCATAACATACACTAAAGATAATTAATTTATTTACATTGACAGTTACAAAAAATATGTTTCTCTTAACCCTTTCAGCTCTTGGCTCGTTGTGTATTTGTCTTTTTGTTGCTGTCACTGTATTTTCAATTTCTGCTATTTATATTCTAGCTCTGCTGCATAATTACCCTGTTTCATCCATTATCTGTGTCTTTTGTGTTGCATTCACCCACACTTTGCATATAAATTTAATTATACTTATCCATATGCACATCAACCATAACCTTAACACCGATTTGTCACATATTCTAAAAATGGAATTGTTTCATGCTTTACATTGGATTTTATCCTTTGATTGACATTATTGATCATGGCATGTTAATAATACCATAATCTATGACTTTGGTTAAGACCCATCATGAAAAAATATATTAAAATCATGCATTCTGCTCTATAATCATATAACCTTTAATATATTAAATATTTGTAAGGTTTATCTTTTCGCCAGTCTTGCATGTATACCGATGTTGCATCCCTGATTAAACGACTTCCGTCGATCCTATTCGCAATCCGATGGTCTTCATCATATTGCAAATCTCAAATTTTATTACCCTTCCTTACTTTGGTTAAATGTACCACAGTGCCATCATATAAATACACTCGGGTCCCACATCTTTTTACCTTAGTTAAAAGAATGTTGACATCTTATTTATCTGGACCCACTTGCAAATTTTAATTAAATACTAAAGTGCCAATCATATATCAACAATTCCTCCATCAATCTATCCATCCTTAGCATTAATAATCAAACCTTGCCATAAGCTATAAAAACTTTATAACGTACCATTCCACTAATTTATTACATTTCACATACACAGAGGCTCGTTCAATAGGCCTGAATATATATAAATATATAGGCCACAGCTTTACAAACTCACCTTTTCACCTTCCTTATAGCTTTGCACTTTTTAAAAACCTATGGTTATACACCATGATAAATATCCTCTCTATATAATTTGAATCATACTTTGGTTAAAAATAATTACCAACGTATATATGTTGCGTCCCACAATAATTATCAATGTATCTTTGCCCATGATCTATCTGCTTCCCGTCCAATGGAAGTCCCATTATATCCAACACGATGTTTAAGGTTTTAAACCTATGCTATTTTAAATGCGCCTTTTTCACTGTCCGGTCCACACCTTTCATTAACCTCTGCACAACTTTTGATGCGAATACTGTCAGATATTTTCCTCCTTTGATCGGATGGACATCACACAAAATTAAGCCCAGCAACTTATCCTTCCAAAATAATGTGAAATAGGTGGTATTTCTTCGTGACGTGTCACTTCCAGAGGTCTATTGCGTTCATTTGAACTTTTACCACTTACCACTTTGGATGGATGCGAATACCACCGCTGGTTCGTCAAACCACTCACACTATTTAAGAACACTTGTTTCAATCGTATCCACTCATTTATTCATACATTCCACATTTCACCTTTCGATTTCATTCGTTGATCCTTGAGATCCAACGGTTTCTATGCTCTCATTTCATTCCGCTCGACTGTTCCATCAGTTATGACGATAACCAGAGATTTCTGATTCCGCCACTATTTCATTGAATGTTACATTATAACATAGCTCCGAACACCCTCTAACCTTATTACTCTACACAGTGTGATTTGGATATCAAATTGCAGGGTTATGTTTTAACAATTTCAAGGGCATCGATCCATTCAGTGATCGATGCTCAATTTGGACATGCACTTTCTACTAGAATTTAATTTCAATTGAATTTTCACTTCTTAAACACATAGTCTCATACCATTCCTTTAAATTTTCCCGATTCATCTGCATACATATATATCGTGTGAAACCCTGATTTACACACGAGTTAAAACTGAATCAAGCATTCAATCAATGAATTTGGAACATGTTTTCTATATTAACAGTAAGTATTTACATAGTGGTTATTTTCTAGCCTGATATTCTAATCAGTGGCCTTTCTGTCTAATTTTCTTGTAGGCTTACAAAAAAAATCCCTAACTGTTCAAAAAAAAACTTCTTCTTGTATAAACTCTCCTCTTGTAGCCTCTGCCACTTTACTTTCCTTCTCTGCAAAAATTCCATTTGAATCTGATCTACTCCCTTGTCTTGGTGATGCTTCTTTGCGCTCCTTCGCCATCAATGAAAATATTTCCAACAGGAGAAACCCCATATTTCTTGCAGAAAATATCTCTAGCTGGACGCAATAATTTTTACCTTACTTTGCTGAGCAGATTCAAAGTCGAGAGGAAAAATAAATAGCACAAAGTATCATGGACATAATTAAAAACCATGATGATCTATATTTATCTTCTGGGTTAGAGGATTAACTTTATTTCTTATTAGAATCAAATTTACATGGTGTATGGTATATAGATAGTAGAGCTTCAACTAAATATATGACAAGAGTTAGATAATATTTCTCTATCTACTAGAAGGAGCAGATGGACTTATAGATCAGTATCGGAAACATAAATAAATGTACTCCTTTAGGAAGAGGCACCATATAGTTTCAGAGGGAGTCGTGAGCCAGCACCAGTGCTACTAATGTATTGCATGTGCCTCGTTTAGATATGTACCTAATTTCAGTGTGCTATTTTCAAGGAAATGGGTGTGATGTCTACTTCGTAGGGAAGAAATTGTAGGTCAAAAATTCAAGCTAGAAGAAGTTGAAATAAATTGGAGCTCGAAGCAACATGTTATATAGGTTGTAGCTTGACTCTCCAATGGAACTAATATGTAGTGATAGTAGCAGTGGGAAGGAATTGAATGAGTCATGGCACAAAAGGGTGAAAAATTTACACCATGGATCACCAAATATGCTCAAAGAAGCCATAACAGGGGTTCCAGTTCTTAGTACGGAGCATGATGATGTATGCAAAGGATGCGTACTTTGGTATTAAGTGAAGGAAGCATTCCATAGAAGTGAAAACATAGAAAATGGTATGCTAGGACTGATGAATTTAGATATTTCTAGCCCTATGACTACTAGTGCTTTTAGTGGTGGTGAATACTTCCTCACCTTTATTGATGACCATTCCATAAATACCTGATTATTTTTCTTAAATACAAAAGACGGGGTATTTTATTGGTTTAAAGAGTTTAAGGAACTCGTAGAGAACATGATAGGGAAGAATATCAAGGTGCTTTGCTCATATAATAGTGGATAATACATCAATAAATATCTAATAGATTTATACATGTATGAAGGCATAAAAAGAGAATGGAAAGCTCCATATAAGCCTTAGTATAATGGTGTAGTAGAGTGAAAAAAGAGAACGATAGTTGGGGCTACAAAGGCTATGTTGTATGATCAGGATTTGACCAAATTTTTATGAGTAGAGGTATGTAACACATCAATATACATTCAAAGCATAACTTATCATAGATCATTAGGGAAGAAAATGTCAAAGGGAGTGTTCACAGGAAAAAATCCTAAAGTGCTTCACTTAAATATTTTTGGGAGTTTGGCTTACTACCATGTGCCAGATGAAAATTTCTGCAAATTGGATTAGATTTCAAAGAGGGGATTCCCTGTTAGGTATAGTGATACATGAAAGGTATACATGATCTACATTACTAGTAGTAGGAAGATTTTAATGAGACACGACGTAAAGTTCATGGAGGACAGAACTTTTAGGAGATATTGAGAGATGCTTGCAGGTGCTAAAAATCATTCAACAAAATTTTCATTAGTCCAAAAGTAGGGGCAACTAGTGGAACTATTAGGAGGAAATTCATAGGGATCAACCATAGTGACTACTACCATAGTTTCCTCAAGGATACAAGACCCAGGGAGTTCTCGATAGAAAGAGAAGCAGTGTCAGGAAGAGGAGCTGATTGAACCTCCCACCACCAGTGGTAGAGCTAGCAGGGAAGTTCCTCACATGTTTAGAGATGTAGATGAGTTTATAGGAGCTCCCAGGATAGACAAGAGACACTGCAGGTAGCTTAACAAATATCAAGGTTTAGTAGCTCAGCTTGTAGAACCCTCCAACTTTCAAGAAGCCGCACAACATCAGGTGTGGGTGGATGCATGGTATAAGAGTATAGTTTTATCATGAAAAATGATATTTGGGAGGTAGTGCCAAGGCGAGATCATTTTTAGGTTCCAGATGGAGATACAAGATCAAGTATGTTGTATATGGAAATGTAGAGAAGTAAAAGGCTAGGTTCGTGGAAAATGGGTATCCACAAAAAGAAGGAATAAACTACAGGGATACCTTTGCCCAAGTTACTAGATATACATGTTATTTATTTTTTATATCCCTTACAACTCAGATGGGATGGGAGATTCACCAGATGGACATCAAGATAATATTCTTGAACAAGGTGATATAATAAAAGGTGTATATAGAAAACCTAGAAGGCTTGGAAAATCAGGAGAAGCGCACTCATCTATGAAGATTGAAGAAAGCCCTATACAGGCTCAAGAAGTCTCCTAGGGAATGGTATGGAAAGATTAATAGTTACTGCAACAGTTGGGATTCATCAAGTGTGATGAAGATCCCAACCTCTACTATTTAGTTGTAGAATGTGAGAAACTATTTTTTTTTTTAATATCTGGATGATCTATTTTGTACAGGATCATTAGGGCTCATAAAACACTGAAAGATGAACTTTGCAACATAATTTAACATGAATAATATGGGGTTCATGCAATATTTTCTAGGATTGTAAGTTTGGTAGAAGAATTGGTATCTCTTCCTTTGAAAAGGGAGATATGCTACAAATATTCTGAAGAGGTTCAGAATGCATATTTTCCAACCCATGACAATGCCCATGATCACCAATTGTAAGAAGATACATGCATCAGGGCACAATGAAGTCGATCACACCTTGTATAGAAAACTCATTGGGTTTGTCATGCATCTGGTCAACACTAGGCCATACATTTGTTTCAATGTCAATATCGTTAGTTAGTCAATGGTAGAGCTGAAAATGGCACATTGGGAAAAAAAAAGGCACATATAGAGTTATGTTTGTGACACAATTGGGTATGGGTTGAAATGTACTTGAGAAGATGACATCCGATTTTGTGGATTCATAGATGTTGATTGGGAACGCGCTTTGGTGGACATGATAATTACCTTCAGGTACTGGTTTAATGTTGGATCAGGGGTGGTTTCTTGGTGTAATAGAAGTAGAATTCAATAAAAATGAGCTCAACAAAATAAAAATATATGGCTTCCAACACAACTACTTGCGAAGCTATATGGCTTAGAAATCTGCTTGTGAGCTTCTTAAGGAAAAGGATAGGAGTGACTTGTGTCTACTGTGATAATAAGAGTTACATAAATCTATTTGAGAATATAATGTTTCAGGGCAGGTTGAAGCACATATATATCATATGTCATTTCATTAGATACTATTAACAAGGTGGGGGAAATACAGCTGCATTATGTTCCCACGGGAGATCAGGTAGCATATATACTGACGAAAGCTCTATGGAGAGATAAGTTCATCCAGTTTGGGGAAAATATGGGTACAGTGGAGAACATGTTTCAGTAGCAGGGAGAAATTACTTTAGAGTTTCTCACTTGCATTTGTTGCACTTGAAGCACCAACAGATGAGAGGGAGTTGCGGTGAAGATGCAATGTTGGCAACAGTTCACCAGGGTCAGAAACAACACAGATGCAACACATATTAGAGTTGTGTATTCATTTTTGTAAATTAGTAGTCATACATAAGAAACATGACAAGAGATGATGCAGAGATAGTTTTTTTTTTTAGTGGCTTGCAACACTATAACACATTCCTTGCTAAGAGGGAGTGTTAGTTTTTGTAGCATCAGATGTGATCTAGCCACGAGATTTGGTGGAGAGGCTAAAATACATGCATTATTTAATACTCGTAAATTTTTTTCTGGAAATTCCACCTAGACATGACTTAATTATATTAATTACTCAGTTCTTAAATATTTTGTAAGTATAAACTTAGGGAATATGATTAATTAATCAGAATTAATTAATTCATGTAGTGAATTTTCTATGAACTCACACAGATCAACAGGGAAATAATTTGGGCCATCGATTATATTTTAATCTTGGCTATTGGTGCTCTAACAAAATATTATAAGAAGAATTCGATGCGTAGATGGAGAACACACCAATGTAGTTATTCAGCTTCCCAAATAGATCGATTTTATCAATGGCTATCATCTAGCAAAAGAGATAGAGCCAAAGGGTGAGTAGCAGGTGAGAGAGAGAGGGTAGAAACATAATTCCAGAAGGTAGATTTCTAGATTGAGGAAATGACAACATGAGGAAGAGCATAGTCCACTAGTTCTCTGCGCAATTACTTCGCATAGACTGACACAAAGGCACCAAAATATGGGCAGAGGGTCCATATCGGGGTTAGGAAGTCTCTATGGAAAGTGAGAAATGTCACATAAAATTTCTCTCAGTATTTTTCTCTGTTTAAATTGTCAAAATTCTTGTACTCAGATTTATTGTTGAAGATTAATAATAAAACCCTCATATGTTGCACTTGTTTTCCCACATTGAGTTTTTCAAGGGATAATTTTACAAAAATAATTGTGTTAATGTTTTCTATGTGTGTGCTAGAATTTCTCTATTTCCGACATTTTAATTTCTAAATTAATTTATTGTGAAAATTACAGTAGTAAATTTATTCTATATTTTGTTGTAGCAAATAAACTGCATAATCAAATTGACAGTTAGAAGAATATTTTTCAGTTATTCTAATAGATGCAATTTTCAGAGTTAACATAATTATATTGAAAAGTATATTGGTGGCCCGGTGAATATCAATACCATGTTGCTCCTTCTTAAGAAGGAAACTCATATTTTCTCCAACATCATGTACCGAGATGCAATGGAGGCTAGGGCTCTCTTCCATCCTGATCCCATTGCAAAGTTTTGGGAATTCATCACATAATATAAATCTTGGAATGACTATGTAACCAAAAAGCTACAAGTTGATGCAGATGAGCTAGTGTTTCCCCAAACTCAAGCTTCAAATGTTGTTTATCTTATTAGGCTGCGTAGTTGATTCTACCCAATTTTTTCCTATATTGGTATATGTATTTTTTTATTTAAAATAAATTTTTAAGTGGATGTCCAAGTGTTAATTTTGAAATATGAAGAGTCATTATGTAAAAGAAGTCAAAATTTCCAGAGGAAATTGAAAGAGTCACAAAGGGCTATGGATATTCATCCCATTTGTTATAAATATACCCTCGTTAATAATGTAAAGGGATTTTGGTGAAGACTTTGGCTTAGGATTGAAAGCTTGGTAGTTTTGTTCAGATCCTTGGCTTCTCCTTAACATAGAGGGAGTATCCTTCTTTGGAGGAGCATGTCTTTTATTCATGTTCCACTAATGGGAATTCTGGTTTTTCAATTATATATGTATGTTTGGGACTTTCACTTTAATAAAATCTTAGAGCTAACATTTTCTCATGCATATGTTGTGAATATAGTAGGACTATTCTTATTATGTTTTCAATATATGTTATTTTATGTAAGCTAACACTTATGAACTATTTCATTTTCATTAGTATAAATATTGTTGAATGTGTGTTATTATGTACTTCGATCATGGTTATCTTGTGATCTATTTTGTAGGTTAGCTTATGATTCCTTTTATGCTCGCGTGTTCCTTTGAATATTTTTACTATTATGGGTGTCTCAGTGGTTCATTTATTCCCTTTTCATTGTGACAGAACCTCTCATGCATTGCACTTGAATCTTCACAAATCTGTACACTTGCTTCACCGAAGTCATGAGTACATCATTCTATGCATTATCACAGGTAATGCATACCACAAAAACTCACTATTTAGACAACTGGGATGTATTATAGATGGGGCTCCTACTCCAAATGATGTGAGATCTAATTGGTACTTCATATGAGGGATGCCCCCTAAATATTGGCGAGTCCAACACTGTCAACAGTGTGATAGTCAATTTTTATTCTCTTAATATTAGTTGAGTTGTAGTTTAGTTTCACTACAGTCATTAATTGTTCATGTCTCCAATGCAATTCTATTTAACTGATTTTGAATATTGATAAGAGTTGTTCATTCCATTATAGTTATCAATTTCTTTCTCTATCTATTTACTCCTCTCCATTCTTTATGAACACCTATCTATAAATTAATGTAGTGTATTTCAATGTCATGTGAACTGTACAAGCATATTTTTTACTGTGAAAATTAGTTATCTTAAAGAGAAAAGTGGTACAAAATTTATGTATCACTTTAAGTTGGTTTTTAATTAATTATTTGTTGTGCAATTAAGTACTTCAATAAAAATTAAATATTGAAGTTCTGATATATTGCTTAATTTAGATAAGTTAATTATATCAAGATTATTGATTATATCATTTTCATTTGATAATGAAAATAATAACAATATTTATTTAAATAAACATTCGACAAATTTAGCAAAAATCTTTTAATAATAAGTCAATACTCAACAAACTTAATAGAAATATACATATTTTTTAATATCACTACAAGGAAAAGACCCTCTAGCGGATCTTTTTGAGGAACTCCTTATAAAAATAGCCCAAATATGTGTTTTCTTCCAAGGTTTCTAGAGGAGATTGGTGGGTGGAGTATTTTCCAGTTGTTTTTTGTTCGATGCATTCCTCATCCTAAATCACACCGGTGCATTCTTGATCAGGAGATCATGAATTTTTCTCAAACTTGAAAGTGCTCAAAATTGTACTGAACTTGAGTGAATGGGTAGATCTCGTCGTTCTAATTCCAGCACCACAAACGGTTTGAAAAATCAATGTCGTATGATGGAGATATCGCGTTCTCATCGATTTCCTAAGAAAATATATTTTGTCATAGGAGTGACTAGGATGCCCAGTCAACATGTAGGTACATTCAACATAAATGGAATATTCTAGGAATATTCCATTTTCCTAAGCCAACTAGGTTTTGCCATGTGGCATCTACTGGATGGTTGAGTTGGGTTTGTACGCATTTATGTGGCTCATTGGATGGGTGAAACGTGGCCAACCTGTAGGCTTCCACGTGTCCGCTGGATAGTTATGTAAAATTTTGTTTGGGGTCCAGGGGGTTCGACCCCGCGACCTCCATGCATGCCCGAAAGCATTCAACCAACTCATCTATCAAGAATTTCTTACACTATAGGTTTCCCGCATATTTTTAAATTTGATTGATTTCAATGTTGGGGGGGGGGGGGGGGGGATCGTTGACAGTCCCAACCCGACGGTGGCCCCGTTGAAATGGTCACATGGTAAAGGTTTAAACAACCATGGCATATAATACTAGCGTCTATGTAACCTTAACTCCAGTGGATAACTACAAAGGATATCACATGGTGTAGTTAAATATTAATTGTCGATGGTTCGAGGACCATAACTCTGGTGGCATTTAAAACATAGTGGTCACATGTAACTCCTCCACTAACTGACGATTTGTTAAACCATTTGGAACTCTAACTCCATCAGGTTTTGCTCCAATGTTTTATGGGAATTTTTAATGTTAAACCAGGGGGTTTAAGGGGGGTCGGCTTGTGACCATCCACCCCTAAAAAATTAAATTTAATGCAAATGGTTAACGTGGTGGAATTTTAGCGCTGCCCTAAATTTAGATAGGTTTTTCTATTTTGACTACATTTAAACTACAGTTCTCCACATTTAGTGGAGCATTTGTAGCTGTGATTCGGAAAATGGCTATAGAGGTCAATTTTTGACCAATTTGGGTGAAACAAGAGTCTACCTAAACTAATTTGAGAATTCTGGAGCCACCTGTGCAGAGAAAACAACCATTAGAGTCTTGTAAACATATGTATTTGTGATTTTGAGCATAATGAAAAATAGGGACATGTCATTGGGAGCTGGACTAGCAGATGTAACCCAAGAGGGGTGAGCTGCTTCATCATGCCTACCATGTAGAACTTATGTGTGATGTTATTTTTCTATTATCCATTGTTTTTCAGTGTTATCTGGGATTATTTTTATGCTTAAAACTAAAAAATTCATCTATGTTTCATGGTTAAATTACTCATTCCTTAAGCCGACAAATGGAGAAAAAATCTATATGTTTTATAACTGAAAAGACACTTAGCACAAAAAAATAGTACAGTCCTGTCATATCAGGTTGGTATCAAAGCTATATTTTATTCTCTGGTGTTGTTGTGTGTAATTATTTGTTTAAGTGTTTGCAAGTGTTCGCATGCTTACTAGGCTCAATCTTAAGAGAGGATAAGGCAAAATGGTGGAAGCAAGAGGTTCTCAAAGTGAGCCACAACAAAGGATGGAAAGATTGCCACTGTCTCCACCACCTAGTTCACCTCCAAGAGAATCAAAAGCAATATTAAGCATGCCTCCAACAGAAGGAGAAACTCATGAAGAGATCGATCCCAAAGAGGAAGAAAGAGTTTACAAAAAAACATTTCTTGACTTGACTAAGATGGTTAGAGTCCTTTATCAAGAAAAGAATGAGAAACTAGAAGAAGAAAGGTCCAAACTTCGCAAGGAAGGATAAGGATCATCAGGAGGTAAAAATGATGAAGATAAATCAAAGAAGGGAAATGGAGGAAATGGAGACAATTGAAATTCACCATCATCACCCTCATCCTTATCATCCTCTACTTCATCTTCAGTACATCAGCCACACAAGTCAAACAACACTGGTAAAATTCCTTTTCTAAAACTTGATGTTAAGTTTGAATTGCCAATGTTTAATGGTGATGTCAATGCAGAAAATCTTGATAATTGGATTAGGCAATTGGAGGTCTATTTGAGAATTTAGAACCTTCATGACGATGATACCAAAATCTAACTAGCTTCATTTAGAATGGAAGGTGCAACACTTGTTTGGTGGGAATCCAAGACAAAGGAGGAGATCAAGATGCATGGTAAGATTATTCTATCATGGACTAATTTCATTACTACAAAAAAACAACAGTTTTATCCATTAGCTCATATGCAGAAAGCCATAATTAACTGAAAAAAATTTAAACAATTGATAGGACAAAATGTACAAGTTTTTACCCAAGAATTAGGAGAAGAGCTCCCTTATTAGGGGTAGATTTGTAGAGCCATGACACTTTGATCAAGTATATAGGAGGCTTACATACCTAGCTAAGACATACTATCCTTATGTTTAACCTTATAAGTATAGATGAAGTTTGTGTACAAGCCGCACACTTGGAGGTAATGAGAAAACAAGACATAGATGAGAATAAGGAAAATTAGTTTAAAGGTTAATGGAAGAAAAAGAGGAATGAAAATATCAGGAAAGAGAAGGGAAAATAATTTTGCAAAAAATATTCAAAAACTAGTCGTGATGAAGACCATTGTTGGAAACTTCATCCAAAATTGAAACCAGAAAGCTTGAAAGCCAAAGATAAATCCAAATAAAAAGGAAAAACTATTTCTATAATTGAACAAGACTTAGGGTCAAATTTAGGAGATGAAAAAAAATATTATAGCCATGGGACAAAAGAACATGAAGGGGAAAGAGATTGAAACTAAACCCAATTCTAGTACATATAAGTGTCACATAGAAGCTTCAAATGAAGAATAGAGAATTGAACTGTTTCATGTGAGGGTCATATCAAAACATACCAAGATTGACACACTGTTTGACAGTGGGTCACAAGAGAACTTAATCTCTGAAGACTTGGTCAAGAAAGTTAACCTTGAGACAATTCGACATCCAAAACCATATCCACTTGGGTGAATTTGTAAGGATGCATATTTACAGGTTTCAAAGAAGTGCATATTGCGATTTGCAATAACTGCACATTTCATTGACATAGTTGAATTAGATGTGGTTCTACTTGACATAATGGGTATGGTGTTGGGAAATAATTACTTGTATGACAATAAAACAATCTTCCATCGCCATGAGAACAAATCTGATTTTGATGCAGGGATTCTATAAAAAATATATCCTTGCTCACAATACAATGTAAGTTTCCTTTATCATGAAATCCTCAATCGCAATATTCAATAAATTCTAATTAAACTCAACTCAAAATACATATGAAGAGATATCCAAACAATAAACAAAATAATTTCTCAAAATACAACCAGAAATTACAAACACAAACCATTCCTTGGCCGAATATTACAATGGTTGGTCTCTCAGCTCTCAGCCCTTTACATAAACTCTCACACCATTTCTCTCTATCTATCTGTGCCTCTCTCTGTCTTCCATCCTCATAAAAGCTTTATATTTATACATAATTATGGATTAATTTGAATCCATGATTTCCTCGACAAAAATATCAACCAAATCCTAAAATATCTTTATCCCTTCTTTGACTCAACTAATTTTAATTTAAGGAATTCCTAATCCCTAAAATATTTACCCAAACCAATTCCACTCATATCCTCAATTTATTAAGAGAATATTTACAATAAACCTCACAATCATATTTTTCTCTTAATTTATTTAAAATGAGCATAATAATTTATAAAATAATTAAAAAGACATCACCCCCTAGTTACACAATATTTTAATGAAAATCAAGCAAGATGCTCCTGCATTAGACACCCCATGTAGAAAAGTTTCCATAGACTCCTTTCTATGAGTTCTATCACTTTTCTGTAGTAATGTGACAACCACAAGTCTCCATGACTTGCTCCCTCCAGGATTCCAAACTCTGTTTTTCCGCTAGCCTTTTAAAGTATCAGCTCCATTTTGCAATTTTGAAAAGAATTTCCATATTAGTATTTTCAGAATATTATTGAATGTAACTCTTTCTTTTCCATACCACATCATCTTTATTTCAGGAATTACAAACTTGTATAGAATCACTGATACCCATTCTTCTGGTCTCCAAACTCTGAAATAATCTCGAACCGATTGTACATCAGCATCACTCATTCTATCAACCGCATTCCATTGGCCTCTCCAACAATTTATTTCACCAATTCTGAAGAGTAATTCCTCTTTTTCTGATGATTTTGTCTCCAATTTCACTGAACACTAAACTTTCTGAAGTGAAGAATAATAAGGAATTTCTCCTTGATCACAACTATAGTCATTGATTGTCCCTATAGTAATAAATTTCTCATGTGGTGTTGTACCTTCATTCATCAAAAGACTATTAGTTTGAAAAATACAAGACATTTCGGCCTCTTTTGATGCTTCAAGCACCAATCTCCCATCATAGAATTTCTGGATTTTAGCAAATCCTATTTTGAATTGCTAGCGGGTTTCACCTTTATCTTGCTGGTTCAATACTTATGTTTCCTTTATGTCTTTAAGGACACAACTTTCTTGCTTCTCCTGATATTTTATCTCATCTATAAATACTTTCTTCTCAATTTCTCTGATTTCAAAATCATATTTATTTATGTTTCCTTCTATACCTGTAGCCACATTATTATCTGAAGAGTTAAAACATTCAATTAACTCTGTAAATGTTAAAAACAATTCATCCCTATAATGCATGGCAACTGCAATCTCTTCTATATCAGGTTATGCAAGATTCACTTCTCCCTCATGTTCCTTAAGCCATCATTCCCATAACTATATTTCCATGTGAAATATTTCTAGCATTTCATCACAACATTCATTCCCAGCTTCATTCTTCTTCTGGAAATCTTCCTGAGTTATCCTGGTTTCTGTATCATTACATTGAAAAATTATGTCATCAATTTCATTAAAAAAACTCATTTTTTTACCTTCTTGGAATATCACTTCAACATTTTCATTATGCTTCTACTCCATAACAACTTCAATTGGCTGTCTTACACCAAACAGAAATTCATCTATGATTTCGTTCTACTTCAATAAATTAGTACCTTCCTTCTCTGCAAGGCATTCTCCATCATACTTCACCTCAAGAGCTTCATTCATCTCTATGATAGTTTCACTAGGATGTCCACCATCTTCTGCACATACTACAAACATACACAAACTATGAGATTTAAAAATGCAAGGCTTCATAGCCTCATCTTCTTCCCTTGTCAACACATCTTCAAATTCTTCTAAACTATTCCAATAGTCCATGAGATCTTTCTCATTGATCTCTTCACCTAGAATTTCACCCTGTTCTGGGCCACAAATGGAAACTTCCATTTTCAACACAGCCTCTCCGACTTCTTCACGTCTCAACTACACCCTCATCATCTGCTTGAACTTCCTCAACTCTTCTATCAACTGTATGTTTACCTGTTGTTCCCTCTTTGCATGTAGCCTCTGCCACTTCAATTTCTTCCTCATGGTCCAACCATGTCTCTGGGCTTTCGTATTTCTCTGCAACAATTCCATCAATAACTCAAGGTGAACTTGCTATCTTAGCTTTCTCCCTCTCATACTCTTCAATAGTCAACTGCTTCCATATGCCATTTGCCTTGACATCTTCCTTCTTCTTTATTCGGTTGAGGTATTTCTCAGAACCTCTGAAATGACTATCAACAGTCATCTTCTCCTCCATTTTTAACTTCTTCTATTCACTTGTGGATTTCATTCAATCCCCTTTTTAGCAAGCCTTCATTCTTTCCATTCAACAATGCAAGCTCTCTTCTTGTGCCTGAACTCTTTTGGTTCTCTGTCTTGGAATCATTTCTGGGCAATTCTCTTACTCCTCTTTGCTGCAATCAACAACTTCAGTATTTCATGTGTTATAGCGACCAACTCTTTGGTTTTCGGGCTCCGTCGATAATGCACCCAATTACATTCAAACCTTTGACTTGGTTTAAGACTCTTTAACTCCAGACTTGACATCAACTCTTCATCTTGGATGAAGAATGCACCCTCTTGTATAATAACTCAATGGTTTAACTTGACTCAAGCTATCCAAATTTTCATTTGACTTCAACATCCTATTTGACTTCAAAGCTTGACCCAATAATTACAATAGTGGATATTCTGACTCTAATTCAAGTTACACAATATACTAATGAACATCCACCCATAGTACATTCTCATGATGTAAAATCTCCTCATTACCAACTCTCTCTCATATTCCATTCTTATGATAATATCATAAGTCACCAGTTATATCATCTCCCATTACCACTTTCTCTTACTGTCATGAAACTTAAGCCTTTAAATCAAAATGCAATCCACATTTCCCAGGATTTAATAAATAAAACATTTAATTTTCAACATTTAAAATACCTTTGGAAATGAATTTTCATACCTTAACCTCTTCAACATGCTCTCCATCTTGGTGCAAATAGATTTCCTACACTTCCATGTAGCTCCTTCTTTGCAGTGACGGTTCTCATGCAACACCATCTCTCTTCAATGCAAAAAAACAATTCCTTCATAAGAATTTTCCAAAACTTCCTTTTAACATAGTGGCATCAACATATTTCTCTGGTAGCAACAAACACAAACCACACTCAAACCATATTTACACATCAATTTCTGAGATGGATTCCAATTCCATTCCTTAAACTTTGGATTTATTTCACTCTTTCATAACATTTAAAAACAAATTAACTTCTCAAATATGGCAAGAGAAATTTAATCATCCAAATTTTAAAAATATTGATAGCGCTGCCCTAATCGTCTTTTTTCTTCCAGATCAATCAATAAACAATATTTTATAAACCACGGACCAACATCCCACAAAATCTGTGCTTGTACTAGTGTTGCACTCGTTTCAATGTTACACGCTTAGAAAGTTCCGTGTTGAGACTTATGTTGCACACAATTCCAGTCCACACGCTCCAAAAGGCCTCTCTTACACACTTCCATGGATCTTCACAAAACACTTACCCAATGTCGTGAACTCAACAACACTTCATAAATCCTGAGTCTTCAATAGGGGTCTTCCATGATTTTTTCAAACAATATTTCAATGCATATACTGTAAAAAGAGACAAGTCGACCAACCTTATCTTCTTGGTATGGAATTTGGAAGAGGGAGAGACAAACATATGTCTTTTGTTATGTTCATCTCGTATTACTAGATGCTTTTTTGCTTTGGGCACAATGGACATCCTGAAATGCATAATGTTGGTGCTGGATCCTTCACTAAGTAGACCTAAAACAACTTTTTTTGCATCACATTTATCACATGCAAAAAATGTTCTCATGTTATGTAGAAAACCTCCAAATAGTTTTTTATGCAGTAGTTCATCTATGCAATGCTTGACGACTTCAACTTCTTTGCACAACACTGATCTCTCATCAACTAGTTATATTCATGTTGCTTTCATCGTTACGACTAAATTGCACCATGCACATTAAAACTATACACAAAAATGAATGGATTTTATGTGAGAAGAGGAGACTACCATGTCATTGGTCATACACATGCGCAGTTCTCCATCCCACCCTTGAAAAATCATATATCCAAGATAGGCAGCAAACAAATGCAGTGTGAAACAAATTCAACGCTCAACCTAGTAAATAATGGACTTGCCAACAATTATTTCATAACTGGCTATGTAGAAACCTCCTCCAAACTTAGCAGATTGACTAATGCCACTTGAGAATTTAAATAGTAGGTAGAGGTACCAAATCCTGTAAATTGTATCGAACTTTGGGCTCAATAAATATCCCTCACGCTTCCCCAGGCTTCACTCTGATCAGGCGTTGCAGGTTCTTTCTTCTTCATGGTCATACAAACATTCTCATAGCTTGAAAACATGCCACATCAATCCACGCATCCAACAATCCACCTAAATGGAATCGAATTCAACACACAACAACGATGCAAACACTATTACAAACCCAGTTATTCAATTATACAAATTTTGGTTGAATTTACATGCAGATACACACCCTGCCATAACCAACAGTAAAACCAAACACGCCTTACGAAAGCGTTACCACTGCAACTGTGTCCAAAAAATTCTCATATCTTGGCTACAAATAGATTTATCTCGGTTACTCCTTGCTTGGTATCTTCTTATCAACTACCGGGTAGTTGCCTTCCAAATAACATTCAATCTTGTACGTCTCCAATTCATGTACAATCACACAATGATGTCCCACAATTCATTGCAGTAATCACCAACTGCAAGGAAATCCTAACTGGGTGAAGGCCACATGCCTGAGATGGAAGATTCCAAGCATTGGACAAATCCACACGAGCCAAAATTGTCAACAGATTGGATCACAAATCTTGAGCTCCAAAAATATCACATAGGATTTTTTTAGCACAACCAGTAACAAAAAAGATTCCAAACTGGAAGTGTACTGCAGCAACGTTGTCTCCAGTGATTACAGCTAAGATTTACAAAACTCTTTCTTCTTGTGGCTCGTACCCTCATACAAAAAATATTTATCTCACGGCAAACTCAGAACTCAGTGTAGTGATCTATCATGCAATGAACTCCATGACACCACAAACTCAACTATAACCTTGGTCTCTGATACCAAATGATGCAAGTATTCTACAAAAAACATATCCTTACGCACAATACAATGTGAGTTTCCTTTAGCATGAAATCCTTAATCACAATCTTTAATAAAGTCTACTTAGACTCAACTCAAAATACATATGAAGAGAGATCCAAACAATAAAATAAATAATTGCTTAAAATACAACCAGAAATTACAAACGCAAACCATTCCTTGGCCGAATATTACAATTTTTGGCCTCTTGGCTCTCGTCCCTTTACATAAACTCTCACACCATTTCTCTCTATCTCTCTATGCCTCTCTCTATCTTCCATCCTCATAAAAGCTTCATATTTATAGATAATTATGGATTAATTTGAATCCATGATTTCCTCCACACAAATCTCAACCAAATCCTAAAATATCTTTATCCCTTCTTTGACTCAACTAAATTCCATTTAAGGAATTCCTAATCCCTAAAATATCTACCCAAACCAATTCCACTCATATCCTAAATTTGTTAAGAGAACATTTACAGTTCCTCTACCTTTCATCCTGTCATGTTTTTCACTGTGAATCAGTGGAGACTTTTTGGTGTGAAAACCCTAGCACCAAGTCATCAACAACTCCTTTAGTTTTCATATGTGCCACCATCATGAGATACATTTTAGGTTTGTTCTAACCTTATCATTCTTCTTGTAGGTAACCATTTGTGACAGTCCTGTAGAAGTGTCATTCATGTTTAGCTATCTTTTGCAAAATATGATTTTGGTAAGGAGACCCTTGTTGGAGGCTTTACTGCTCTTAGACCAATTACATTTTTGTTCCTTTGATCAGTTTGGGAGTGATATATATTTGGTAAGAAAGGTTAGCAGCTTTCTTAAACCATTTTGTGTCTCCTCTAACCACTTCTGTTTTTGTAGGTGCTTACACAACTTTTGCCTTTGATCACTATCTTTTCACCTCATGCTCACTTTCCTCTTGATCCTTTTAAGAGGCCTTTGATTGTACTTTAAAAAGTGATGCCCTTGCACTAATACTCTTTGTCATCTTTCTTCCTTTGGTGTAGTTAAGTATAGCTTATGTTTTCCTCCTTTTATCCTTTTAATACCTATGATTTTACCTTTTGATGAGGTGGAGTCAGTGCATTTTTTTCAAACCCTAGAGGGTAGCTAGAAACCCTTGACATGCCATCTACTGTTATTAAGGAGGCCCTTTGTCATCATTTGACCATTTTTTTCCATCTTCCCAAAATCCTATGTTTTAGCGTTGTTATAAAAAAATTATGTAGTGTTGTCTTCTAAGTTCTCAAAAACTTTCTCAATAATATGAAAGGCATGATTAGCTCAACTTCATCTCTACCTACCCAACCTACTTGCCTAACCTTTTTTCTTCCTTATGTGCATTTGGACTAGCAACCTTGACATATTTTTATTTTGAAAACAAAAAAAACTATATACTTCTATCTTATTTCTGCCAAGAGTTCAGATTGTGCTAATGAACTCCTTTTATTCTCTACCTAAACTGCTCAACTGTCAAGATTAAGCTATTTGACAAGATTCATTCATTAAGCTATAAACATGAAATTGAAAGCATGGTTAAATGAGGATTAAACAATCTGACTTACCATGGGTTTGTGGCATAACAACAAGCTGCACACAAATGCTATTTTTGTACAAAGTAAGACTAGAAAAATCAGGGGTATGATACATTGTTTTCTAATCCCTATTTTTCTCTTTGGTTATGTTTTAAGCATGTGGAACCAATATCTTTCTTCCCTAATTTATCTTTTGACAAGTCAATCTTGAATAATTTGACCAACTATATTTCACTAACTTATTAATAATAACTTTAAAACATGTTTCAGCCATGATTAAGCTAGATGACTGAAACAAGACTTCTTTATGCACTAGTAGTGGTATTTAGGCTTACACACTTTCAATAGTTCTATTTTTTTTTGGCCATGGGGCTTTACCTCTTTTCACATATACCCTCTTTTGTATTTTTTCGGTTTTTTGTGTTTTTTCTCTTTCCATCTTTTCATCAACAGTGGTATGTACAATGAGCGAGAAATTCAAACTAAGACTCTAAATGGCCATAGTATTTGATTACTTTGTCATCGACAGGATCATCTACCAATTATTTTTCCTTTAGCTTTTGTTGATAAGGAACGTGGCTGTTTATTTTTTAGGACATCGTACAATATTTCTGCCAAAAATTTTCAAACTAGCCAAATTCTCCCTTATATTTTCTTTTTAATTTTTGTTTCTATGAAAGAAACTATTTAGGTGAAGAGGAAATTCTTCATCAGCTCCCAAAAAAATGACAATGGCATCAATATATATCATAGTGAAAAAGTTGATAACAGGTGTCATGGACTCTTTGAAGGTTTCTTCAGCATCCCTTATTCCAGGAAAAATTTAGTCAAGCATGTAGTCATTCCAAGGAACTTTGAAAATGTCTTTGTGTTGATTTTTTTGAAGTGGTATGATCTCATGAAAACCTGAAACACTACCAATCAATGTCACCTTGTTAGAAATTCCTATCTTTGGCATAGGATGACTTATGCTGGGAAAAGGGTATTTGGACTTCATGGAGGTTTTGCCTAAGTGTCTAAAGTCCATACATAGTCTGCATCCTTTGGTTTTCTTTGTTAACGATAGATTTTTCCCAAAGGTTTCATAGCTTTTCTTGGAAAAAGGGTCCTTTGAACAATGTCTATGTCATCAGGCTTTGAGATTTTACTCCTATATACAAGAGAATCTTGAAACCTTTTACACAACTTTATGTATTTTAGTTTTCTGTGTAATGGTGAGGCTTTAGATAACTTAATAACTTTGGGTATTCTTAGGCTGCTTACATTGTATCCCTCTATATCAGTTTCAACAGATATCCTTTAGGATTGATGGCAACAATAGTGAGAGTCAACAAATTTTTTGGAGGGATAAGACTTTCTGATAATGACGTCTCTAGATAAGGTAAAAACATTAGAATTATTGGATTTAGATCTCCCAATTTTTTTGTTCTATGAGGGAATCTTAGCATTTTGGGATAGGCAAATGGGAAGGGTTGTGTTTCTAAAATTTTTCCTCCCTTTGAACAACCTGATTCAAATTTCAAACTGACCGTTGGTTTTGAGGTTTCATTTTTAGTTTGTAGAAAGTCAAGTTTGATTCTATCATTAGGTGTTTGTTCAAGGCTGCTATAGTTTTGAATAATGATTTCCTCATGTAAATACTGGTTTGGTTGTTGTAGTGTGTCTTGATATGTTTCAACTTCATCTACCTACTCATCGATTTCTTCCTCATTATATAATATGAAAGAATCAAGATCTGAGTGAATAAAATAAAGAGGAGTATTGTCTGGACGACCTTCACTGGTAACCATATACTTGATATGTGACTCTTGGTATAATCTCCTTGTCTGATTGAAAACAGGGATTGTAGCATAGGACATATATAGTTGAAGGTTCCCCTGAAGCTTGGCTCCCCAAGATCTGCGTAAAAGCATGCCATACTTGGGAGGAAAATTTTCCACTACTATGTCCATGACTAGATTCTTAGCAGGAACTTATGCCAGGTTGACACAAAGGTCCTTGATTAGGCCCAAACATTTGACCCTACTCGAATCTAAGGACTAAAGGTCTTTGTAAGATTTAGTTATTTCTAGGCCTAACCTCTCCATCACAAATTTGGGCATGAGATTGTGAGAGGCATCGGAATATAGCATGGCATTATGTAAGATTTTGTCATGTATGTTTAAGCTGATATAGAAAGGGGGAATGACTCCTTCTTGATACTTTCCTTCTATTTTGGGTCCAAACAACAACACAGGTGTGTCATTAGCCAAGTGCAAGGTATCAACATAATTTATTATTTTTAGTACCTTCAAAATTAGAGACTTATACATTGGTTGGGTAACTATTTTAGTGAGCGGCATATTTGTCTTGATTTTGGCAATTTCTCCCTCAAAACTGAAAGGTACTAGTGTTTTGGATATATTCACATTAGCTTTATCAACCATGAACCTTTACACATTTTTAATCTGTTGATCCTAATTTTGAGCTTTAGAAAAAATGGTTTTCTCAGGGTTACTGGTGGAGTTACTAGGAAAAATAAGGTCTTTGTTTGGTTGGCTGTTTTTTCCTTTGTTTGTTTCATCTTTCTTAGCCATGGTGTGGTTTTCTCAGGGTTACTGGTGGAGTTACTAGGAAAAATAAGGTCTTTGTTTGGTTGGCTGTTTTTTCCTTTGTTTGTTTCATCTTTCTTAGCCATGGTGTTGACATTCTCTGTTGTTTCCTTAGGGGTGTTTTCAGGTACTTTCCAAACAACAGTATCTATTTCGTCTTTTTTGGCTGAATCTAGGTACTTTTTGCTCCTAATATCATATTTCTTATGGATTTCCATGATGACATCTTCAAATCCCAAGTGGTAGTATTTAGAATCCTCATAGTTTGTATCATTTTGATGTGAGGAAAAGAAACCTTGTTCCTCTTTGGTGAGTAAAACATCTTCTTAATTATCAGAACCTATTAGATTTATATGGTTTTCTTCAGGTTCTATAATTTCTCCTTCTTCTTCATCTACACAGTTCTGCTGAAACGGAGGTCTGATTTGTTGACCACTTTCCCTTGGTTTGTTTTTAGGAGTTTCCCTTCTGAAGTTTTGAGGTCTATTCCTATTTTTGGAATTAGTTTGATTCTCCCTAGGATATGTCCTTTCATTCAAATTTATCCTTTCTATCAGTCTCTCCATAGTTCTCATTAGGCTATCCATTTTGGTATCAGGAGAAGAGGTTGAGGGCATGGTTCAATCTTTGTAGGTTACTCTCTTTTCTGATTTCATCCTAGCTCTCTTTTCAATCAAGTTAACCTTTGCACTAATAGCTTCCCTTTGCATTTATTCTAAGGTTTTAGGGTCTCTTTATCTCAATTGGAATGTCATGTCTGTATCAAAGCTTTCAAGAAATTTCACTAGTGCTAGGCCTTGTGGAGGTTTCATGTGAGGTGGGAGGCCATTGTAGACATTGTTAAACCTGCCGCAATAGTATTTCACACTTTCCCCTACATTTATTTTAATATTTTTATATTCAGACAGGATTTGGAGGGGATTTTTCCTTATTTCCCACTTATTTATAAAAGTTTGGTAGAGGGAAGGGAGGTCATGTATTGAATTAGGAGTTAATGCTTTGAACCATTTTTTGGCCTCCCCTCCAAAACTTTGTGCAAAAATTCTCATTTTAATAGTTTCTTCTTCTATCTCCATGTAATCAAAAGCATCATTGATCCTATCTACATGATGTTCAGCAGTGATGGATTCAGTCCCTGTGAAATGAGGAATTTTGGACTGATACTCATTTTGCAAAGGCACTAGAGGCTGAGGTAAAACCAAGGGTGCATACCAAGCTGCCATGATGGGAGCTAATGGAGGATTTACAAGAGGTGGGTTTGTGAATTTGGATGTATGATAAAGTGGAGTAGTTTTCACAGTGGTGGTATGGATGGGAGTGGTGGAAGTACTTGGACTAAAAAAATGATTTTGAGTAGATTTGGTATGGAAAGAGTTGAAGTGATGCAGAAGCTGAAAATTAGGTGGTGTGGAAGGAAAGGCTTCTCTTCTAGAACTCTGATGCAAATCTAAAGGTTCGAGGTCAGTTAACATCAGTTTGAGACCTATTTCTAAAGAGGTTCCTGGTATGGTGAAAGTCAAAATGGGGATCTTACAAAGTTGTAAGATGTTCAGGTATAGAGCTTATTCTATGGATGGTCGTAACAGTGGTTAAGTTTCTAGATCTATAATTTTGCCACAAAATATTTTCTGGGTCATCAATTATGTTGGGAGGGTTTGGGTCTGAGTGAGATCTAGTACCAATCCTATGTGAAGCTAGATTTCAAATTTCAAAATTTAGAGAGGCTGTGAAGCTCTTGATACTTGTTAAAACTCTTACAATATATAAGTGGGTTCATAAAATTCTTAGGGTTGGTTTGAAACAAATCTAGGAAGTCAAATGAGTGTTAATGAAGTAATAAGCCTACTAAAGGCTAGTGGAGACGCCAGGTAGATATTTTTTGTTGTTTTAAGGATGTATGTTTATGGTCCACCACCAATAACTGACAAGAAACCAATCTAAGGGTGTTTTGAGGTTTCTTAGTTTCTATATGTAGTCCTAAAGTTCGTAAGAGTGTCCTATAGCTGAGTCATCATTTTTCTAAGATGGTGAAACAAGTATAGTGTACTCTATGGCTGATAGTGTGAATTTTCTATGATTTGATAAGGGCATATAAGGTCCTAAGGAGTAATTATTTTTTCACTGACTCAGAGTTTCCATTATGATCACCATTGTGTTAGTGTGGTGATGAGGTAGAAGATAAATCACCAGACACTACAAGTCAATTTTTCCAAGCTTACCTTGAAGGTTTAAATGAGTCTATAGGAGTTTGTTAGGCTACTATGTACTCAGTCCCACCGTGATCGCCAAAATGTTAGGGTCCTGTGATTTTGCAGATTGGTAGACCAAATGATAGGGTAACATGGAACCAGTCTTTAGAGTCCTAGGACCTAGCCTTCCTGGAATTAGAGAGGGATCTGTCTATTGGGTGCATAGGATGTGTTATTTTTGATCTAGGGTTTTGATTTTAGGCTAGTTATTAAGTGTATGGTTTGTTGATTGTTTTGGTTGGGTACGATGGTCAAGTGGAATAGGTGGAGTGAGAGTATGTCAAAGCCATTAGGCTATGGAGTCAGTAAAATTCAAGGGTGTCTCAATAATAAATCAGAGTGCAGTGCAAGGCAAATTTAGCAAGGTTAATGGATCCTTAGGGTTATGAGTGAAATGGGATGGACATCAATTTTGGGAATAAGGTATGGCAAAGGGAAATCAAGAATCCTTTTTCAAATACCTAGGAAAAAGGAGGTCTTAAATATGATCAGAAAAAGATACTAAGCATGAGCTAGGGAAAACCATTTACTCTATGATAATATATTAAACCAATAAACATCCAAGATAAATTTTTCAGTGAAACATAGAGAGCATAAGAGCTTCTAAAATTAGAAATTCACGATCAGAATTTGGGGAAAACATATAAGATAGCACAATAACTCAATTTATGAAGAGGGAACTCCTAAACATCATAAAATAAAGCTATAAGAACTCTGAAACTAGTTGATAATCATGGAAAAAGGGCAAGATCGAACAAGACCTCTTTGACTTAACCTAGCAGACAATATTCCAAAGAAAGGTTTCAAAATAGAGTTTTGAAAGCTTCAAACAAGAAGGGCATACCGTGAATCATATTTGTAAACTAATATACTAACCATTCATGAAACAAAAACAAGTTTTAGTGAACCTAGGGAGCAATCAATAATTCCTTAAGCAGACCAAACAGAAGAAAACATCAAGGATATAACAAACAAGAAGATTGAGGTGCCTCAAAGAGCATGTCTCAACCTATACTTTTCTGATTTATAGAAACTAAGAGAAATGAACATAATGATAACAAGGAAAACAATAGAAAAATTAAGAAGACATCACCATTCACCAAGCTAAGGAATCCTGCAAACAAGCTTCTCCATCATCAAGCCAAACAAGCCATTCATCAACTCCACAAAACCAATTTCTTCTCCAAGCTCATAAAACCATGTAAATTTCTCTTCAAGCTCATCAAATGCCAACATAATACATAGGGGCGTCATGCTCTATTTATGGAGCAAAGGATTACTAAAGCCATAAATGTGGTGGGAAAATGTCAAATATAACCATAAATGTGATTTATGGCCAAGTGACCATGCAAGGCCCAAGGCACATAATATCCTAAGAAATAAATTGCAAAATAACTATTTGCACCTAATTCTAGAGTGTTTTTCCTCAAAAAACTCAAAAATATCTAGTTGCGATAAATGAGTGTGTTTTGTTGACTTTTAGTCCAAAACACACTAGACACCCTTTGTGCACAGCGCCACTTCAGCAAAAAATAGGGTCTCTTGTGGCTAAGTTTTGGACCCTTTCCTGATACCGGATTTGGCTCCGTGATGGCTTGTTAGAAATCCTGATGAGTATAATTTCTAGAAATTCTTGAGTTGTGCTAAGTGGGTGCTATTTAACTATTCAAAAACCAATGTTCCCAACAATTCTCTGTGGACAGCACCTGGTCTAAAAATGAGGTAGAAAGGTCAAAAGTTTGATGTTTTTTGACGTTTTGGGGGGTCAAAAATTCTCCAAAGGATCTAAAATTTTGTTAGCAGACTGCTGGTGATGTGAGGAATCCAAAAATTCAAATTTTTCAGGCTGAGGATGCACCAAATTTTTGTGTATCGCCTAGGGTGCTGTGCACGGAGGTCCCAAAATTTCAAAAAGACAAAATTTGCTCAGAATTTCCTTAAATTTGGTGGAAAAGTTCTTTAAGGGGTTTTAGAAGTCTGTGGAAAATCTTGATCCATGTCTCTGAGTTTTTCTTGGTCTTTACCTTATTTGAGTGCTCAAATTTCAATGAAAAGGGTATCTTCATTTATCATTAGGAGGATGACTAATGTCATGACTGTCTTCTTGGTTGCAGTGCCTTTTACTTGCTGTACTACCATGGTCATCCTCTGTATTAGTGCCTCCTTCTTCAAAATCTGTCATTACCATTACTGCTAGATCTCCTATCACTTTGTGCATCATTATATTTCCCATTGGGAGAGCTATGAGCCTTACTGCTACCTTCAACACTTTCAGCATTCTCACTCTTCTTGCTATCTTCAGTACTGTGACCTTGGTCTTGGAGTTGATCATCAGCCTCTGGATCTTCTTCACTTTGGCCTTGTCCTTCATTTATATCATCTTATTTATCATTTCCTGCACTATCACTTTTATTTTATTTGTCATTAAGAGTCTGATTAGTGTCATGATATTCATGACAGCTCTCATGACTATCATGACTTATCTCTTTTACTATCCTTTTCCTCACTAACTGTCCTATCAATGGCATTATTGTTATTGTTGGGAAAAATACTGAGACGGGGGGGGCGAGGGGGTTGAATCAGTATTTAGATCTAATAGAAAATTTTTGCATTCAATTATTTACTTAGATTATTGCTTCAGTCATTCATCATAAGGTTAGTAAGCATTAAGCATATAGAATAAACCATCCCACATAAGAAACACATATGAACACCAATACTTAAGGTGGAAACCCAATTTGGGAGAAAACCACCGCTGCTTTCGTTTCTGTCTTCAATGTTTATTATAAAGAAAACTTCTTACAATTTTTGTGCTAGCGCAGACTTATACCACCACGTAGGCATCCACCTGCAGAAAGCTACAACCTTCTCTCATTCTCCAGTCACTACTGGAAGGGAGCTCCAACCCCCTGATCTTGACACCAGCTTGTACTGGCAGAAAGCTTCCACTTTCATGCATAAGACTTCAATCCTCAGATCCACGAAATTTCTTCAATTTCTTCATCCGACTAACGTCAGGTCTTTATTATTTCTTTCCAGCTCTTCCTAGGCATTCATCATTTCTCAATCTAGAAACCTTGATCCTTCGTCAACTTCATAGGTGCATCATTGATTCAGCCTTTTCAGAAAACAGAGTTCAGTCATGTAGATATCTCTAAAAGAGATTTATTCATTAACAACCCCTCTGCATGCACACCTCATACTATCATCCTCTTCTCCTTATATATTTTTCGCCTTTATCAATACCATGAGTCAAAACCACTGAAACGCTAATGGTATTCCTTTGTCAGTGGCTCTTTAATCTCTTTTTAATTTATTTATCAATTTAAAGAAATTGACAAATAGATATATTTACAACTTTTGAATTCCCAAAGTATTTTCTGAACTTTTATCCCACTACTGAACTTTAGGATTAAGGTTACAACCCTTCACACTTATACAAATTTAATCGTGGGAATTCAAATTATTTATGTGTGCCATGCCTTATAACAAAATTTCAACCCTTCGTACTTTATATAAATATCCAATGCTTTCAAACAATTAACCTTATGATGAACCTTTAACCTCGGGCCCACATATATAGTCAATAACCAATCCAATATGCACACCGTACCTTAAGTAAACTTCACGCAAGTCCAGCATCCGATCACCGTTAAATAGCAAGCCTCCAGATCGACGGCATATATGCATATTGCTCGACCTCCGATGTCAAACGTTAACGTGCAATGGCGCGCAGTGGAGGCGGTTTTCTGTGGGTCCACATTGCCACGTGTCGAAAGCTCTATGGAATCACTCCCCAACCAGGAAATACCACTTATCCTACAAAATTGGTGTGATATGGGCAATCGACTTCCGCAAATCCACTCACGGTTTTTAAACAGTGATCAACCGTCCAATCAAATTCCCGCTCCATACTCCTAGTTTCGTCTGCGTATATATATGAACTCTGCCCTTCATGTGTAATAAATTAACAAATATTGCTTGGTTCCATACTGTAATTACCAATGACTCATTTTTTTCATAGTCTAGCAGATGCTTTCAATAGAGACTATGAACGCAATTAATTTAATTTGACACAGGCGCATATAACAATCCTTCCCTGTATTACAACTATAAATCGACCTTCCTCAGATTCTCATACAGACTAAACACCTTCAAATTATACATAGAGAGCGTAGGTTCACACACATTCATCTATCAAGTCCTTAACACGGATTTAACCATACAGGTTCTTCATGCGCTTACTTCAAAAACTGACTTCTCTTTTCCTGCCTCTGCTACCTCTTTGCTGCCTCTGTTCGTTTTCTATTTTTCCTTATTGCTGGTTCAAGTGTTGTGTATAGTTGCCATCAAGGAAAATCAATTCAATATGATAGGATACAAGAAACATATTGCCAACAATCTCCCCCTTTGGACTTGATGGCAACCATGACTTAGAAAAAAAACATTCAGCAATATTCTCCCCCTTTGACTTCAAGGGAAAAGAATAGATCAGAATCCTTTGTACCAACAATACCATGCTCCCCCTAAGATCATGCAGCATAATATTCAATAAAGTAACAGAAATGACTTATACACTCAAGAAATGAAGTAGCAGATTACAACAAGTAATGCATCCTTGCCACATGACCAATGCTCCCCCTTAGCCTGTGCATCCTGAACTCCTTCAACAGGAGTGTATCTAATTTAATATTTCTGTATTTAATTAGATCTGATCTTTTGCATGGCAGAGACTACTCCCAGCTTCTGTCTGAGATATTCGAATGCTTCCCTAGGTAAAGGTTGGGTAAATATATCAGAAACTTGTTCTTTGGAGGGAACATACTCCAATTTCACCTTTTGTTCAAGCACTTGTTCTCGTAAGAAGTGATATTTGATGGGAATCTGCTTGGTCTTGGAATACATAACAGGATTCTTTGAGATATTGATGGCACTTTTATTTTCACACATAATGGAGATAGGAGGTGAACATTTGATTTGAAAGTCTTGTAAGGTTTGAATCATCCATAGAAGTTGAGTGCAACATGATGCGGCAGCCACATATTCTGCTTCTGCTGTATATAAGGCAATAGAGCTTTGCTTCCTGCTGAGCCAAGATACTAACTGAGGCCCCATATAGAATGCACCACCGCTAGTTCTTTTCTGATCATCAATATTTGCAACCCAATCTGCATCAGTGTATGCATGAGGAGTAAGATCAACATTCTTTGGATACCATAGTCCAAAGTCTTGAGTTCCTTATAGATATTTGAATATTATTTTCATAGCCTAAAGGTGAGATTCTTTTGTATTAGCTTGGAATCGTCCAACAATACCAACTGCATGCATAATGTATGGTCCTGTACCAGTGAGATAAAGTAGACTTCCTATCATAGATCTGTATTCTAGTTGATTCACCGTGGGGGAATCATCATTAGAACTAAGATTACATCTGGTTATCATTGGTGTACTTACAGGTTTGCATTCTTCCATGCCATACTTCTTCAAGATTTTCTTAAGATATTTTGCTTGTGATAAGAATATGCCATCTGTTGCTTGTTGCACTTGCAAGCCAAGAAAGAATGTTAGTTCCCCAAGTAAAGACATTTAAAATTCTTGCTGCATATCAGAAGAAAATTTCTGACTCATAGACTCTTCATTACTTCCAAAAATGATATCATCAACATATACAACTATAATCAATAGTTTGTCATTTTCAGTTTTTGTGTATAAGTTGCTATTAGCAAACCCCTTTGAAAATCCTTGTTGATGAAGATATTTGTCAAGACGCTAGTACCATGCCCTTGGAGCTTGTTTGAGACCATATAGAGCCTTTTTATGTTTACAAACAAGTTTTTCATCATTTCCCAAGATGACTCCTTCTGGTTGTTCTATATAAACTTCTTCTTCTAGATCACCATTGAGAAAAGAAGATTTAACATCCATTTGATAAAATTTGATTTGTTGGAAGCTTGAAAAGGCAAGGAACATTCTTATGGCGTCATGTCTGGCTACAGGAGCAAAATTTTCTTCAAAGTCTATACCTTCTTGTTGAGCATACCCCTTGAAAACAAGTATAGCTTTATTTCTTATAACATCCCCATTCTCATTTAACTTGTTTTTGAATATCCATTTAGTTCCAATGACATTTTTGTCATGAGGTCTTGGTACTAAGTCCCAAGTGTGATTATTTTCAATTTGATCAAGCTCTTCATTCATGGCTTCAATCCAACATTCATCCTTGCTAGCTTGACTGACATTGTGTGGTTCAATAGTGGACATAAATTCTAGATTGCTAGAAGATCCCACAAGAGTCCTTCTTGTTTGTACACTTGATCCTTTTTCTCCCAAAATTTGAGATTCTGGATGATTCTTTTGAACATATCTGGATGGAGCTTTTTTAGATAAATCATCTTTGGGTTCTTCATTGGGTTCACTGTCTATATCATTCCTATTTGATGTAGAAGGATATATGTCATCATCATCTTCATCTGTTGTTTGTTTTTCTTCTTTTTGAGCTGCAGGAGACTCATCAATAACAATATCAATACATTCAACAATCTTTCGAAGTATTTTATTGTAACATTTATATTCTCTACTCCTAGAGGAGTAACCAAGAAGTATTCCTTCATCTGCTCTGGGTTCAAACTTGCCAAGTTTTTCATCATTGTTTTTGATAAAGAATTTGCTTCCAAAAATTCTAAAATGCTTTATAGTGGGAGGATTACCATACCAGAGTTCATATGGAGTTTTATCACTATTTACATGAACATGTGCCTTGTTGAGAATGTTTACTGTTGTATGTGCTACTTCCCCCCAAAATGTGTTAGGTGTTCCGGGATCATCAAGCATAGCTCTGGCCATGTGTTGAACCATTCCATTCATTCTTTCTGCAACACCATTTTGTTGTGGAGTGCCTGCTACAAAAAAATTTCTTTTTATGCCATGTTGTTCACAAAATTCAAGGAATTCATCTGATGTATATTCTCCTCCTCGATCAGATCTAAGACACTTTATTTTTATATCTAATTCATTATCAACTAGTGCTTTGAAGATCTGAAATTTTTCAAATGCTTCATCTTTGTGTTTAAGCAGCCCAATCCAACACATTCTAGAGAAATCATCAATAAATAAGATATATTATTGTTCACCACGTGGTGAATTTTTCCTCACAGGTTCACATATGTCAGTATGAATGAGTTTAAGCGGCTTACTTGATGATCCTTCCTTGGCATTAAATTGTACTCTAGTTTTCTTTCCGAATTGGCAAGATTTGCATATGATATTTTCAGGTAGAGTAATATTGGGAAGATCACGAATAGCTTTAAGTCTGCTTGATTTGTTGATTTGAGAGAAGCTCAGATGCCCCAACCTTCTATGCAATAGCCAATTTTCTGAATATTTACTCGAGTAACATTGTTCTTTGTAGTTCTTCAATACATATAGGGTGCTTGGAGTTCTTTTTCCTTTTATAATTGTTTTACCTGTATCAAGATCACGTACGACACATTCTTTTGAACTAAAGACAACTTCAGTTCCTTGATCACAAATTTGACTTACACTTAACAAGTTATGCTTTAATCCATCCACATACATGACATCGTTAGCTTTCACCTTTTATTTTAGAAAAACAAACCCTTTTCCCGTAATGACTGCAGGAGTATCATTTCCAAATGTAACATTATTTTCCTTTTCTAGAGCACTATATGCAAGAAGTTTGTTTTTGTCACCTGTCATGTGTCTTGAGCATCCACTATCAATGTACCATTGATTTTATTCACCTTCTGCAAATAACGCTATGCCACAATTTTCAACCTGTAATTCCTTATTTTTCCATACTTTGGAGCTTGAAGGAACATGTTCTTTCGGCTGAACTTTGCTCTTGCATTTAGATTCTTCATGGCCAAAGTTATTGCAATAAGCACATTCAACTTCATTTTGAAGAGGAGAAAAGTTGTTATAGGTATTCCTCTTTGTTTCAATATCAATCCTTTTCTTTCTTGCTTCTCTTGTCATGATGGTTTTATATGCAACACATTGAACAAATTTATGACCAAAATTGTGACATGAGAAACATTGACCATTGAAGAAGAAATTTCTGCGATCATGAAATATTCTGCTTGAATTTACCTGTTGATTGGTGTTTCTTTGAAAGATATTCCTATTAGTGTTCCTTGAATTGAGATGATCATGCTTTACCTGTAAAGATTCTTTATATCCTTGCTGAGTGGTAGCATGTTGTATACCAGCTATAGCTGCTTTTAGATAATTTGGTGCTGAAGCCTGAGAAGATTCTTCGATATATCCAAGACCTATCTTTATAAGAGGAGAACGTTGTACCTTGATAATCTCATCTAAGGTTTCAGATCCTTTAGCAAATCTAAGATTCAGAGTCTTTACTTTCTCAAGTTCTTTTCTTAGACTTACTACTTCACACTCTAATTTCTCATTGTGTTTCTCCTTTTCTTCAAGCTGATTTTTTAGAGTCTCTATGGTTATTTTACTTTCTTCTAAGCATATTTTGAGTTGATTATTTTCATCAAGAAAATCATTGTCCTCTAGAGCATCCAAAAAAGTATCCTTTTCTTCTCTAGATTCTTTTTCAAATGCCATGAGAAGTCTAAGATCTTGTTCACATTCTTCCTCACTATCAGATAACCCATCACTGTCTTCATGAGTATAGTAACTTTTTCTAGTGCTAAACCGATTCTGATTCCTTCTTGCTGCTTCCTTCCCCTTTTTATGTGTTTCTTCATGAGGACACTTAGCAGCATAATGACCAACTCTTCCACAATCAAAACATTTGAAAGGAAGCTTACCTCTGAACCGTCCTATGCCAAGTTGAAGTTTCTTTACAAAATTTACCTCATCTTCTTCTGAGATATACCCTAATCCTTCTGTCTCTTGTACTTATTTCGCTTTTGTAGAAGCTCTAAAGACGACTTCTTTAACTTGAGATGGTCCTCCTCTTCTCATTTCATATGCAGTTAGTATGCCATGAAGTTGTACCACAATAAGATTTTGAAGATCCTACTTTTTTTCAAGAGCAGAAAATTTTGACTCAAATTTTGTCGTTAGTGATCTTAAAACTTTCTCAACCAAAGTAGATTCGGTTATTGTTTCTCTCAGATTTCTCATACGATTTACAATATCATCAAGACGTAAAAAGAAATTGGCAATGCTCTCCTCATTATCCATTTTTAGATTCTCATATCGAATTCTGAGAGTTTTGAGTTTAGCACTTTTTACCTTTGCATCACCTTCATAACTTAGAATGATTTTGTCCCATATTGCCTTTGCTGTATTCGGCTGCATGAATTTGAAAAATTCTGATTCAGTTAAAATTTCCAATAGAGCATTGACCGCCTTTGCATTTGTTTCATAATTCTTTCTTTCCGTCGGATCTGTTGGTACTGCAGCTGGATATTGATATCCTCCTTCAACAATTTCCCATACATATGCTCCCAGAGACTGAAGATAGGATCTCATCCTTGTTTTCCAGAAGATTAAATTGTTTCCGTTAAAAAGTGGAGGCCTGATAGATGTTGTTCCATCTTGATTTCTCATCTTGCTTGATCTTTCCTCTAGTGGCTAAGCTTTTTCAGAAGGACCTGCTCTGATACCAATTGTTGGGAAAAATACGGCGGGGGGGGGTGAATCAGTATTTAGATCTGACAGAAAATTTTTGCATTCAATTCTTTACTTAGATTATTGCTTCATTCATTCATCATAAGGTTAGTAAGCAGTAACCATATAGATTAAACCATCACACATAAGAAAAACATATGAACACCAGTATTTAAGGTGGAAACCCAATTTGGGAGAAAACCACCGCTACTTTCGTTTCCGTCTTCAATGTTTATTATAAAGAAAAATTCTTACAATTTTTGTGCTGGCGCGGACTTATACTAGCATGCAGGCATCCACCTGCAGAAAGCTACAACCTTCTCTCATTCTCCAGTCACTACTGGAAGGGAGCTCCAACCCCCTAATCTTGACACCAGCTTGTACTGGCAGAAAGCTTCCACTTTCATGCAGAAGACTTCAACCCATAGATCCACAAAATTTATTCAATTTCTTCATCCGACTAACATAAGGTCTTTATTATTTCTTTGTAGCTCTTCCTAGGCATTCATCATTTCTAAATCTAGAAACCTTGATCCTTTGTCAACTTCATAGGTGCATCATTGATTCAGCCTTTTCAGAAAACATAGTTCAGTCACGCAGATATCTCTAAGAGATATTTATTCATTAACAACCCCTTTGCATGCACACCTCATACTATCATCCTCTTCTCCTTATATAGTTTTCGCCTTTATCAATACCATGAGTCAAAACCACTCAACCGCTAATGGTATTCCTTTGTCAGTGGCTCTTTAATTTATTTTTAATTTATTTATCAATTTAAAGAGATTGACAAATAAATATATTTACAACTTTTGAATTCCCAAAGTGTTTTCCAAAATTTTATACCACTACTGAAATTTAGGATTAAGGTTACAACCCTTCACACTTATACACATTTAATCACGGGAATTCAAATTATTTATGTGCGCCATGCCTTATAACTAAAGTTTAACCCTTTCGACTTTATATAAATATCCAATGCTTTCAAACAATTAATCTTATGATGAACCTTTGACCCCAGGCCCACATATATAGTCAATAGCCAATCCAATATGCACACCATACCTTAATTAAACTTCTCACGAGTCCAGCTTCCGATCACCGTTAGATAGCAAGCCTCCAGATCGATGACATATATGCATATTGCTCGACCTATGATGCTGAACGTTAACATGCGATGGCGTGCAATGAAGGTGTTTTTCCATGGGTCCACCTCGCCACGTGTCGAAAGCTCTATGGAATCGCTCCCCAACCAGGAAATACCGCTTATCTTGCAAAAGTGGTGCGATATGGGCAATCCACGTTCGCAAATCCACTCACAGTTTTTAAACAGTGATCAACCGTCCAATCAAATTCCCGCTCCGTACTCCAGGTTTCGTCTGCGTATATACATGAACTCTGCCCTTCATGTGTAATAAATTAGCAAATATTGCTTGGTTCCATACTGAAATTACCAATGACTCATTTTGTTCATAGTGTAGCAGATGCTTTCAATAGAGACTATGAACGCAATTAATTTAATTCGACACAGGCGTATATAACAATCCTTCCATGTATTACAACTATAAATCGACCTTCCTCATATTCTCATATAGAATAAACACCTTCAAATTATACATAAAGAGCGTAGGTTCACACACATTCATCTATCAAGTCCTTAACACGGATTTAACCATACAAGTTCTTCATGTGCTTACTTCAAAAACTAACTTCTCTTTTCCTGCCTCTGCTACCTCTTTGCTGCCTCTGTTCCCTATCTCTTTTGGCTTATTGCTGGTTCAGGTGTTGTGTATATTTTCCATCAAGGACAATCAATTCAATATGATAGGATACAAGAAACATATTGCCAACATTTATAACTATCTCCTTCATCAAATCCTATTTGTGCCTTGCTGGTTTCCTCTTCTTTATCTGCTATTTCTTCATTATCACCTTATTTTTCTTCATGTTCAATATTTTCGTCCATATTTTCATGGTTTGCACTATCAGTAGGCTTAGTGTCATGTTTATGCACATTTCCCTCTTGACTATCATGTTTATTTCCTTTAGTGACTGTCACCCTCATCATTGTCTTCACTATATTCTTGGCTTTCATCTTGCTCATCAGCAATACCTCTTTCTGTCCTTGGGAGTGATTCATTTGTATCATTGCCATCACTGTCTTCATCCAATTTCTTATTGCCTTGTGTATCTTAAAATAGAATGGTTTTTAGGTTGGTGATAACTTTTGGTATAGGGAGGACAAATCTGTGATGTGAGGACAATTTTTAGCAAATGAGGGCAAAATGAAGTAATCAAGGAATGATTTCAGAGTTTAGGAGAAGGCTTGTATTGCATTGTGTGCCTTTATTCTCATGATTACACTCAAAATGGTAATTCTTTCCCTAGAAGGTCAAAGGTCTGATTGCCATGAAGATTAGGATTTGGCCAATTTTTAGGTTTTTTAACTTCTCCTTTGATTATGCATGTAAAAAGATTAATTTGGAGGGTAAGAATATAGACCACCAACCTTGTCTAACTCTATGGAGGAGGCTTGGAGGAAAAACAGTATATTTTTTAGAAATTTTTGAGCAAATGGGACCAATTCTTGTTTGTGTGTAGTGCCACCCGACGGGTCGTTCCTGTCGGGCCTTCCTGTGCATAACGCAGGGTCGGTTTGCGGGTATTCAGGTGCCAGACTAGGCCTGTGCACAATGCCTTCACTGGTGCATAGTACTTGGCCTTCAGTGCACAGCACAATGTATTTTAACACTGAGCCTACCTCCTTTGTGCGCAGCGCCGATGACCAGCTGTGTAGTGCCTCCGACAGGGCGTAGCGCTTAGAAAAAACAAGTTTTTGCAAAAAACCTTAAAAACGGCCAAACAACTCTCATCTTCTCTTGAAAAGAAAAATATGAGGTGGGGAAGATGGAAAGGAAAGCCTTATACTATTTTTTGAAAATTAATTTCATAATTAAAACCCATTTTCTAATGTTCCTTTCCCTTCTCACTTTTTACTATCTTTTTGTTCTTTTTGTCTTGTAGGTGTCAGGACCTTGAGGAAAAATGATTGTTAGCTTGCTGGATCCTTTTGATGCTTCTCTTGTATTCACAAACCTTTCAACAAGCTCAGTCTTTGGCCTTTACTCAAATTTTGGAAAAATAAACCAATCCTTGAAAAGTGAAAGGTCTTTTGGAAACGTTTTGAGGGAAAAGGAAAACAGTGAAATTATTTTTCTTTGAAGGTCGTTCTTCACTTTTTAATTTACATGAACTTCAAAACTTGTAAATAGAAATCTTGTGACAATTTTGGCATTTTCACCTTGGATTTTTCAGCCCTGCATCTTTTAGGCCTTTTAATTGCTTGGTGGATAGACTAAAAGAATAAATTTTTCCTTCCTCTAACTTTCATCCTATCATGTTTTTCACTGTGAATCAGTGGAGAATTTTTGATATGAAAACCCTACCAGCAAGTCATCAAAAAATCCTTATGTTTCCATATGTGCCACCATCATGAGATACATTTTATGTTTGTTCTGACCTTATCAATCTTCCTGTAGGTAACCATTTGTGACAGTCCTACAGAAGTGTCATTCATGTTTAGCTATCTTTTGCAGCATATGCTTTTGATAAGGAGACCCTTGTCAGAGGCTTCACTTTTCTTAGACCAATTATATTTTGTTCCTTTGATCAGTTTTCCAGTGATATATCTTTGGTGGGAAAGGTTAGCAATTTTTTTAATCCATTTTGTGTCTCCTTTGGCCACTTTTGTTTTTGTAGGTGCCTACAGTTTTTTTTCCTTTGATCACTGCCTTTTCACCTTCTGCTCACTTTCATCTTGATCCTTTTAAGAGCCCTTTGAATTTACTTTAAAAAGTGAAGCCCTTGCACTGATACTTGTCATATTTCTTCCTTTGGTGCAGTGAAGTATGTTGGGTGTGGATCTTGATTATCTTTTTTACTTTGTATCAGAGCATTGGACCACTGTACCTTAAAAGGGGTAGTGACGCTGCCCGTAATTAATCGCTGCCATGGGGGGTGGCAACGCTTTTCAGAGGCCCCCCCTGGCGGGCGTTTCGGGGGCAGTGCCCCCAAAGCTAAAAAAAGATGTAAAATTGCCTTGTAAAAGTATAGTAATTTCTATTCAATCTAGGCCGTTCATAGGCGGATGATCTGACGGTAGAAGTTGTGTTTAGTTTAGGGTTTTTTTTCCCTTGAAGGCAACCCCCTTGTATATATGAGGGTATTTTATTGCGGCTTTGGATTATGTGTGTATTCTCAGAGCGAGAAATAGATAGGGAGACTGTGAGAGAGAACAGAGGATATTACAATGGATCTGCTGTAGGTTTTGTCTCTTCAATTTTTGCTGGAAAATAGAAAGGAAGGACTGGCTATTTGGGGTGGATGTAGCCCAAACTGGGTGAACCACGTATATCTGTGTCTCTCTGGTTTTATGTGTTTTTTTTGCTTGTATTTTTTGCATATTTTTTCTGTTGAATTTCTCCATAATATATAATTTTCTAACAACTGGTATCAGAGCCGAAGGTCTATTTGGCTGATAAACTTGCAGGAAAGAAGGGTTCCTGGTTCGAGTGGAAGCAATGGCAGAAGATGGTAAATTTAGGGTCGAGAAATTTAACGACCAAAACTTCCCATTGTGGAAAATGCAAATGGAATATTCTGTATCAGAAAGATCTATACTTACCATTGAGGGGAAAAATAAAGAATCCGGGAGCCATGAAAAATGCGGAATGGAACATTCTCGATAGAAAGGCATTCGGAATAGTATGGTTGTGCCTTGAGATGTCAGTCACCTTCAATATTTCGAAGGAAAAAAAAACAGAGGGTTTGATGTAGACGTTGGTGAAACTATATGAAAAACCATCAGCCTCAAACAAGGTATTTCTTATGAAACGATTATCTAATATGAAGATGTCGGAAGGTGGATCTGTTGCAGACCATTTAAATGATTTTAATATAGTTACCAGTCAGTTAAGTTCTGTAGGGGTAAAATTTGATGATGAAGTTAGGGCTCTTTTATTTCTGTGCTCATTGCCAGAAATATGGAATGGTTTAGTTATGGCCATTAGTAACTCTATCTCTGGATCTAGTACTTTAAAGTTTGACGATATTTTTGGTGCTATCCTTAGTGAGGAAATGCGACGGAAAAGCTCTGGTGAGACATTGAGTAATGATTTGAGTGCAAAGTCTAGGGGAAGAAGAATGGAAAGAGGAAAGAGCTCTGGTTATCGCAGTAAATCAAGAAAAGGCAGATCCAAGTCCAGATCTGGGATAGTGTGTTGGAAATGTGGAAAGAGAGGACACCTAAAGAATATTGTGGATCTTGGAGGGGAAAAGAAGGAGATGCACAACAAGAAAACAATCATGAAGAAAATGTGACAGGTGATTTCTTACAAGATGCTTTGACTCTTTCTTTCGAAAATGTTACTGATTCTTGGGTTGTAAATTCAGGGGCTTCATTCCATGCCACACCTGATAAGAAATATTTTCATGACTATGTTCAAGGATATTTTGGACAAGTTCATTTGGGTGATGATAAACCCTGTAAATTTTTTGGAATGGGTAAAGTTATTGTAAGAAAAATCTAATTTCAACAGGGCAGTTAGGCAGTGAAGGTTGTGTGACAACTTTCACAGATAAAACTTGGAAGGTCACCAAAGGAGTGCTAGTAATAGTAAAAGGTGAAAAGGTTTGTACATTGTATTTATGCAATCGTATTTGTAACTCTTTTAATGCTTTAACTTCCAAACGAGTAGATGCAGGATTATGGAATCATAGGCTTGGACACATGAGTGAGAAGGGAATGAAGATTCTTCACTCAATAAATTTGTTGCCAGGTTTGAAGAATGTTGATTTGGATTTATGTGAAAATTGCATTTATGGAAAACAAAAGAGAGTCAGATTTATCAGAGTTGGGAAAGAAAATAAGAGCGAAAAATTAGAGCTTGTGCATACTGATGTATGGGGACCTACTCAGTTATCATCTTTTGGTGACTCTCGTTATTATGTTACTTTTATTGATGATGAAACTAGAAAAACCTAGATTTATTGTATTCAGAATAAATTTGATGTATTTGATACTTTCAAGAAATGGAAAGCTTTGGTTGAGATTGAGACAGGAAAGAAGTTGAAGTGTCTCAGATCAGACAATGGAGGTGAATATTGCAACAAAGAGTTTGATAGGTACTATTCAGAGCATGGAATTCGTAGATAGAAGACAGTTCCAAGAACACCACAAGAAAATGGTGTGTCTGAAAGGATGAACAAAACAATCATGAAGCATGCAAGGTGCATGAGATTTCATGTGAGATTGCCTCTACAATTTTGGGCAAATGATGTAGATATTGTTGTTTATCTAATAAACAGAGGGCCTTCAAGTTCCTTGGATGGTGGTATTCCAGAGGAAGCATGGATAGGGAAAAAGGTAAACTACTCTTTTTTAAAGCCTATTGGCTGTGAGGCCTTTGTCCATATTAATAATAAAAAAATAGAACAAAGATTGAAGAAAAATCAAAGAAATGTACCTTTATTGGATATGGTGTTAATGATTTTGGATATCACTTATATGATTATGAAAATCACAAAATCATTAGGATCAGAGATGTAATATTCAAGGAAAAGGTCTTGTATAAGAATTAATTACAGGAAAATAAATAGGAAAAAGAAAGTAAGGAATACACAGTTCTTGATGAGATAACTGAAAATGTAAAGGTGCTTGAAAATAATAATAATCAGCAACCACAGCAGCAACAACCACCAAAATAGCAATAGGCACCTCAAACACTTGAAAGTGGTGTTAGAAGATCTACCAGGATAAGTAGACCCCTTGAAAAATACTCTCCTTCATTATATTATTTATTGTTGACTGATTCTGGTGAACTCGAATGTTTTGAAGAAGCAATGCAGGTTGAAAGCAGGAAGAAGTGGGAGCTAGCCATGAAAGAAAAGATGGACTCCTTAATGCATAACCAGACTTGGGACTTAGTCAGGTTGCCTGCAGGTAAAACTGCATTGCAGAATAAATGGGTTTATAGGCTGAAGGAAGAAGATGGAGGAAAACAGAGGTAAAAAGCTAGACTTGTGGTGAAGGGGTTTGCACAGAAGAAAGGTATTTATTTTGATGAAATATTTTCTCCTATTGTTAAAATGATTTCAATCAGTATTATTTTAAGTCTTGTAGTAGTGGAAGATTTACATCTTGAATAGTTAGATGTAAAGACAACATTTCTCTGTGGAGATCTAGAGGAAGAGATCTATATGGAGCAACCAGAAGGATATGAGGTCAAAGGGAAAGAAAAATTAGTGTGCAGGCTAAAGAAGAGCTTGTATGGCTTCAAACAGGCTCCAAGGCAGTGGTATCTAAAATTTGACAAGTTTATGTCTGGACAATGTTATACTAGATGTCACTTTGACTATTATGTTTATCTGAAAAGGAAAAATGATGGTAGCTATATTATATTGTTATTGTATGCAGATGAAATGCTTGTTGTAGGGTCTAACATGTAGGAAATAAATGTGCTCAAAATAAAATTAGCAAATTCATTTGCAATGAAAGATTTGGGAGCTGCAAAACAAATCCTTGGTATGAGGATATCTAGAGATAGGAAAAATCTCAAATTAACACTGTCTCAGAATGAGTACATAGAAAAGGTGTTGAAAATATTTAATATGAAGAATGAAAAACCAGTTAGTACACCTTTTTCTATCCATTTCAAACTTAGTAAGGAGATGTGCCCCAAGACCCAAGAAGACATGGATTATATGTCTAAAGTTCCATATGCATCAGCAGTTGGAAGCTTAATGTATGAAATGGTCTGCATAAGGCCTGATATTGCACATGCAGTGGGAGTTGTAAGCAGATACATGAATAATCCAGGAAAAGAACATTGGATGGCAGTAAAATTGATTTTCAGATATTTGAGAGCTACCACAAATCAAACATTATGCTTTGGTGGTTCAAACATTGCTCTATAGGGATATGTTGATGCAGATATGGCAGGTGACAGAGATAACATGAGGAGCACTACAGGATATGTATTTACTGTAGGTGGAATAGCTGTAAGTTGGGTTTCAAAAATCCAAAGTGTTGTTGCACTTTCAAGAACAGAAGCAGAGTATGTTGCTGCTATAGAGGCTAGTAAAGAAACAATTTGGTTACAAAGGTTTATGGATGAATTGGGTAAGAAGCATGATATGGGCACGTTATAAAGTGATAGCCAAAGTGCCATTCATCTTGCAAAGAACTTAGCATTTCATCCTAGGACTAAACACATACATCTCAAGTACCATTTCATACGGTCAGTATTGGAAGATGGAGAGTTGAAGCTACAAAAGATACACACTAGCCAAAATCCTGCAGATATGCTAACAGAATTTGTAACCAGGGAGAAGCTAAGAATGTGCTTAGTTTCAATTGCTCTTCAAGGGTGATGATGAAGATGAGGAATATCCATGTCCAAAGAGGAGTCATTGTCCAACAAATGAAGCAGTGGTGGAGTTGCTACAATTAGTCTCCAAGTGGGAGATTGTTGGGTGTGGAGCCTGATTATCTTGCTTACTTTGTATCATAGCATTGGACCCATGTAACTTAAAAGGGGCGGCAACACCGCACATAATTAATCGTTGCCATGGGGGGTCCCGGGGGGGGGCAGCACATTTCAGAGCCCACCCCTAGCGGGGGTTTCGAGGGCAGCGCCCCTCAAGCTAAAAATAGATGTAAATTTTCCTTTTAAAAGTATAGTAATTTCTAGTCAATCTGGGCTGTTCATAAGCAGATGATCTGAAGGTAGAAGTTATGTTTAGTTTACCATTTTTTCCCTTGAAGGCAGCCCCCTTGTATATATGATGGTATTGTATTGCGGCTATGGATTATGTGTGTATTCTCAGAGCGAGAAATAGATAGGGAGACTATGAGAGAGAATGGAGGATATTACAGTGGATCTGTTGTAGGTTTTGTCTCCTCAATTTTTGCTGGATAATAGAAAGGAAGGACTGGCTGTTCAGGGTGGACGTAGCCCAAACTGGGTGAACCACGTATATCTGTGTCTCTCTGGTTTTATGTGTTTTGTGTGCTTGTATTTTTCACATATTTTTTGTGTTGCATTGCTCCATAATATATAATTTTCTAACAAAGTATAACTTATGTCTGCCTCCTTTGATCCTTTTAATACCTTTGATTTTACCTTTCGAGAAGGTGGAATCAGTGCATTTTTGTCAAACCCTAGAGGGTAGCTAGAAACCCTTGACATGCCATCTCCTATTATGAAGGAGGCCCTTTGCCATCATTTGACCAGTTTTTTCCATATTCCCAAACTCCTAGGTTTTAAGGTTGTTACAAGAAAGTAAATAGTGTTGTCTTCTAAGTTCTCAAAAACTTTCTCAAACTCATTAATTATTTCTAAAATTCTTCAATGGTGCATTGATGGAGTGGAGGTAACCTTTGTCTTTATAGCCCTAGTGTTGCTTCCTTGTTTTGCCAAAGCAGTCACAAACCCTGATTCTATTTCAAACATATGCTTGATGCATTCTCTTTGCTGTTGGTGGTCCTCTTGTGATGATTTTCCCATTACCTTACCTTTTTCTAGGTTGATGGCCATTTGACACTTTTGTAGAACTGTGAGCAAGGGGAAGCTGTCCCCCTACAAGATTTGTGCTTTAGGCCAAAATGCCTTCCTTGAATGACCTCTTTGATCATTTTTGGACAAAATCACTTGCCCCTTTCTTCTTAGAATGTAGTTTCTTCATACAGGAAAAACATATTTTTTACGATACCAAATCCACCCTATGACTTTGTGAAACCCTAGGAGACCTGGTGGAAGTTTTATTAGACTTGGCATTTGGATTGAGACCTAGAATTTGGGATCATAAAGTGTAAGATAGAGTTTGTGACGAATTGATGTATTGAAGATCCAAAATCCAATGTACTTGATTTATCTAAAGAGCCTATTGAGATAGTTTGAGACCATCGATGCTTGGGGTATTTTGGGAGACACAATAGTGCTGTCTGATTGGTGGCCTTAGGTAGCGGTGGGGGTTTAGGCAAAACAAAATAGAGGATTTGGGCCACAGATGACAAGATATAGATAAAATGGATGACATGAGCCCCTAATGGGTTTTCTGAGACTGGTAAGCAGATCTTCACATGATGGAATGATGAAATAGTGAAAAAATTATCTTACGGATAATGAAGGTAGTGAGATTTATAGAACTCACAATGTTCATGAACTTTGTTTCTAGAAATCATGGGTTGACCATTTAGTCATCAAAAAAATTACTGATGACTAATAGAAAGAAGATGTTTACTGCAAAGATATATTGATGTTCCAAAAATTCAAAAATTGTGCACTAGGAACGACAGAGAATGACGGTGTCAAAGACAACAATAGATGGTTGATGGAATCAAGGAAATTTTTTTCTTTTCATGAAAAGCTGCAATTAATGAAATTAGGAAAATTTAAATGGATAACTACTGGAAGAGTGGGGACACAGTCTCTTCATATTCATACTCAGTAATCTAGAGATATTTTGGGGTCCAAAAGCTTCCCAATAGGAAGGTGTGATCAGGAGATATGAACTTTGCTCAAACTTGAAATTGCTTGAAACTATACTAAACCTAGGTGACTAGGTAGATATCGTTGTTCTAATTCTGGCGCCATGAACGGTTTCAAAAACCAATGTCGTATGATGAAGATATTGTGTTCTGATAGATTTCCCAAACAAGTAAAATTTTGTGATACGAGTGACTGGGATGCTGAGTTAGCATGCCGGTAGAGTAAAAACAAATGGAATATTCTATGAATATTCATTTTTCCTAAGCTAGCTAGGTTTCGCGTCATCTCTTGGATCATTGATTTCGGTTTTACGAATTTATGTGGCTCACTGGATGGGTGACACGTGTCTAGCCCAGAGGTTTCCACGTGTCCCCTGGACAATTATGTAAATTTTATTTGGTGCCTGGAGGGTTTGACCCTCTGACCTCCATGCGCGCTCGAAAGCCTTTGACCAACTCATCTACCAAGCGTTTCTTACCCTATAGGTTTGTTGCATAATTTTAAAGTTGAAAGGTTTCAATGTTGTTGTGGGGGGGAACCGCCGACGGCCCCGTTGAAATGGTCACATGGTAAAGGTTTAAAAAACCGTGGCATATAATACTAATGAATACATAACCTTAACTCTAGCGGATAAGTACAAAGGATATCACATGGTGCGGTTAAATATTAATTGTCAATGGTTCTAGGACTATAACTCTGGTGGCATTTAAAACATAATGATCACATTTAACTCCACGAACTGATGATTTTTTAAACCGTTTGGGACTTCGACTCCATTCGGTTCTGGTCTAATGTTTTACATGAAGTTTTAATGTTAAACCACAAGGTTTAAGGTGGGTCAGCTTGTGACCACCTTGCCCCTAAAAATTTAACTTTAATGCAAATAGTTAACGTGGCAGAATTTTAACGCTGCCCTAATTTTAGTCGGTTTTTCCTATTTTGATTGTAGTTCTCCACATTTAGTGGAGCATTTGTAGCTGTGATTAGGAAAATGGCTAGAGAGGTCAATTTCTGAAAAATTTGGGTGAAACAAGAGTCTACCTAGACTAATTTGAGCATTCTGGAGCCATTGGTGTAGAGAAAACAACTATCAGAGGCTTGTAAACATATGTGTTTGAAATTTTGAGCATAATGAAAAAGATGGACATGGCATTTGGAGTTGGACTAGCAGATGTAGCCTAGGAGGGGTGAACTGCTTCATCATGCTAGCTATGTAAAACTTATGTGCGATTTTATTTATATGTTATAAACTGTTGTTCAGTGTTATTTAGGCTTATTTTCATGCTTAAAACTCACAAATTGATGTATGTTTCATGGTTAAATTAATCATTCCTTAAGAAAAAAAATGGAGACAAATTATACATGTTTTATAACTAAAAATACACTTAGCACAACAAACTAATACAATCCTTTAATATCAGTTCCAATAGGAAAGCATTTGTGTGTACTACAAATTGACACACCGGGACATCGTGCACTCGGTAAAAATTGGCCCGACGCATCTAATTATTGTAGCGCACCAGTGCTCTACATAGATTCATCCCCGGTGCGTCCTAAAAACCCACTCCAAAATTGAAACAGCTCAGTGTGGTTGGAAGACACTACCCAGTGCACCTCTAAAATTCATGCACTAGAACAAGGTTAAATAAAAAAAATTAAGGCAAAAAATTTGTATTTTTCACTTTTCGGTGTTCTAGAGCTCTCAAGCACTGGTGAAAATTTACCTTTTGTGAGGCGCCCTGCCACCAATGCCCCCATTGCACACACTTCTACTATCCATTTCCCACCATATCCACTTTGAATTTTGAAAAACGATGGGAAAAATTAGTTTTAAAAATTCTACAGCAAATATGCCTCCTCGATGTCAAAATGTACAAGTATTTTATTTGTTTCTCCATAATTCAACTTTTTAGCAGATTATTTTTGTAAAATAACTTAAAATTGACCATTAAAAAAAAAGAAAAAAATCCCATGTGGTGCACTCGAGCCATTTGGCTCGCACCAGTTTGCAGTGTTACCTATAAATTTATAGGCTGCACGACGACTGATGCTGATGGTATCCACACTGGTTCTGGTGCGGTACCAAAATTGTGCACTATGCTTTCTGAAAATTACATAAATTATGGTGTGGTCAACTACCCAACTACACCATTAACAATGTCCAAGTTCGCGAGGGTGGGGCGCCGACCAAAATATGTGCCCCGGGGAAAATATTTTGGTCAACACACCACCCTCCCGAACTTGGACATAGTCAATGGTGCGGTCATGTAAATGAATGCACCATTCACCATGTAGTGATGTCAGGAGGGTGGTGCACTACCTAAACTACACACTGTGGGGCGTATCATTTGGTCAGTGAACTGCCCTCCCGATACTGGTACATATTCAATGGTGTAGTTGATTATACCACCGAAGTGTTGACCATGTAATGATGCTAGGAGGGTGGTGCACTGACGAAACTATTCGCACCGAGGAAAGAATTTTGGTCAGTGCACTACCATGCTGAATTGGTAAATAGTCAACATGTTATCGATTAAATGACCGCACTGTTGACCATTAATTGATGTTTGGCGGTGCGTTGATGGAATTATCTCCCCTGAGATGAATAGTTTCATCAATGCACCACTTTAGAAAGTATAGGTCATGATGTGTTGTGCACTGAAAATTTCCAGGCACACCACAGCTAGTGCATGATAAAAATAGACGCGCCCGGTGGGTACATACTATTTTTCGGGGAGCACGAAGCCCCCATTTTTTCTTTTCAATATATATATATATATATATAGATACATGTCTCATATAATGAAAACAAATTATTTAATATGTGAATCATTCATCGACGTCAAATGAGAGAGGAGAGGGAACAACAAGAACAAATGGCAGACCAGTATAATCTGGTTCGCCTGTGGGAGGAATGAGAGAGGGCGAGAGATATGTACTCACATCCTATTACGGTAGCCAACCTAGTGGTCCTAAGGGAGGTAAGCCTCCTCAGGTTCTATGAGGAGGCTACATCCCTAAAGGGCCATGGTGGATTATTGCGACAACTTATCTTAAGGTGGAATCCCCACCGACAAGGTTTCTGTGTTGGTGCTAACTAGTGGTACATGCCAAGAGAGGAGGACATATATTTTATTACTGGCCTATCGAGGATAGGGCATGATTTTCCCTCTTTCCCATAGGTAACTATAGGCTATGCAGCAGGGAGTCAGTTGGTGTACTTCCATAGATACATTAGTGCCGATATACTGTCTCCTACAGATTTTTAGGTCTCTGGTGGTTAGCTACATATTGATTAATTTCATGGAGAATAGGTGAGGTGCCTTTCACTATTGATTTCGACCATTTCACACCATATAAGCGATGGGAAACACATTAGTTTCCCGCTTTTATTTTATGTTGATTCTTTATTATAGGTGCCATGACTTGTGAGGTGGTCTATGATTTTTTTGTTGCAGTTCTGTACAACTTTAGGCAATAAATGTTAAAGTGGGAATTCTAGAATCATCATGTGGTGTGATGAACATCATGATAAACACAATCTGAAAATAATTATGTCGATGATCGAAAGAAAGAAAATGCAATAAGAGATGAGAATGCGACGAAATTTCATAAAGTCAATTATGACCAAAGTAGTACAACTTATATAAATAGATATTTTATTTTTCTGGGTAGGTAGAGTTGTTACAAAAGGATCATAAAATAATAAGATGAAGGGACTCAAAGGAAAGAGGAAGAAGAGGAAGAAGAGGAAATGGAAACACAGGTAGAACCCATAAAACATGTAGGAGCAGATGAACAAAGAGAAGGGGAGGAAAAGAAATATGAAAAAAGGAGAATAAGAGGGAAAATAAGTGGAAGAAAAATATGAATAGAAGCAACGAAAGAAAAAATAGGAGATAATAGACCCCAATATTACCAGTGATATCTTCCCTCAACAAACCAACATTTCACCCACTACAAGGAAAAGACCCTTTAGTGGATGTTTCTGAGGAATCCCTTATAAAAATAGCCCACAAATCCATTTGTAGTGTAGTTTACTAGAGGAGGTTGGCAGTTGGAGGTTTTTTCCGATGTTATTTTTTCAGTGTGTTTCTTATCCTAAACCACACTGGTGCATTCCACTAGAAAAAACACCAATGCATGCTAAAATTTGGCACACCAGGACACAACGCACTCGGTAAAAAACTGCCTGGTGCATCTCATTATTGTAGCGCACTGGTGCTCTACACATATTCGAAACTGGTGCATCCTAAAGCCCCACGCCAAAATTGAAAGATCCTGGTGTAGTTGGAATAAACCCCATGGCGTGCCTCGACAACCCGCACACCGGAATAGGGTTAAATAAAAAAAAATTATGGCCAAAAATCCGCATTTTTCACTTTTCAGTGCTCCAGAGTTCTCAAGCACCGGTGAAAACTTACCTTTTGTGAGGTGCCCTGCCATTGGTGCTCCCATTGCACACACTGCTGTTGTCCATTACCCACCATCTCCATTTCAAATTTTGCAAAACAGTGGGAAAATTTAGTTTTGCAAATTCTACAGCTAATATGCCTCCTCGAAAGCCAAATTTATAGGAATTTTTGTTTTTTTCCATAATTAAACCTTTTAGCAGATTATTTTTCTAAAATAACTTAAAATTCACCTTATTTAAAAAAAAATCCCATGCAGTGTACTCGAGCCGTTCAGCTTGCACTGGTTCATGGTGTTGCTTGTTAATTTACAGGCTGCACCATGACCGATGCTAATAGTATCCACACTGATTTTGGGGCAGTACCAAAGCGACACACTATTTTTTTTTTAAATTAAAAAATTTGTGGTGTCGTTGTTTACCTGGACGCATCGTTGACCATGTCAAAGTGCGGGAATGTGGTGCGTTGACAGAAATATGCTCCCCGTGGTGAGTATTTTTGTGAGGGAACCACCCTCCCGAACTAGAGATAGTCAATGGTGTGGTCATGTAAATGACCACATCATTGACTATATAGTGATGTCAGGAGGGTGGTACGCTTCCTAAACTATACGCTCTATGGCATATATTTTGGTCAGTGTACATCCCTCCCAATACTCGTATATATTCAATGGCGCGGTTAGTTATAACACCACACCATTGGCCGTCTAATGATGCTAGGAGGGTGTTGTGTTGACAAAACTATCTTCCCTGGGGAGAGTAGTTTCGTCAGTGCACTGCCCTCCCAAATTTGTTCATATTCAATGGTGTGATCGGTTAAACGACTGCATTGTTGACCATTAGGTGATGTTTGGCGGTGCGTTTAGTCAACATACCACTTGAGATAGGCCATGTCATAATTTTTGGTGCACTGCAAATTTCAAGGTGCACCATGTCAAGTGCGGGATAAAATAGACGCATCATTACTGGTGCATGCCTAATTTTTGTGGCACACTGACTGCTTTTATTTATTTTTAAATGTGTATATATATTCCTAAATGCATGTCTCATTTAATAAAAAAATTGTATTTAATATATGAATCATTCAACGATGTCAAAGGAGACAAGAGAGGGAATAACAACAATAACAAGTAGAAAAGTATAACGTGGTTCACCTGTGGGAGGCACAAGAGAGGGAGAGAGATATGTACCCTCGCCCTGTTACATCATCTACGCAGTTTCTCATAAGGGAGGTAGTCCTCCTTAAGTTCTATGAGGAGGCTACATCCCTGAAGGTCCATGGTGGGTTATTGCGACAACTTATCCACATGTGGAATGCCAACCGACAGGCTTTCCAGGTTGGTCCTAACTAGTGGTACACATCCACTGAGGAGGACATATATTTCATTACTTGCCTATCGAGGAGAGGGATGGATTTTCCCTCCTTCCCAGACGTCCTCGTTGTCTATGCAACAAGGAGTTAGTTGGTGTACTCCCAGAGATACATTAGCATAGATATATTGTCTCCTACAGATTTTTAGGTCTCTAGTGGTTAGTTACGTATTTCTTCATTTGGTGGAGAGGAGGTGAGGTACCTCTCACTACTGATTTCGATCATTCCACACCATACCAGTGATGGGGAATGCATTAGTTTCCCGCTTCTATTTTATGTTTACTTTTTATTACAGGCACCACGACTTGTGAGGTTGTATGCCATTTTTCTGTGGTAGTTATGTACATCTTTAGATATATGTTGTACTCAGACACAAGGGAGGTTGAACTTGCCTTTTGGTTCCGAGCTATTTTGTTTATCTTTTAAGAGGTTTCCAGAGACTAAGCCTAATTTTTTTCGGCAGCCTCATAGGTCGATGCTGCATGTACAGGTGTAGGTGTGGGGACAGATGGTGCCCAAGAGGGGTGAGTCATAATTTTCTGTGAGGTTATCACATGATGCACTGGAGTTGCAAGCCAATGTTGATGATCATGCCTTCTTTATGGTCCACTGTCCTTATGCTTGTTTGGATTGGCGAGGGTTTGCCAACATCCTCTTCACGGATGATGAGCCGCCAGATGATAGAGGTAATGTTAGTGTTTCATTTAAATTTATTCTAACATGTTATTTAACTTATTTTAATCACACTGTTTAATGAAATTGTCAAATTATTGTTGTTTACTTATATATATTTTGTAGATGTTGGGTCATTTGATGGCGATGATATGCCACTGCCACCAAATGATCCAGGTGTAGATTTTGAGGACGATTAGGAGATGGCAGATGCAGAGGATCACGGTGATGCAGACTGACCTAGTCCTCAGGTTGCGTAGGTACCAATTGGTGTGAGGAGTACACCTGACACTAGATTTAGGATGGATTTGGGAAACCAACTCTGTCGACTATTTGTGGAGTAGGGAGTCATTTCAGCCACTATCAGAGAGATATATGCCAATGATGTGGGGAGGCATGCCACATGATATGTTAACCCTGATGAGGCATGTCGTAGGAGCTACCAGCTTAGTGGCACGGTTTAGGAGGCCCTTCGATGTAATCATGGTCAAAGGGTATTACTTCGAGAGTCGAGCAACGATGCAACATCTAATGATCATGGTCAGGGGATTGATCATCGGTCACCTTGCTCCACAAATTAGTAGCCTGCAAAATCAACCATTAGTCATGATCATGAGCAAGATGGAACATCCACGTCAAGTCATTATGAGCAGCCTGCATCATCCAAAAATCATGATCATGAGCATGCCACTGGACCATGCATGTCGACTCGTCATGGGCAGCCTGCAACATCCAACAGTCATGATCATGAGCAGGCTGGACTAGCCACGTCAAGTCATCATGAGAAAACAATAGATCCTGATCACCATGAGGCACGTCCAGATCAACAAGGACATGATGATAGAAATCTATCTAAGCTTGTTGAGGCTACACCATTGACTGATCAGGCCTTGACTAGTACTACTATTGATGTACCACCAGCTGATATTTGACATTTATATTATAGTTTTGTATTCTTGACATTATACAATTATATATATATGGTCCATGTATTTTATGTTCATGTTGCAGTTGTACTTAATTTACATGTTGTTGATCATCATGATGTGTATATTGTCAGGTCATGTTAGATATGTTCATTTAATGTGAAACTTGCAAATAGATGTGTATGTGATAGTAGCTATTTGACATGAGATATACAATGTTTATGTTGTGATGATGTTATATAATCCTTGTGCTTTGTTAGATAATCTTGATCACAATGATTAGATGATGTTAGAGAAATTAAATGTGTTTTTTAGTCGAATATGATGTTTGTACAATTGTTATCATGATCTTGATGTTTATTTTAATATTAAATCATGATATTTATTAAATACTATGTCGTTATTGTAATTGAAATCTTAATTTTAATTGTATCTAAAATTGTCAAATTGAAATTGTATATATGTAAAATTGTAAAATTGTAATTGTAATTGTAATTTTAATTGTAATTTTATGTAAAATATTTGTAAAATTTGAACTGTATTAATGTAAAATAATTGTAATTGTAATTGTAATTGTATGTAAAATTCTAAAATTGTAATTGTAATTCTATGTGAAATTGTAATTCTAATTGTAATTGTAATGTTAATTGTAATTGTATGTAAATTTTTTGTAAAATTTTAATTTTATTAATATGAAAATTTTAATTGTATTAATGTGAAATGATTTTATTAAAATTTTTAAATTTGTAAATTTGTAAAAGTGCAAATAATTATAAAATAATAAATCTAGAATAATATGAATTTTTGTAACATAATAAAGTTTAGAAAATAATGCAAATAAATTCATGTACTTTATAATTATCGTTGTTTTATTATGATCTTACATACCAAAAAAAAAGAACTTTATACAGTACACCATTATTTTTGAGATCAGCATAATTCCAAATTTATCAAGCGAAATGATTTTTACATTAACACAATGAAAATTACCGATTAATTCAAAATACATATTGTAATGTTTCGAAAAAAAGAGTCTTAGTTATAAGGTAATTAAGTCCTCTTCTTTTAAAAAGCAATCTTAAAAAGTATAAATGATCAAATAACACATGTACCATATCACTCTCAATTCTCATGATCACATTTATTATCTTCAAGCTCGCTTGGCATGATAACACTATTGTTCTATAAAATATGTTTTGATCTAGGGTCTTGTCTCAATACAAACCACCAATCTGTATCAAACACATCTGGGTAAAAAACCACCTGGTTTCTCTGTTTGGGGAAAACATAGGGATCCTTCTCTTCATCCCACATCTTTCTAGAGTGGATACATATTAGCCTACTATTGTGATATTCCTTTACATTATTCCGATCAAAGGTGTCCCACCACTTGCACCTAAAAATAACACATTGGAAAGAAGATAAATCCACTTTAATGTTCTCTTCTATCTTTTCGACATAACCTAATGTCCTTCATACTAGGTTTTGATCACGCTGGCTAGATCGACTAGATTGATCAAACTTGAATTCCACTCCACAGTCTTGTGTCATGTGTCCATCATCGACATTTTATGTGTGAAAATGGTGTCCATATGACCACAATTATGGGAACAAATGCACCTATAAAAATTTTAAAAAATCATAGTGCCATGTGTCTTATAATAACCCAACAGTTAAAATATGAAATATAGATGTAATTAAATTTCAAAGGTGCATTATCAAGTTTAAAATGTACATAAATATATTATTACCAAGTGGGTGCACCCAATCCCTACATTTAGCACATCCTCTTTAGCACGTGGGTAACGATAGGCTGCGCCGTATTTCTCTCTGACTTGGTCAGCAACATAACTGTTGGGGCATATTTTAGGCATATTTTCTTTTAAATGATCGATATAAGGCACACTTCTACCATTCAACCGGTTGAATTATTTCTTGTAAATGTCCCATTTCATCCTCTTTTATTGGTACAATGTGACCCACAGTTGTGTTGCTTCAGAATTTTAAAGACTGAATTTATTGATTTCTTCAATTTCTGCATTTGCTAATGAAATCAAACTGACATATAGTACATATGAGATCAAAAAAATTATATTGAAGTTCAACATGAATATTTACTTTGTGTAAATTTGAAAATGTATAAGTCGCTTACTCTTTATCAAGCCCCTTTTTCAATTCATTTGGAGTAGATCCCCTTCTATTTTGTCTTCATCCCTTTCATCATCCCAAATCACTACACCTGGTCTCTTGTCGATTTTCTTGATGTACTCACTGGCATAATTGAAATACTGATACGATATGTACCCCTTTGCCATAGTCCCCTCGGGTTTCTCCCTTTGTTGAACAAAACCTTTCAATTTCTTCATGTACCTCTCTAAGAAGAACATCCAATGACAAGAAACCACCCCAAGTAATTCAACCTCATCTACTAGGTGGATTAGAAGATGAACTTGCAAATCTATGAAACTCGTCGGTATTTCCTTCTCAAACATACAAATAATATCAACTATCTCTTGACACCACCTTGGAATGCTACCCATATGAATCTCCTTTGACGTGATACAACATAAAAATGTAGATAATTTAGATATGGCACATCCTAGGTCTTGGGGGAATTCATGTTTCACACACCCATGCATAAATAAAGGATAATGACACTGAAAAGTTATAAACACGTGAAATAATATACAAAATTAGTTATGTTTTATGATCCCTGCATGGGATAAAATTTATTAATATAAAAAAATAATAAAATCATGCTTTTGAAATTATATGTACTCTTATTCAAATGGTCACGCGATTTCAACCCCAAAAAATGGTCATCCATTGTGAAGCGGCTCCATAGTGAAGACCCGTATGAACATGGCACCCTCACACCCATTATAAATTCCTTTGCTAAAGAAAGACCATCTTTTTAAAAATCCACGGGACATCACCTTATTTTAAATACCATGAATTAGAGGGATCAGTGCCGGCCTCTAATCCTATACATTCTAATCATCTTGGTCAATGTTTCTTTTTAGCTTTTAAACTAATAATATCTTTACTAAAAGCCAATGTGTCACTTTGTTTTGATTATATGTGACTCCATAAAGAAGATGAAACATTTTTAAATATATGCATGGGATCTAAAAAGTGAGTAATATTAATATGCTCACAATATGGGAGGTTATAAAAATAGATTTCCTTTTCATCCCAATGGTAAATTTGTTAGCATAGGTGTCAAAGAATTATGGATCATCAAACATAGCCTCCCCATTTGAATCGAACATTTCTATGAACTCCTTCTCCTTCTCTCTCTTATCTGCTCTAAGCCATTCATTTGGTGTTTTTATTGGAGGCCTTTGGGTTCTCTCTCGTTTACCATTGAAAGTGGATGCTTCTCTTCTACAAGGGTGTTCTTTTGGGAGGAATACCCTGGAGCAGTCATACACTAGCTTTCCTAGGTCGTTGGAGCATCTATATTTCAAAGAAGGTCCACAACATTTACAACCAAAGAATATCATGAAGATCAAAACAGTGACAATGAATTAAATAACTAATATGCAAAATAATATTGTTATGTATATAAACAAATAAATAAACGTGTAATTTACCAGAGCAAACTCCTTGTTTCGGGAAATAACTCCCTAAATGTTTTTGTGTCGGAAACCTTCATAGATCAGGGGCATACCATTCAAGAAGGTCTCACTTAACCTATATTTTATGCTGAAAAATAGATTCAATCAATTGCAGAACTTACCTAAAAGTCCTACGTTTGATGTAGATCCTGCAAGGTTCAAACCCCCAGCAACACCTTCTGATTTGTAACTTGGAAATCAAGAAAGAACTAGCACAAAACACTAGTTTTCCAACATATATTGTTCCTATATGTCATTATAATCCATGTATAATATCATATAAGCAATACGGAATGTTTAACTAACAATATTTACACATATATAGCCGCGTGAATATTCAGGAAGAAGATGGTAGTTCTTATTATAAATGGCATGTACAAGAATATAAACTGTAGAGATCACCTAAATCCTTCCATGGCCTTCGAGTAAACCGTCCTCTAGATCTGTCCATCCCTCACCTCGCTAGGATTCTTCCAAGATGTGTGCACACGAGATGTCATATAAGATGATGATCATCTTCAAGGAAACAAGGGTCTCCTGAATATACTTGGGAAGTATAGGAGGCACACCAACATCACACTTGAAATATGGATCCAACAGAGTATAATATTCTATAATTTTCTCTCTCCCTTAGGCCATACATATGAGGGGCTTTTATACTCGCCTAAAGTAGTTTTAGCAGTTGGAAATAGTTGGGCCATGGGCTGGGGTGGTTGAATTATGGAAATAACCATCACCTTGCCATGAAAATAAGGAATTTATATATTTTTTAATTATTTAAATGGCATACGCGGAAAAATATGAACGTAATCATGTATATACATGGAAATGTCTAGGAATAATCGCGTATAGGAATTTTAACACTGTTTTTATGAATTTGTTCAAGTCTGGAAGGAAAGGGTGCCTAGGGCCAAAGAAAATATCATTATTCACATGAGGGTGAAAAATGATGCTATAACAAATGCCCGCTAAGATATGAGGTCATAAAGGGCACATGATGGCCGAAATATATCATGTGAATAGAAAGATCCTTCCGAAGACAAGAGAGGATGTCACCAGATTTCAACTTGTCAAAAAACCAATGAAAGAAGTCAGAGATTCAATTCATGTATGAGGCGGGCATCCCCATGCTCAATGAAAGAAAAGCATGTCTATAGATCCAAAATGTATACAACTATAACTGAACTGGAAAGTACATAGTGAATCATCTGAGCACTGCCCGGAAGTACAAGTCGAAAATCAAGTGCAAGTATCACATATAGAATACTGATCAATGATATTATAGTAGATATCTGATCACTCAAGTAACTGAATCTCCAGGTACAAAATCATAAGAGGTGGAAAACATCGTACAATCACACAACTTGTGGGCCAACATATAAGATGTTGCTGTACTAAAACTGCAACATATAGCGGTGGACGGTGTCCCTGGAAGAAGCTAGATGAAATGTAAATAGTGAACCGACGCATGTTGATGCAAAACCAAGGTCTTCACCGATCACTATGGCACAATTCTACACAATGGGAATGAATGAGCTGAAGTCGACCACATGAGAAATCGTTTGATTATTGGTCAATAATTTAAACCGTTAACAAACATGGGACAACCCACCGATAATTATAATGAGTGTCAAGGTGCCCCAGTACAATCAAACAAGTTTGAATGAATGATTTGAAGTTGAACACTTGTAAGAATCTATCAATCATGAGGCAATAATGAATCCTCACTATCGATAACGAAGAGTCTGCCATCAATGACTAGAAACCCTAAGGTACTGACAAAAAGAATCTCGACCTTATTCCTAGAGCAATGAGTCAGAGTCGATGGGAAAAGATCTGCTGGAAGGCAATGAGGCATCGCACATCATTCCAACGTGAGTGTAACCCACATGCCAAGATTTGGAAGGAATCAGAGAAAGTAGAGTGAAGGAACCAACTCAAAGTACATTTCTGACATGTACAATATGAAGCTAGCACATGGAAGAAACCCTTTCAACCAACCAATAATGAAAGCTGACAAAGAGGCAAGATATCCACCGATAGGGTCAAATGGAAATCAAGGTACTACACGAATCCCAAATGTGATAATGTATGATGACGTCGAACACAAGGAAAACCACTCAGTCAAAGACCCATAATGATGATCAAATTTTGAACACAAGGACACCTATCAATAATGTAAATAGGGTCAGGGTGTGGCTCTAGGTTTACTCTCAAAGAAATATGTCGTAGTTGATAAGAGACAAACCTACCAGCAAGAAGTCAATGGAGACCTTCTCAAACAAGCATGAGCATAGGAAAAAACATCTTATCTGATAGAACAAGATACTGACAAAACCAGGAAGGCCTGCAGAATAATTCAAGATACACCGCAGAATGGGCGACTCAGGTTTAACTTCCCTTGAACAAAAGCATGACTCATGATGACCATGGCAGCAAATAATGACATTTTATAAGTTTGTTATGCAGGAGGAAAAAACAAACTCTCCATATGATAGGAAGAGATAACCAACCAAGGGAGAACTGACTCATGAAACAAGGCTATGGCATCTCCTAGCTCAAAAACTAAAACCATCACAAATGAGTAAAATACATAGTGGTATGTGCTTTTTTAAAGGATGACAAACTGATACTGTAACTGCCATCAAAATATGAAGTAACATCCTGTTCCCGCTCTTTTTAAACATATTCAAATTTTTTTTCTTTTTCATATAATAGGATCGAAAAATAATAAAAGAATGCTATGGTATAATGGATAGAATGAGTATCAAGAAATAGATGCACTAGTTCCTGGGATAGGAACGACCCTATTCTCAATGCAAGGTGGTAGAAACTGGTAAGCGATACTGAAGGGAATGTTCCATCCATGGGTAACAAGGGTGTCAAGTTCTGATAGATAAATGCTTTGCAATGGCTAGCTTTATATAGAGAGTCAAGGTCAAAATATGGCTTAAACATTGAGTCCAAATGAATTTGGCTAAAGGCCAAGATAAAAAAGTAGTCAATATGCAATGCAGTAATGCAACTGAAGAACACCAAGGAGCCTCTATGGTAATAGCCAGAAAAATGATAATGAAGAAGAAGAAGAATGGAGCTTCAACATATAAGTCATGGCAGGACTAAAGAGGACTCTCGAGCCTACATAAAGTGAAGCATGGGAAAGAAGTGCTAGCGAGGAACTAACTAGGAAGCCCATGTAAAGGAAGGCTCTACCACCAAGTCATGATTAAATAATTGGTCAGTGAAATGGGTTGAATACTTATGACATGATGGGGTAGACCTTATGGAAAGTGATCAGAATGGAGGCTAGAATGCAGAAATGCAATGAAAATTGGATAACCTAACCTATATGCTAGTGGAGATCATATATCGACCATGATAGGTCAGCAAACATGGTTTTGAAAAATAGAAAAAAATCTCAGAATCAACAAAAAGTACCTGAAAATACACCCATTCCAACACTTCCAAGAAATCAGGTTATGCAGCTTAATACAGATGTGAAAAAGAAGCATAATGAAATTTTGCAAGAAATTTTCAATTTTTGGGCATAAATACACATTTTACCTCACATTTGGTTCATTGGCACTTTGCTAAATTGGAGAAAAGAGCTCTGGAGAAAAAACCTCTTTCCTCAAATCAGGAGCAAACAACCGTCAAACTTTGTCGGATTAGCCAGGTAAGCCGTAAATTCATCTTTGTGATTAATTTCATCCATTTATAGATTAAAATTTTTTATTTTTCACTATTGAAATGATTTTTTTTTATTTATAATTCTGCGCATACACGGGTTCATGTGGACAAACCTGCGTATGATACGCGACTGTCCAAAAGGGAAGTCACATATGCGCAGACCATGATTGAAAAAAAATGAACCTAATGATGAAATTAATGACTCTTTGTAGGATGAATATCTCTTGGAGAGAACATAAGCACAGTGCTATTGATCAAGAGGTCATGGGAGACCAAAATTCACTCAATATCCTTCAAAATTGTGGTTTACTCAAATTATTCAAAATGACAAATATGAAAAGTAACGTCTGGATACTTGAAATGCTAGTAAATCATTGGGAACTAGAGGAGGATTGTTTCAGAATTGATCAAATACCTATACAAATAGAAGTGGAAGACATTTATTTTATTACTGGACTCTCCCGAAGAGGATATCTGGTAGATTTACCTGGAAATCCTGTGGGAGGGCTTACAATGGAGGACTATGTCCACGTCTATTGTGTAGAGGGGTCTCAAAAAGTAGGGACTCAATTTGTGATCAAAGATTTATCAGAGCTGCATATGAAAATTCTCCTCTTTACCATTGGCAGGGTGGCAGGATGTACTTCCTTGCACCAGGCATCAAGAACACATATGAGTATAGCTGTGGAATGTTTAGTGCATCTCTTTGATTGGTGTACAGTTCTGCTAACCAACATGAAAAGACAACTAACCTCCATCCTAAAAGCTGAAACGAAGCATTTCAGGTATGGAACAATCTTGATGAAATTATTCTTTCAGAAGATTCCCAGGGTTCGACCCAAAGTGATATCATCCATCAATAGCCCTAGAGACCCAAGAATAGCCCGATGGGATGATTTGATGAAGAGACTAGGGGGAAGTGAAGTTCCCCGAATGACATGGGAAGACGAGTTCTTCCGATGGTGGGAAGAACAGATTATTGCAGTGGATGACTATCCTTATGTTGAAATGGATTTCTGCGGTGATCCAGACTTGGTCCTTCCACCTGGCACAACATGGGGTGTTAGTGGTAAGATTGCAATATTTGATTGATTTTTTTTTTTAAATATGTGTGAAAAAATTAAAAAAAACATGTTTTTTATTGGATTCCAAATGACTTACAAAATTATATGATCATGACACAGATATGGGACCAGTTCATTCGGAAGGATACCCACGGCACAAACATCGCAAAGGTGAATTAGATGCTGAGGACCTTGGTAGGACTCTACATGCCGTTTAGAGAAACTTGGAGAGTTTGACTCGCCAAGTGCCTATGTCTGTAGTAGAATACTTACTAGAGGCTATCCAGAGATGGGTAGTTAGGGTACCACAAGACTATGTGCGGTTATTCTGCCATGTGGCTACTACGATCATGTTCTATAGGAACACAAATGTTGGATAGGGGTCATAGATTTTGTTGGATGACTCTATTATATTTTTGAGATTGAACATGATCGGGCATAAGCGCTATTTTTTTAGGATAGATGGGTCCAAATTTTTGTATAGTTTTTTGTACATTCTGATGATATATACATATATACAGTAGTTTATGAAGCGATGAAACAAATGTGTGAAAATGTATGATGATTTTGATGATTTGATTTAAAGTATTGAATGAATAATATGCCAGTCAATTACTTGATTAGCTAATGAATATGCCATGTGATTGTTAGCTCGAGGAATGTAAATAAACGTTATTAATTGAAATGATCTTTGTAATAAACGTACCCTTAAAAAAAATAAAAACAGGAAAGGATTTTTTACCCGATATATATTTTTCAATTGTGACACCACCAACTGGGAGTCCAAGAATACTACCAATGAATAAACACCCGAAGATATTGCTTCTGAAAGTAGATAAATGACTGTAGTGTATTATGCTACGTTATTGGAAGTAGCACCAATGCAAACCCCTCTTGAAACTAATAGTTGACCAGATGGACAATAAAGTACCCAAGCCATGGAAGCTAAGTTCTAGGTGTGTCTACTAGCACCATCGACGAAACCATAATGACTCATGATATCCAATACAATCTGCCAAATCAGATCAAAAATCATGACCATCACCTCATAGACTGAAAACTCAGATATGTACAAAAAAAAAATATATATATATATATACAAAAAGCAAGATGCCAGGCCAAGGCCTAGGCATAATACCTTTTCAAATAAAGCCCATTTCTGGGCTTCGCCAACACATTTCCCTCAAAATCAACCAAGGTATCAGCTCCTTTTTTAAGGAAAATTTTAACGATGAAGGGGCCATACCACATAGACTTGAATTTACTTGCCCCCAGGGCATCCTTTTCCTGGGCATAAACAAGAACAAGGTCGCCTTCAAAGAAAACCCTAGGTTTGACCTCTTTATGATACTGAACTTGGACCCATTTCTTATGGGCTTTGTTCATCGTGGCGGAATATCGACGTTGCTCATCAAGATGTTCCAGATGAAGGAGGTGTTCTTCAAGACTCGAAGTGTCAGGAATAAGTTCTACAACCAACTTAAGAGAAAGAATCTCACACTCAATGGGAAACATTGATTTCAACCCGTAAACTAATTGAAACAGAGTAAAACCAGTTTTAGTCTTGACTAACATCCAGTATGCCCAAAGCGCAGGATACAACATAACGTTCCAGTTAGATCTAGATTTATCAATTGTCCGTTTAAGAATCATCTTCAAGGATTTGTTCACAACTTCCACCTACCCATTGGCTTGAGGATAATAAGGAGATGAATGCTCTTGCCGAAAACCCAATTTGAGAGCTAACTTAGCCATCATGCTATTTTGAAACTTACTGCCATGATCAGTGAAAATCTCTATAGGAATACCAAAGCGAGCAATAACTTGACTGAAGAGAAAAAGAGCTGCCGTCTCACTATCATTCCCAGAAGTAGGCATAACCTTGACCCACTTTTTGAGCTAGTCTACTGCTACAATAATGTACTTGTGACCTTTAGCCAAAGGAGGGTTACAAGTAGTATAATCAATACCCCACTTTGTGAATGGACCGACAGTGACAACTGGGAAGAGCAGAGTTGGATGGGCTTGCATATTTCGAGTATACACTTGACATGGATGACATCATTTGACCGACTCAACACAATATTTGAAAATCAAAGGCCAAAAGTATCTAACACGTAAGATCTTTTGGGCTGTAGCAAGCCCGAATAAATGAGCACCACAAGATCCACTATGGAAATCATTCAACATAAATTCATCTTCTTTGAGAGTTAAGCAATGTCTTAGGATCAAATCGACCCTATATAAAGTATCACCAATGATCAAGTAATTTTTAGCTAGGTGACGTAACTTACGGCGCTCATCTTTCGAAGTCTGAAGATATACAATGAGATCCCCATACCAAGGATCCTGTGAAGAGATGAAGATATACAATGAGATCCCCATACCAAGGATCCTGTGAAGAAATGAGAAAAATATGCTCATCTAGAAAGGATTCGCCATAAATTATATCCTCTCCATAAGGCAACTCAGAAATTAATTCTACAAAAAATAATGATTTCTTAGACTTGGTAGACATAAAATCAAGATCAAATTCTTGTAAAATCACAATCCACCAATTGTACTTTCCCCCAATCACTCACCTGCTGAGAACAGACTGAAATGGATTGACTGTCACCAAAACATAAGTTTTTTGAAGAAGAATATAATGTCTAAGATGCTGCACAACATGGAGAGCTGCTAAAGCAAGTTTTTCTATCGGAGAATACCGGAGTTCAGGTCCTACGAAACCTAAAATAAGGTAGCATATAACATGCTCAGCAAGAACATCATCCTCCTAAACCATAACCATACCGATAGTAGATTCTGTTGTTGCAAGATACAAGATGAAATTCCTGCTGTAATCAGGGGGACTCAAGAGAGGAGTAGAGGTCAATGATTTTTTCAAAGCATCGAATGAGCGTAGAGAAAAGTTGTCCCACAAAATTTGGATTCCTTTCTCTAATAATCTCATGAATCATCTTGTAATCTCAGCATAATTGACGATAAATCTCCGTAGAAAATTAGCTTTTCCTTGTAGAATTTGAAGTTGAAAAAATGGATGACGGGGGAGGAAACTAAAGTATTACCTCAACCATGAAGGGATCTACCCGAATCCATTGCATAGACACAATAAACCCCAATAACCGACTGGATGTGACCGCGAAAACACACTTGTTTGGATTCAACCGGATTTTGTAAAAACAACACCGTTCAAATACTTGACGGAGGTGAGAAGGATGATCAATTCTCTTGTGAGAACGAGTAGCTAGATCATCCAAGTATGCCTCGATAATATGTTTGATGTCATAGAAGGGATATGACATGGCCTGTTTAAATGTGGCTTCAACATTTTTAAGGCTGAAAGGAATTTTTTTGTAAGAAAAGGTACCCCAGGGACAAATAAAGGCAGTCTTATGCTGATCCTTAGGATGGATAGTAATTTTATTATATCCATAAAAACCATCCATTAAGGAGAAAATTGCATTGCCCACACATTCATCGATAATTTGATCTATGAATGGTGTGGGGTAATTATCTTTCGGACATGCTTTATTAAGATCGCTAAAATCAATGTAAATGCGAATTGTTAAATATTTTTTGTCCAATGGGACTGGATTTGATACCCATTTAGTCAAAGGAATAGGGAAAATTAATCCTACCTTGAGCAGCTTCTCTGCCTCAGATTTGATAGCTGCAACCTTCCTAGGGTTGATCGGATGAAGCTTTTGCCTTACAGGCTTAGCATTCTTGTATATCTTGATCTCATGCTAGACAATAGATGGATCTATACCAAGTATTTCTTCATAAGACTAATCGAACACATCCCTAAACTCTTTAAAGAGATCAGTGTAAACTTGAATCTCTTCAGGGGAACATTCAGCTCCAATGAAGATATTATTGATAAATTTGGGGTTCCCGGAGATGTTCACAGGGATAGTTAGAGAAATCACAGCCATGTTCCCTTCAACAAATACCTATTTTGGTGCTAAAGGGTTCAGGACTGGGTGAATAGGACCAGAAGACTGAGGACTTGGAAAACTTGACTCAACTTCGTTCAAGTCTAGTAGAAAGTAAGACCGGTGATGAAAATCATCCCATAATCTATCTACACTATTCATAACTTCCAGGATAGCCTCTTCAAATGGAAGAGTGATATGTAGGCAATCCTGGGTAGAAGAAGAACTAAGTGTCCAAGCCAAAGTCGCATCGCCATCCAATTCCTCTGGTGAAAGAAAAATAGAAATGGATTCTCCGGAGTCAACAACGGACTTATAAGAAATATTTGCTGCAGACATCGGAAATGCCATTCCACCGACTTTACCTTCCACTAATGTGGAAGTAGGGGAAGGTAAGGTCCAAGGATCAAAAAAGTAATGAGTTTGGAAGAACTCTCTTCGAATAGGAGCCCTGGAGGATGGAATTGCATTTATATGAACTGAAGGAGGTGGAATAACGAAAGTACCCATTTGAGAAGAATACATTCCAACCCCGAGATTCTCAACAGGCGACTTGATATTATCCACCAAAGGGATAGTTGAATCAGTAGATACATTTTGGTCTATAGGAGAACAATCCAGTTGGTCAACTGTGACAATCCTCCCTTCGTGAGGGAAACAAAAAATATAAAACAAGGAGGATGCAATAGCATCCATCTCATAAATCTAGTTTCACCCCAACAGAAGGTTATAGTCTAAGCTTGCATCAACTATCTCAACCTCGATATTTACAATTTTTCCCCCAACACAGATGGGTAAGGCAAGGAAAATTCCATGCGGCCTATGAGAATGACCATCAAACAGAGTCATAAGAGTGGCTAATGGAACAATTGTAGGAGATTCGATTCCTTTCCACCATGCGAGAGACATCACACACATGGAAGCACCATCATCAATGACCGTTCGAAATATAGTAAATCTTCGATACGACGATATAATATGGAAATCCATATGATATGGGAGTCTCTTTTTAAAATTAATCATATCAAATGTAATCATAAGAGAGTTTTTATGATCAACAAAACCAATAGCAGTAAGAAGAGCACTTTGCTGAGCTAGAGAAGACTAGAGCACCTCAAGAGTAAACATAGCAGAAGGACTTTGGGCCAGATCTTCTACAACATAGTAGTTCTGAGCAACCTTGGCATTTGGATTAATTGTCGTTTACTTTGTAGATTATTTCAGCATCCAAGGTATGGGCTCAACAGTTGGCTTCAGAATGTGAAGTGGTTCAATAGTATCATAAGTACTCTTAGCTTTTGAAGACTTAGCTATACCATAATCATGAGATATCCTAGCGATATCTACGTGAGCACTCATCATATATATGTTTTATGTAGTTTCCCCTTCCTGGGTGCCTCTAGAGGAAGACCTAGTATTTTTATTCATGCCAACAAGTAATTGTTGCCCTTGGGGAAAAGGGTTTGTTAACACAGCCTGGGAACTAGAAGATCCCTTTTGAGCTAACAAGCGATGTGCATCCTGAATTTTAGGACAAAGGTGAGTAAGATGATCTCTAGTACATAACTTGCATGGAAATTTCACTTTATTTTTATCCTTTTGTCCTTCACCAACATGCTCGTTGGATTTATTTGCATCACCCTTCCCATATTTTCCCTTGTTTCTATTATTATTTCGTCCTTTATTTTTCCCCTCAGATTGTTGATTTCCTTTGGGGTTTGAAGTCTGGAAAACATTTATCGACAAAGCTTGAGAAGAGGTCGGTACTAAAGGTACAACCTGACCTGAAGAAGGAGATTGTATGGACAACTGCTGCAATTGGTTAAGCAGGTTAGTTGCACCATTATCGATTGACCCAATAAGTCCATCACCATGAGGATGAGGTTTAGTTTTGGACAAATCCAATTTGGAGTGAGGGGCATTAGGCAAGATTTTATTGAGGACTCCAGACTGAGAATAAATTAGTTCTAATTGTTGGGCCTTGAAAATAGCCTGTTCCTCGGAAAATACCCCTAACAGGGATACATCCTTTGAAATATCTGGCTGCAATGATTTTAAAAACCATTATAGAATAAATTCATTTTGAATGTAGGCTTTAATGATCCGCTTCCTTCTCCGCCATTCCTGAATATGATAATAAATGTGGGTTCTCTTGTCCTGCTTAAAATTATCCAAGATTTCAGTGCCAAAATCATAACGAACAGGAACTGAAAGTGATTTAAAAACATGGTATCCAAATCTCCAAAAGTGGAAAAATTTCCCCCAGGTAACTCGATATACCACTTCGTTGCATTCCTCGTCAAGGTATGCTAAAATAATCTCAACCTAATTGAATCATCAATCAGGGAGTTTCATGAACAACAAAGATGAAAAGTGGTGATGTGATCTACCGGATCCTCTCCATTCTTTCCTTCAAATTTTGGAATGTCTGAAGGTAGTTTGATAGGGACCAAATGCCACCCTGGAGTATAGAAGATTGGATCATTAGTCAATTTCGAAAAATCTGGCAAGTTTAACATTGCCAGAAATGGTAAACGAGGAGGAGCCTGAGAATTCCATCCTTGATAGGATGAATTTACCACATTCTACAAAGAATACCCTAGATTTGATGAGGCACCAGCTTGATAGAAGGAGTTCATAGAAAATTTTGGGCCATACGAAAACCCTTGTGACCCAGCATTCGGAGAAGGACCCCCTCCCAACATAGAGTTACTATAAACCGGACCAATTCCCCCCATTGAAGTAGTGAATGAAGAAGAAATCCATTGATAAGGGTTCCAAGCATTTGAAAAGGGATAAAAATCTTGATAAGCACTAGATGAAGAGACATGAATATTCCCTTGGTGACTAGAGAGAAACTGATTCCCTACTCCTACTGCCGTAAAGATAGGGTTCTAACTTGTGAAGGTAGTAGAAATTTGACCTCCAGACCATGGATTAAAATTCTGAGTCTGGGAAGTAAAAGGAAAAGATCCTAAGGAAGGATTTGAGTGATGAAAATGTCCACTTCCAAAGGGGAACCCTTGAAAAGAAGCCAATCCGCTAGCCAGAGAGGAGATGGGTGTGGATGATGTTGCACCAGTAGAAAAGGAAAATAGAGGAATTCCATTAACGTACATTCCAAGACAAAAGGGACCAGATTGAGAAGCATTTGATTGGGTATAACCGGAACCAAACACAACAGTACTAGAAGAAATCGAATATATAGCAATGGTGCCTCCTCCCTCAACTTTAGGAGGCGTCTGAATACCGGCAGCACTTACAAATGAAGTTGTGTTCCTAGTCGTGGCCATCGAAAGGTAAGAATGTGATGGATAAGGGTTCTCAGGTCTCTTAGACTCAGGTATGATGTACTCGATGGTAAACGGAGAATTAGAAGAAAGAGGAGATGGAAGCAATTCAAGAGATTGAGGTACTTCCTCTACTTCTACTTCTGGAAATAAAAATCTCGAGGTGGGTGGAGTACTCCTCTCAGTACTGACACCAACACTAAGACCAACTGTAGAAACTTCAAGTCCTAATGGAGGATCTCTCTCCGCTACGTCAGATAACATTGGGTGCCTTCTTGAAGAAGGCTCGACACTCGCAGGAGAAAATCCATGAAACTGTCTCGATCAATGAACCGATCGGTCAGCCACTTTAAAAGATTTATTAGACTCAAAAAATTATTAAGCTAAGCAAGCTAGGAGCAAATACCACTCACTACAAAGTCCCTAAGATACAGTGAAGCAAATGGCCTTCAAGTATTTCCACTCCGAGTGATTAGGACCGGACACCAAAATATAGGAAAGAAAAAAATAGGACCTCCAGAAAGTAGTCTGGGGTAATTATGATCCAGATCCACTAGTGAAGGTAACAGGGGTAGTTACGTTGTCCTCCTAACAACAACCTTTTTTGGTGCAAGTACCTAAGCTTCACAAGGGCACCCTCCAGAAGTACTGTTGGAAGTGATACAAGGTCTGCCTCAGGTACCATGGGTATTCCCCCCCGCAGTCACCTATGTGATACCTAGGATGGGCAACTAAGTACACCAATTTGTATCAGCAGCTGGGGAGAATAGTCTTAGGTCAAGATTCAGCAAATCAGAGAGGGGGTATCTCTCTTCTCTACCTGCACTTTCCATCGCACTTGAATCTCTGGAGGAGAGCTGTCCTGGTCCACCTAACGGTGTTGGATTTCTCTCATTAATAAACTTCTATGTTTAAAAATCTGAGCGGCCTTGGAGAGTTAACTCTCCACTCACCTAATCCAAGGCCCTACAACCTAGCTAGTTGATGTATGACACTTAAAACAAAAAATGCTAGTTTTTTTTAATTTATATCGCTTATTTAAATTGGCTTTTATTTTATGTCAAGGGAATATGTAAATGAAACCAATGATGTTTTTATAACACAAGAAGAAACCAATGAAAACCAAACTATATGCAAATTCACTTATTGCCTTTCGATGAAGAGTTATTTCTACAAAGCTTCTACAAGACTATATAATTTACTTTTCTTTTCAGATAACCAAACCTCACACAAAAAAAACTACGAAAAAGACTAAAATGATTATGTACACCTAATTCAAATTACTAATGGCATGAAAATTCTAAGATGCAATACCTAAGAAAGCATAGAGAAATCTCTAATGATACCAAGGTCCAATCACTTTTTGGCAGCCCACTAGTCTAATTCCAAATCAAAAGCTAAATGTATAAAATGCCAAAAATTAGATAACATAATGAAATCAAAATAAGACTCTCTTCCTAACCAAGTCAAGAACTGAAGAATAAAGACTTCAAAAAGGCTTCAAAAAAGATTGAAAGAAACCATAAATAAAAATAGAAGCAATGGGAAACAAAAATGTTTTTTTTTTTTGGCTTTTGATTTTTATGAAGAAAATAGACTTAAAAAAAACTAAGAAACTATTAAATAACTGAGCCAAACCAACTTCGAATTTCAAGAAAAACTTCAACAAGATGCTCTAAGCCAACTATGCTACTTTTGTAGTAGGACCTGTATGAGCAAGAGGAAGACAAGCAACTCAACAAATCAACTCGGTACAATAGCATAAACTTGCGGCAAACTTAGACTTCAAAGAATCAAAAGAGACTCTTCAAAAATTGCAACAAGACATAGTCAATGAAATCAAGAAAACCAAACACAAAAAGAGGAAAAAATAAAGATTCCAAGCAGCTCATAAAGTTAAGAAAGAGCTAATGAGCAAAATATCTTTGTCCTGAATACTCAAAACATCCAAGAATCTTCAGAGAAAGACCTTGGTGCTCAAGCTAGAATTGCAAGCACAATAAACAAAGATTTCACCAAATGATCCGATCTTCAAACAACCAGGAGAGAAACAAGTATTAAACCACTTTAAGCACAGTCCAAAGACTTCAAATATATGACAAGAACAAGTCCCCATAGGAAAAATAGACCAAAAAATCTTAAAACCAAAAATTTCAAAATTTACCCAAACATAAGCACTTTAGTAGTTTTATAACTAGCGTGCATACGTGACTGTTGTAAAGGCAACTCACATATACATGGGTCCCTTTACACAAACTATAATATATACGCGACTGTGCAGGAAAGAAACCACGTATGGAAAGGTAAATAAGAAAAAAAAAAAAAAAAGGTCAAGCCTGATCAAGAGACCTGGTCTTCAGTCTGACTAGAAAAAGATTTACTAGACTGCAAAAAATGATTAAAACTATTGGAAACCTTCAAGACAGATGAAACAATCGAAAGGGAAATCAAAAAAGTGTGATCTCTAGTGGAGTTGCCATTTTTGTTTCAGGAAATAACTCCCTAAAGGTTTTTGGGTTGGCAACCTTCACAGATCAGGGGCATTCCATTCAAGAAGGACTCACTTAACCTATATTTTATGCTAAAAACTAGATTTAATCAATTGTGAAACTTACACGAAAGTCCTACGTTTGATGTAGATCCCGCAGGGTTTAAACCCCCAACAACTCCTCATGCTTTGTATCCTGGAAATCAAGAAAGAACGAGCACGAAACACTAGTTGTACAACATATATTGTTCCTAGATGTTAGTATAATCCATGTATAATATCATATAAGAAATACGAAATGTTTAACTAACAATATTTACACATATGTAGACACGTGAATATTTAGGAACAAGACGGTACTTCTTGTTATAAATGGTATGTACAAGAATAGAAGGTGGAGAGATCAGCTGAATCCTTCCACGACCTTCGAGTAGACCATCCTCTGGATCCATCTAGCCCTCACCTTGCTAGGATTCTTCCAAGATGTGTGCACACGAGATGTCATATAAGATGATGATCATCTTGAAGGAAACAAGGGTTTCCTAAATATACTTTGGAAGTGTAGAAGGCAGGAGAACATTGGACTTGAAATAGGGATCCAACAGAGTATAATATCTATAATTTTCACTCTCCCTTAGTCCATACACATGAGGGGCTTTTATACTCCCTCAAAGTAGTTTCAGCAGTTGGAAACAATTGGGCCACGGGTTGGGGTGGTTGAATTACAGGAATAACCATCACCCTGCCATGAAAATAAGGAATTTATATATTTTTTAATGATTTAAATGGAATACATGGAAAATTATGAACGGACTCACGTATATAGGTGGAAAATTTTAGGCATAATCGCGTATGGGAATTTTAACACTGTTTTTATGAATTTGTTCAAGTCTGGAAGGAAAGGGTGCCTAGGGCCAAAGCAAAAATCATTATTCACACGAGGGTGAAAAATGATGCTATAACACTCCTAATTATGGATAATCATGTGTCGTGTAAGCACATATTTGATAAAAAATAAAACTCCTCTCTGTTGTGATGGGTCTTGATACATTGTATACATTTATCCCATTGCATAATTACTTCAATTCATATACTAGTGGTTGTAAGTAGACATCCATATTCTTCACTTGTCTTTTACCCGGGAGTATGAGAGCCAAGATAAGATGTTAATTCTTCATGGAAAACCATGGGGGGATATTGTTATTGATCACTACTACATGCCAAAAAGAATAGTTGGTATTTTGGAGGGAATATGGGTTGACATCATCCATGGCTATGCTGACTCGTAGACTACGTACTTCATCCTTGAATTTTTCAAGCCATGTATGCTTTATATGATTCATGGCTATTGAATCTGTTGGGATTCCCATAGCTCCCAACTTAATTCTATGTGAGGCATGCCATCCCTGCAACATAGATAATTCTTTGCAACAAAAGAGCCTTTGAATCCTTGGGATTATAGGCATGTGCCCTAATATCTTAAAATGAGGACCATGTGATTTACCCTTATTTTTTGATTCATCATACTTTTCATGCCCACATTTCTGACATATATATTTTTATGCATATTCTCCTCTATATATAATACAATCATTTGGACATGCATGATATGATATTTATTCAACACCCAACATTTTCAACAATTTCTTTTCCTCTTCGCAGCTAATGGGCAAGACATTATCACTTGGAAGAACGTTATGTTTGAATAACCTGTAGTTGATGATCATGGACAATATTAAATCTACATTAATGATGATATAACCATTAACGTTCATAAAATAGACCATTTGTCATGTTCATTGTTTGACTATGTTTCTCAAAATTATATAAGGGAGGACTTTATGGTAACTTACCTTAGAATTTATGAGAAACATGTATTCGATAAGCCAAACATTGCTTTCAAGTTGTATAGTAACATCATTTTCCCCAACTGGGTAGAATTTAACTGACCGCCAGGTCCAAAGGGAGGGGTGGTGGAAAAAAATTTAAGGGTTTCGAAAAAAGTGTTAGTGATATCAGCATCGTCCCCTAGCTGATCATCATTTTGGAATGCATCTACCAACATTGTATCCATGGTAGTCATTTCCATTAAGTAATAAACCTTACCAACCTCTATTTGATTGCCTCCATTGCCAGCTTGTGAAGAACTACTATTGTTGTAGTCATTCCTAGGTGAGTTTGGACGTAGTGGGAATTGAATGGGAGGTTGTTTCAACCATTCTTGGTATTGTTTTTCTCCATTTTTTTTTTTAATTCAACCTTATATCGATTTTACATTGTTGTAGGGTGCAACGGAATATTGTAGGTAGGTCGCTCATCAGCACTAAAATCCTCATAATTTCAAAACATATATTTGAACATGATTAATACAAAATATATGATATCAATTAGTAAGCACGTTGAAAATATTGTATTATTAATTGGTTTCACGTTGAAATAATTACATTATTTAATATACCAAACAATTATTATTACCATCAGGGTGAAAATGTGAAGTTGGGTCAAACTTTTTTCCCTTTTTTGAGAAAAAACTTTCATTTTTTTCGGTTCTTCAACTTTCTGCAAGCTAAAACAAATTTTCTGTTTAGAATTTCATTTTGTGATTAAAAAAAAAGTTGTCAAAAATTTTGTTAGCTTTCTATTACTTATTTTTTGGTATTTTTTTATACGCATTTGATATGCCAACTTAGCTTTTCTTTGAGTATGTGTGTTTTAACAATCAATGGATTCATAACAAGTCATGTTAATAAGCAATGTTGTACTCTTTGAAAATTTGTGTTTTTGAGAAACAAAATGTGTTACAACAATATAGATAGATTCTACTTCAGTTTCATCATATTTACAAAGCCAATGGATGCAAATCATAATTACTAGAATTTTTTGAGCTGGTTCAATATGAAAAACTGCATATTTTGAATATGTTTCGTGACGTAAAAAATTTCTTAACATATAAGTTATAAACTAAAAATATAAAAGCTACCCATTAGAGACGACAGACAAATGTAATGTACCATAATTTTTTTAATTTTTTTAACAATTTATTTTGGAAGATACAAAATTTTGATTTCACTAAATCATAATGAATTTCAGAAATTGTTTGCATCCATTTTATTACAAAATTAATTAAAATTAGTAAATATTTATGGAATTACATGAAAGTTATATTTCTTGAAAGTAGATTCAATTCTAAAAATGCTTGTCTTTGTTCTGATACATAATTCAGAATGTTTCATGGAAACATATTCACGGCTTGGCTCTACGTAATTGGTGACATGTTAGTTTAGCCGAACTCTTAAACAAAGTTTGGCCAAACTGTTTTTTGCGCCGACGGGCTGTTAAGTCAAACGACAAAGTAGTTCGGCACAACTATTTCTTAAAATTTCGGCCAAAATTTTACCTAAATTTCTGTCGGCCTGAAAGTACCGCCGAGCCCCTCAAAAAAAACATTTCGCGGCAATATAAATTGCCCCGAAATCATTCATTATTTTCGCATATTTTTGAACGTTTGGTCTGATTTAAAAAAAGTCTTGATCTAATTTTGCAAAGAATTCTTTTGTGTTTAAGGACTTTTCTTGGAGATACATTCAAGGGACTTTTCTTTGAGACACATTATTTTCGTATATTTGATCTGATTTTGCAAGGAATTGTTTTGGGTTTAAAGAATTTTCTTGGAGGTACATTGAAAAAAAGAATTTGAAGACTTTTCTTGGAGGTACATTCAAAAGACATTTCTTGGAGGTATGTGATATAGTTTTTGGGGCTTCATTTTCTTTTATAGTATGGATTTGGGTTTAATTTCGAAAGGACATTTTTTGTTTTGGGGTTGAAGTAAATCTTTCAAAATGAGTTTCTGTGTAACTTTTTAAATGAAATTTTTTTGTAGGATTTGGAAGGAAATATTTTGAACTTCATTTCATTTTTATAAGAAATTTTTTTCTTGAGTTTTTTAAATTAAGTGTTTTGGATTGGAGTATGCATTTTTTGCAAACTTTTTAAAATGAGTTTTTTTTTTAAATTAAATCTTTTGTGATGTTTTTTTTAATTGATTTTTTTTTCTAAATTTTTGAAGGAAATTTTTTGATCTTCATACCCTATTATCATGGGAAATCAAAGGAATTGTATGAGAAAATATGATAAAAAAAGAGACCCTAAGGAACGTGGAGAAGAGACGAGACAATCTCACAAAATAAAGATAGAAGCACTCTCAGATATTGAAGGGTAAAATCAACCTCAAATAGAAGTTGAAATAGGTATGTAAATGTAAATATTATGATTTTGATATATTTAAAATTTTCCTAGTGTAAAACGTGAAGCTTAATTTTTATTTGATGAACTAATTTGAAAAATATTTTGCAATGTAAACAGAGAGAGATATTCCTCAAAACATTGATGATGAGATACAAAATTTTGAAAGAGAAAGTGAAAGAGATATTGGACCAACGACTGAAGATGGTGAATATGTTGAAAGAAATTCAAGTGAAAAAATTGAATCACAAGGTATATATATATATATATTACTTTAGTTATTTATTGAATGTGTAAACTTATTATGTACTATTCATTTGAATATGTACAGATGAAATCAATGTCGATGATGAGATGTTAGAAAATGTTGACACTCACACATATGGAGATAAAAAAGATAACCATTATATACGATATTGTGTTAACCCCATTTTTGAGAAGTATTTCATAAAGTAAAAGGTGATAGCTCAAGCCTAAATGCTGAAATGTCTCCTATCATTAAGGAAATTAAAAGAAGCTACGACTTTATTGGGTATTCGAAAATCAACCAAAGATAAAAAAAAATGAAGGAAAATGTGATACAAAATATAACAGTGCTATAAATTGAATTAGAAGATCTAGATAGAAAAATGTTTCAGTTGTACGTAGAGAAATACATATGGCAGTGGTTTCATCAAATACTAAAGAGAATCACTTGGTAAAATCTATGGCACGAGCATTAGGAACATCGCGAACAACTTTGCACAAACATCAGAAATTTTGGTTGCAAATAGATGTAAATGATGAACTCGCTTATTGGAGAGGTATTTGCAGGCAACCATACAAAGATAGACTTGGAGAAAATGTTAAAAATATAATATATGAATATTGGAAGAACAATTCACGTGTTTCACCAACTGCAAGGTATGTGATGTGAAGAAGAATAGCATGAAATCAATATGAAGAACATGAAAAAATATTTCTTGGAAACCACTAATATAGAGTTGTTCAATAAGTTCAAAGAAGAGAATCGTGAAATTCATGTTTCAATCAATGGTTTTGTTCAACAAAAACCATGGTATGTAAAACCTATCACTGTACGCGACACTTGTTGTTGCCGTTATCATGTGGAAATTGAGTTATATTATGACACATTCCTTGATTTTGGAAGAAAATTTTGGAAGGATTCACCTCCTCCTTCCACTATCCGTGATTTCATATCTCAAATTCTATGTGAAAGAGAAAGCGATGAACTATTTTACGAAAAGAAATGTGTTGGTGGTAAAAAAATGCGATGATTGCGGAAATTTGACTAAATTTCAAAAAAAATATCATACTGATATAAATGATCAATCATTTTCCAACATGAAAGTGAAATGGAAGAGATATGAATATATCCATATATCAATTCAAGGTGCAAATAGTGTTAAAAGAATTGAATTATGAGAAGAAGAAATTTTTTTGATAGAATTTTTGAGAAATTTTGAGGTAGAAGTTTACAAATACACCAAGCATTCCCATATATCTCGATGGAAAGACTTTAAATTCAAAAATTCTAGTGAAGTTTTTCCACCGGGGACCATTTTTTCAGTAATTGATTTTGCATAAAACTACACATTTGTTGGATAAAAAGAAATTCAGAGTGAAGACTATCATTTTGACCAAGTCTCCATGCTCGTCCATATTCTATATAGACATGGTGAACAAAACATTGATTATATAGAAAGAACCAGTGAAAATCGACACATTATTAAAGAATATCACTTTTATATCAGTGATGATCGTACACATCATACATATTTTTCACAACATTGTTTTTGAAAAATTTATAATTCCTTGAAAAATTATGGAATAACATTCAATGAACATTGGATATGGTCAGACGGATGCGCAGGTCAATTCAAATCTGCAAGGTCATTCTTTTGGTTGTGTTGTCTTCATAAGAAAACCTGCATTAACATTTTTTGAATTTCTTTGAGACTGTCCATGGAAAAGGAGAACATGACAATGCAAGGGCATGCATAAAATGAGCACTTCAAAGATATCAAATGAACCCCTCTGCAAGCTGACTTGTGGACGTGAAAGAAGTTGTTCAATGGTGCATCGCTGCTCTAAGCCATGAGACTAACCAATCAAGGGAAGTGTGAAGGTAAATTCAATTAATTTTTATTGGATATCTAATTTTTAACAGTGTACATTTATCACAATGATTATCTGTGATTGTATTTTGATATCATATTTACATTCTTCCTTAAATTTTCCATATAAAGGTTTTTCTGGCATATTGGGATCGAATATGTAGATAGATCAATTGAAAATGATGTTGAAACAATAAAAGGGACTCGAAAATTACATTCAATTAAAACAAAGTCATCCAAAAATGTGTTTGCATTGGATAAAATAAAATATTCTTGTTTTTTTCATGTTTGCATAGACAACACAAAATCCAATGACGTTTGTGAAAAATAAATGTATGTAAAAGATTGGAAACATACAGAGCTAAATATAAAGGGAAAAATGTCTGTTGCAATGTTTGAAGAAATGAAATCAAAGGAGACTACAATAGCATCCTATCGTGATCGAGTTTCTGAATTTGTTAGAGAAGGTGACATTTGAATTGCTTTCTAATGATAAAGATCGAGAAATAAATTTTAATATGTATAAGTTTGTTAAGTTTGTTTTATTATGCAGGAGATGTTTTTGTTGTAATTGCACCTACTGAAAACGATGAAAATGTGAAGTATTATTTGATGCATTGCACTGAACAAAAAATGAAATTATTAGAAGACTATAATGATCACGGATTTCCATATGAAATAGGATCTATTATACTGAAAGTTTATTTTTTCAGAAAAACTAATAAATGTGTGGATTTTGTTTACTTTGAAGACTATGAACCTGATTTCATAAGTTGTCAATATAGTCACTTGGTGTGTGCAGCACACATAAAGTTGATCGAGGTTCAATCAAAGAAAAAAATAATATTAAGAAATGGAAAATGTCAAAATTTGATCATGAACGGATTATTGAAGATGGCATTACATTGGAATTTTTTGATTGAAATTCCCAACAATTTATTCTCTTTGGATTATATGTTCTAGAACTTCCAATACTCAATTAAAAATTGACCTGCCTTGTTATGTTATCTGTGCAAGTGTTTGCACATGTACAAATTGTTTTGGTACATGCACACTCTAGTATCAACTAAAAGTATCTTTTCTATAAATGCATTGATGAAAAATGTTGCATATATATATATATATATATATATATATATATATATATATATATATCTATGTGTGTGTGTGTGTGTGTGTGTTCTAGAATGCAATTAACTGAAAGTAGTTTTTCTATGTGCATTGATGAAAAATGTTGCATGTACTGGATATATACACGAACTCAATGCACGCCCAATTTTTCTTCTGGGATTTTTTAGTAAAAAGTATCCACAATGTAAATAAATCATCCACAGTATAATTTTGTACGAATATTCCTTTCAGACAAGATACTCAGAGAAATTCTCCGACTTTTCGTGGGATTTGACCCACATCTCTATTCCTGATTGAAAATCTAGTAAAAAATGTCTCTATCCAATGGTCGAATATGTGCATTGAGGAAAATGTTGTGCATGCATTGGATATGTGTGTGTGTGTGTGTGTGTGTGTGTGTGTGTGTGTTCTAGAATGAAATTAATTGTTCAAGTAGTTTTCCCATGTGCATTGATGAAAAATGTTTCACGTATTGAATATATATGTTCTAGAATGCAATTAACTAAATGTCATCAATTTACCAATTTATAAATCAACAAGGCTACCTAGTTGAGTGCATTAATTACATTGACCCCAATTCAACAAACATATATCTACTTCTTATATTTCCAATCAAAATTAAAGGGATTTATATGGGAAAGAGGCAGAACATATAGCCCATGAACTACTTTTTAGAGGTCAATGAAGGTATCATCATGTGGGAAAATGTTTCAAGAACACTTGATCGTACTTAAAAGTAATCTTAAGATTGTTTTTGATCTTTACATACTACATACTATTGTTTGAGTGAAAAAAAAATTAAAAACTTACCAAATGTACTTCAACCATCCAAAACTTGAATTTTAAAAACTTTTTTATTATATCAAAACAAATTACTTCACATGTCATGCCAATTGTAGTTCAAATATCCAATAAAAACATTAAACATTTAACATTATATCACATGCCAAATGTAGATTGAAATGGTATCCAAAACTTAGTTTTAAAAACTTTTTTATTATATCACAACATTACTTCACATGCCTAATGTACTTCAACCATCCAAAACTTGAGTTTTAAAAACTTTTTGATTATATCACAACATTACTTCACATGCCATGCCAATTGTAGTTCAACTATCCAATAAAAACATTTAACATTATATCACATACCAAATGTAGATTGAAACCATCCAAAACTTGAGTTTTAAAAACTTTTTGATTATATCACAACATTACTTCACATGCCATGCCAATTATAGTTCAACTATCCAATAAAAACATTTAACATTATATCACATGCCAAATGTAGATTGAAACCATCCAAAACTTAACCTTTAATTTAACAAAAAATTATATATCACGACATTACTTCACATGCCAAATGTACTTCAACCATCCAAAACTTGAGTTTTAAAAACTTTTTGATTATATCACAACATTAACTTTTAGATTGAAACCATCCAAAACTTAACTTTTAATTTAACAAAAAATTATAGATCACAACATTACTTCACATGCAAATGTACTTCAAGCATCCAAAACTTAAGTTTTAAAAACAAAACAAATTATAAAACATCATTACATAACATGCCAAATGTAGTTCAGAAGCAAAACATTAATTTATAGATGACAACATTACTAGTAGTTCAACTATCCAAAGCTTAAATTTTTAAAAACCAAACAAATTATATAACAACATTACTTCACATTCACATGCCAAAAGTACTAAAACCATCCAAAACTTAAATTTTTGGAACAAAAAAAATTATATTAACACTGTAATAAAATATGTCCAAAAATTGTAGATCTCACAAGTATCAAGTTATATATATATGACTATGCATCTAAATAATATATAAAAAAGTAAATTTAAGACTAGAAATATTGAAATCAAATCTACAAATCATGTCCATAAAATACAGATGGATGTAGTGTCTTTCCTAGCAGAGTCTCAATCTGCACGCTATCTTGCGAAGCATGGGGAACTTGTACACAATGCACATACAAACATTAAAATTTGATGTTTTAAAAATGAGTGAGAATATATATAGAACTACATGTAAAAAACAAAATATAAAAAAAAAACCATGCAATACCTCATGAGGTTCCCTCTCCATTTGTTCGCCTGCTACAACTTCCCCCATGGGAACATCTCCAACAGTAAATTGTACAATATATATATATATATATATATATATATATATTAAAAAATTTCAGATGAAAATGCACATGTGTACATATATAAACTTATTTTCAATAATATTAAAAAAAAAGTTAGACAACTTGTTCAAATGGTTGAAATGGTGTGGATGTTCCTATCTCCATCGCTAGAGTCCGTGGATTAAAGAAATCTTCTATAGAAACCTAAAATTCAAAATTTTAAAAGTATAAAATAACTCAAGATCAAGATCTCAATTTATAATAAAACTTAAATAAACTTCAATTTATAAATTATAACTTTTAAAAACACACACACACACACACACACACATATATATTTATTTATTTATTTAAAAGTGAAAAATTGAATACTTCTGCAAGTGAATTTGGGACATCTCCTAAGAGAGGCTCCAAAAGAAAATCTCCAAAAACCTAAAATTCAAAAAATTTAAAATAACTCAAGATATAGATATATATATCTCAATTTTTAATGGAACTTTTTGAGGTGGAATATATATATAACTTAAACATAAATTTTAAAAGTGAAAAATTTTCCATACTTGTTGTGGATGTGGCACATCTCCTAAGGAAGTAGAAGGTACATCTCCCAAGGAAGAAGAAGGTACTGCCATCCCAAAAACATCAGACGGAATCAAAATCTGTTAAAACATTTTATTATTATATATGTACATGTACATGTGTGCACAATTATTTATTTTAAAAATATCACTTAAAAAACACTAACATTTGTCAACATATCTTGATGGTGAGACCCATCTTCATTGTTTGAACCAGAGGTCCCGAACGTGATATTAACATTTTCGTCATTCATCATGCATGACAACTGCAAATGGTGTTTTAACATATAATGATACATTTTTGTTAGATTAATGTACATACAAATAAATGTATACATGTACATACACATGTATTTATTACAAATTGTACACATGTATGTGTTAAAATAATTGAAACCTATGGTCATTAACACATACGGTTCCCATGCCCTTTTTCTCATGAAGAATTAAGTCTTGCCAACGATTGTGACAATTATTTGCATATATTCTAAGATCTCTTATCAATCTCTTCATCTGTACAATACACACAATTAGCACATGCATTCTCACGTGCTCTTTATTGATTTAGACAAACATCGACTCCACCAAATCCATTGTGAACATTGTTGATGATGACATCCCTTGCTTCTCGACTTATTTGAGAAGTCACATTCATCTTTGACCGCAAAGTTTTGACCTAAAAACCTTGACTCACTAATGGTGGCTCACGGCGAGGCAACTCCACATCTCGCCTAGCGCCCCTACGGTCACACAATCGACCTTTCCCTGGACCAAAAAATTTTGACAGAAGGTCATTCTAACTGGGTTTCATTTCCCAAAAAAAATTTGTGTAATTTTTTTTTTCAAAATAAACAGGAACCTCATCGTTCCATGGGAGTCTTCCATGGGCCGCAAGGTGCCTATCATACAAATAGTGAGTTATATCAGGGTGCTTGAAATATTTCACCCTCAACATTTTTCTTTTTGGCCCTTCCTTGAAATTAAACATTGACTTCGCCATTTCTTTTGTAACTCTTTATTTTACATCCTCCCATTTATCAGGACCCATTATTGTTTCCTTTCTCTTTCTCATGACTTCTACAAATGTATCAGTCATGGGCCCAAGATTTTTGTACACATGTACTATTTCTTCCAATGAATGTGTAACTATTTCGAGGCTTTGTTGACTCTCAGAAATTAGAGTCAAAGCCATGAGATCTCTCCACAATTTTGCATGAAGTTGTTGACACCTTTCTAAGGTGCATTGTGCCATGTTTCTTTCCCATGGTATATCAGAAATGTTGGCCGGATAATTTGTGGTGGGTAGACAACCTTATTCTTGAATGTAGCATTCTGTCGTATGTCTATTTTGACCAAAATTTGGAACATTTTCAGCCTCTACATCAATATAAATATATAAATTTTTATATTCTAAAAAACACATGTATAAACAAATTTGTACAAATTCAATGAAAAAAATATTGAAATTGATGGCAACCTCAACATGGTTGGCTAGCATCTTCTCCACCCTAAAATTGTTGAGAACCAGAATGAACTTGTTGAGAAACGACACCACCAATCATTGATTGGCCTCCAGGGGAATAAATATCACCACCTTCACACAACCTGCTACCACTTATTGATGGCCCTCTAAGGCGATACCTCTCCAGAAGAGAGAGAAGCTTCATAAACAAATATAAATTTATAATCAATTGAAATATACATGCATACATATAAATACATGTGTACATATTCATTGATTAAATTGTGTTAAAACCATACCACGACTGGGTGAAACATGGGCATCCATGGACAGAGTAGAGACCCTTCTCTTCTCGTTAGCTCCTAAAAAATAAAAAATGAAACTTATTACAACTAATTTGTCTCATAAAGTTGATAAAAAATCAATTCCATGTGTACACACATGTATGGAGACTTAAGATTATATTTAAATTTACCATGAACAACTCTCTATTCCTGAACAACTCTTGATCCCTGATCCCCCCCTCTTGTAGAGATATGGGATTTTGTTGATATCCGTCATTCATCCTCAGTGATATATATATCTACAGTGGACATTTACAATTATTTTTTTAAATAACTATTTTAAAATAAATTTCAGAAAATTAATGTAATTTCAGAAAACACAACTTTCAAAGCACTAATTGATGTGTGAAACTTTAAGCAAGAAAGTCTCTTGCTATCCCCTAGATTGGGATAGCAAGAAGCTTCTATGCATAATTTCCATTTTTCAGCCATATTTAATGGTTTTCTTATCCCTGAAAAAAAAACAAATTCAGTAAATATATATATATATATATATATATATATATATATATATATATATATATATATATATATATATATATATATATATTAAATTGACATTTATTGTCAATGCATGGGAGAAATGTCACAAGATCATGAGATAAATGAAATGCGCATGGTTTATCTTAAAGTTTGACTTAAAATGTTTATGGTAGAATTCACATCTAGAATTAATGGGAGGAAGCCTTTAGTTTGTGGGAGAAATGACACATGTACACAATTTACCTTAAATTGGTTGTGCTTTATGGATATTAAAATGAAGAACTTCTATTTAGATCTATTCCAGAGATATACTGTAGGGGCATTTACTAGATATGTCACATTTCATAAAAAATGAGATTCAGAGGCTACCTGGCCCTTTACAGACTCTACCTATAGAACTTGTAGAAGTTAGTTCACTACCTATCCCAATTATACCCTATGAAGGGTGCAGAGGACCTGTGGAATCACTAACACTACTTTATGTAGACATAAGGGTGCATAAAAATGCATTTGTTTTAAATTGGATATTAAAATGAAGAACTTCTATTTAGATCTATTCCAGAGATTGACTATAGGGGCATTTACAAGATATGTCACCTTTCATAAAATATGAGATCTAGAGTCTACCTGGCCCTTTACAAACTCTGCCTATAGAACTTGTAGAAGTTAACACTACATGTCCCAATTATACCCATGAAGGGTGTAGAGGACCCATGGAATCACTCAAACTACTTTACATAGATATAAGGGTGTGTAAGAATACATGTGTTTTACATTGAATATTTTTCATTTTAAATTAAAATAATCTATTTGAAATTTTTTTTACCTATATAAGGTTTATGTTTTGTATCAAAACACTTTTTTTGAATGGGAAACTTTTATGGCTAAGTTGTGTTTTTTCTCAAAATTTGATACACCCCATTAAAATGGGAGATATATCAAAATAATTCTTATGATGTAATAAAATTGTTTCAAGTAGTTTAAAGATATCTAGATCTACATAATTTAAATGAGCATAGATTTGAGATATAAAAGTCCAAACTGGAATAGTTGCTGGTAAGAAAATTCTAAGTGGATCACTATGGATATATTTTCTTCATTAAAAAGGATATTTCTAGAAGGATGGACTAAGTTGGAAAGCAGGTAAACAATCACAATTATATGTTTTAATATGTGCATGTGTTTTACATTGAATATTTTTCATTTTATTAAAAATCTATTTGAAACAAATTGACTATATAAGGTTATAACCTATATGTTTTGTATGAAATCACTTTTTTGTATCAAATCAATTTTTGTTTCAATGGGAAACTTTTATGGCTAATGTGTTTTTCTAGAAATGTGATACACCCCATTAAAATGGGAGATATATCGAAATGATTCCTATGGTGTAATAAAATGGTTTCAAGTAGTTTAAAAATAAAGATGCATAAATTCAATGAGTATAGTTTTGAGATATACAAGTCCAAAATGGAAGATTTTTTTGTGAACAAATATCAGTGGATCACTATGGATATATCTGCTTCATTAAAAGAGATTTTTCTAGAAGGATGTCCACTAAGCTGGAAAGAAGGGAAAAAATCACAATTATATGTTAATGTGTGCATGTGTTTTACATTGAATATTTTTTAATTTATTAAAAAGCTATTTGAAACAATTAACTATATAAGGTTAAAGCCTATGTTAAATTGTATCAAATCACTTTTGTTTTCAATGCGAAACTTTTATGGCTATTGTGCTTTTCTCAAAACGATTCCTATGGTGTAATAAAATAGTTTCAATTCGTTTAAAGATATAGATGCATAAATTCAATGAGCATAGTTTTGAGATATAAAAGCTCAAAATAGAATAGTTGTTGGTGAACAAATATTAGTGGATCAATATGGATATATCTCCTTCATCAAAACGGATTTTTCTAGAAGGATATACTATCTTGGAAAGAAGGAAAACACTTTTTGTTTCTAAATACTGTGTGTTTTACATTGAACATTTTTCATTTTATTAAAAATATGTTTTGTATCAAATTACTTTTTGTTTCTAAATACTATGTGTTTTACATTGAATATTTCTCATTTTATTAAAAATATATTTTAAACAAATAAAATATATAAGGTTATAACCTATATGTTTTGTATCAAATCACTTTTTTCTATCAAATAAATTTTGGTTTCAATGGGAAACTTTTATGGCTAATGTGTTTTTCTAAAAATGTAATACACCCCATTAAAATGGGAGATATATCGAAATGATTCCTATGGTGTAATAAAATGGTTTCAAGTAGTTTAAAAATAAAGATGCATAAATTCAATGAGTATAGTTTTGAGATATAAAAGTCCACAATGGAAGAGTTATTTGTGAATAAATATCAATGGATCACTATGGATATATCTGCTTCATTAAAAGAGATTTTTCTAGAAGGATGTCCACTAAGTTGGAAAGAAGGGAAAAAATCACAATTATATGTCAATGTGTGCATGTGTTTTACATTGAATATTTTTTAATTTATTAAAAATATATTTGAAACAATTAACTATATAAGGTTAAAACCTATGTTAAATTGTATCAAATCACTTTTGGTTTCAATGGGAAACTTTTATGGCTAATGTGTTTTTCTCAAAACGATTCCCATGGTGTAATAAAATAGTTTCAAGTAGTTTAAAGATATAGATGCGTAAATTCAATGAGCATAGTTTTGAGATATAAAAGTCCAAAATAGAATATTTTTTGGTGATAAAATATTAGTGGATCAATATGGATATATATCCTTCATTAAAACAGATTTTTCTAGAAGGATATACTAACTTGGAAAGAAGGGAAAACACTTTTTGTTTCTAAATACTATGTGTTTCACATTGAATGTTTTTCATTTTATTAAAAATCTTTTTTGTAACAAATTACTTTTTGTTTCTAAATACAATGTGTTTTACATTGAATATTTTTCATTTTATTAAAAATCTATTTGAAACAAATAAACTATGTAAGGTTATAACCTATATGTTTTGTATCAAATCACTTTTGGTTTCGATGGGAAACTTTTATGGCTAATATGTTTTTATAAAATTGTGATACACCCCATTAAAATGGGAGATATATCAAAATGATTCCTATGGTGTAATAAAATGGTTTCAAGTAGTTTAAAAATAAAGATTCATAAATTCAATGAGTATAGTTTTGAGATATAAAAGTCCAAAATGGACGAATTGTTTGTGAACAAATATCAGTGGATCACTATGGATATTTTTGCTTCATTAAAAGGGATTTTTCTAGAAGGACATCCACTAAGTTGGAAAGAAGGGAAAAAATCACAATTATATGTTAATGTGTTAATGTGTTTTACATTGAAATTTTTTTAATTTATTAAAAATCCATTTGAAAAAATTAACTAAATAAGATTAAAACCTATGTTAAATTGTATCAAATCACTTTTGGTTTCAATGGGAAACTTTTATGGCTAATGTGTTTTTCTCGAAATGATTCCTATGGTGTAATAAAATAGTTTTAGGTAGTTTAAAGATATAGATGCATAAATTCAATGAGCATAGTTTTGGGATATAAAAGTCCAAAATAGAATAGTTTTTGGTGAACAAATATTAGTGGATTAATATGGATATATCTCCTTCATTAAAATGGATTTTTCTAGAAGGATAGACTAACTTGGAAAGAAGGGAAAATGCTTTTTGTTTCTAAATACTATGTGTTTTACATTGAATATTTTCCATTTTATTAAAAATCTGTTTTGTATCAAATTAATTTTTGTTTCTAAATACTATGTGTTTTACATTGAATATTTCTCACTTTATTAAAAATCTATTTGAAACAAATAAACTATATAAGGTTATAACCTATATGTTTTGTATCAAATCACTTTTTTGTACCAAATCACTTTTGGTTTCGATGGGAAACTTTTATGGCCAATGTGTTTTTCTAAAAATGTGATACACCCCATTAAAATGGGAGATATATCGAAATGATTCCTATGGTGTAATAAAATGGTTTCAAGTAGTTTAAAAATAAATATGCATAAATTCAATGAGTATAGTTTTGAGATATAAAAGTCCAAAATGGAAGAGTTGTTTGTGAACAAATATCATTGGATCACTATGGATAAATCTACATCATTAAAAGGGAGTTTTCTAGAAGGACGTCCACTAAGTTGGAAAGAAGGGAAAATCACAATTATATGTTAATGTGTGCATGCTTTTTACATTTAATATTTTTTAATTTATTAAAAATATATTTGAAACAATTAACTATATAAGGTTAAAACTTATGTTAAATTGTATCAAATCACTTTTGGTTTCAATGGGAAACTTTTATGGTTAATGTGTTTTTCTCGAGTTTTTCTCGAAATGATTCCTATGGTGTATTAAAATAGTTTCAAGTAGTCTAAAGATATAGATGCAGAAACTCAATGAGCATAGTTTTGAGATATAAAATTCCAAAATAGAATAGTTGTTGGTGAAAAAATATTAGTGGATCAATATGGATATATCTCCTTCATTAAAATGGATTTTTCTAGAAGGATAGACTAACTTGGAAAGAAGGGAAAATATCACAATTGTTTGAGTCTTGATCTTATAAAAGGTTTCGACTAAATCCATCCCTATTACTTTTAATGTGAACCACATTCCTAAACACACACATCTATGTACCTACGATCCAATTCAAGTGTAAAAAGAGCTTATTTCATATTCTACTTTAACACATATATGTGATTAATTATCGTTAGAATTTATATGGTAGAAATACATATAAAGAGTAATCCTTAGAATTTATATGGTAGAAATACATATAAAGAGTAATCCTTAGTATAGATCTATTTTGAATTTAAGGAATAAAGGTAAGGTTTTTAGAAAATTTATCTTAGGAGGTAGAACTAAACCTTCTATAACCCACAAAAGAAACCATGGCCCGTGAGCATCACATGCAAACACAAGTTACTCCCATGTTTGAAACACCACCTCAAATTGTCATAAGGGATTGAAACCACTAATCAACCCATACTAAGTTCCATAAAAGGGATGACTATCATATTTAATGATTGGGTTTATCTCCAAGGCCAAAAGGAAAATCAAAGTTAGGAAACAGAATTAGAATAGAAATTGAGGTAAGACCATGACCTTTTACCCAGTATCAAAAAAAGGTGAGCAACCATATATATCATGAAGGAAGCTCAAGAAATATTATGATATAAGAAATATTAAATTAAAATCAAAGTTATGAAGTTAGGAAGGGGAATTAGAATATAAATTAAGGTAAGACCATGACCTTTTACCCAATATTGAAGAAAGGAAAAGTTAGGAAAGGGAATTAGAATAGAAATTAAGGTAAGACAATAATATTTTACCCAATATTTAAAAAAGTTGAGCAACCATACATATCATGAAGGAAATTCAAGAAATATTAAATGAAAATCAAAGTTAGGAAGTTAAGAAAGGGAATTAGAATAGAAATTTTAATGTAAGACCATGACCTTTTACCCAATAAAATGATTCGATTTATCTCCAAGGTCAAAAGGAAAATCAAAGTTAGGAAGGGAATTAGAATAGAAATTAAGGTAACACCATGACCTTTTACCCAATATTGAAAAAGGGTGAGCAAACATATATATCATAAAGGAAGTTTGAAGAAATATTATGATAAGAAATATTAAATTAAAATCAAAGTTAGGAAGTTAGGAAAGGAAATTAGAATAGAAATGAAGGTAAAACCATGAACTTTTACCCAATATTGAATGAAGGTGAGCAACCATATATATCATGAAGGAAGTTCAAGAAATATTATGATAAGAAATATTAAATGAAAATAAAAGTTTGTAAGTTAGGAAAGGGAATTAGAATAGAAATTAAGGTAAGACCATGACCTTTAAACCAATATTGAATGAAGGTGAGCAACCATGGATATCATGAAGGAAGTTAAGAAAATATTATAATAAGAAATATTAAATGAAAATCAAAATTAGAAAAGGGAATTAGAATAGAAATTAAGGTAAGACCATGACCTTTTACCTAAGAAATATTAAATGAAAATCAAAGTTAGGAAAGGGAATTAGAATAGAAATTAAGGTAAGACCATGACTTTTTACCCAATATTGTATCAAATCACTTTTGGTTTCAATGGTTTGTTTATTGGCTAATGTGTTTTTATAAAATCACTTTTGGTTTTGAAGTATATTCTCGAATCTTCTGTAACCACTTATTAGGCCTATAAATATGTAATTAGAGCATAATGAATATGAGAAGTTGATCAGTCTTTATCTAGTTATTCTATACAGTCGAATGTTTCTCTCTATCACCTGAGGTTATCAGGTTGTTCATTACCTCTAAAGAATGTAAATCTAATGTTGAATCTTTTAGCCAGGAAGAGTTGTTGATTCTACAAAAAATAATAGAAGATATGACTACGCATTTCGATGAAAAAAGTGTTTTTAGAAGTGTTCCTGGCTTGGTTAAACTTTTAATTGGTCCTGAGCTGAATCAAGATAATGGGTTTTTAGTGGAAATGGATACATAATAGTCAATAATTAAATTAATTACTTATTTATTTTGGACTTTTCATGAAAAAAATAAAGATTTTTTTTTAAGATTAAAAAAAAACAAGAAAAAAAGTCTATCATTATAACTTATACTAAATAACTGAAATTTACAACTTTCAAGTTTCGAGTTTTGAGTTTCTAAAATAACTGAAATTTAAAAGTTTCAAGTTTCGATTTTCTAATATATAGATTCTATAATCTATTTGGTAAATTGGGCACATGACCTTGACTGCATACTACAAGTCTCTAACACATATTGTAACCTAATAACTCTAACCACTTGTTGCATACCAAACTGAAAACTTAAATTTTTTGCAAAATTTGGCAATGATTTATATACAGTGATCTTGGATTATGATATCAGTTATATTTGAAGCGATATTCCAATGATGCGATTTTGACATTGATCTAACATGCAATTTAAGTGATAAAATAACCTATAAAAATTATATATAAATACATCAGTACTATGGAAAATAGTAATGTATGAAAGTATGCCAGTGATACTCGTAGTATGACTGATTTATATACAATGATCTTGGATTCTGATATCACTTATATTCTGAGTGATATTCCAGTGATGCGATTTTGACAATGATCTAAGGTACAAGTTAAGGGATAAAATAACTTATAATAGTGATATATAAATACATCAGTATTATGGACAATAGTAATGTATTATAGTATGCCAGTGATACTGATAGTATGACTAGTTTATATACACTCATCTTGGATTCTGATATCACTTATATTCTGAGCGATATTCCAGTGATCTGCGAGTTTGACAGTGATCTAAGGTGTAATTTAAGTGATAAAATAACTTATAACAATGATATATAAATACATTAGTACTATGGACAATAGTAATGTATGAAATTATGCCAGTGATACTCGTAGTATGACTAATTTATATACAATGATCTTGGATTCTGATATCACTTATATTCTGAGCGACATTCCAGTGATCTACGAGTTTGACATTGATCTAAGGTGAAGGTTAAGTGATAAAATAACTTATAATAAATATATATGAATACAATAGTAATGTATGACAGTATGCTAATGATACTCGTAGTATGACAATGATGATGTGTACCTATGAGTATGTTATGTGGATGTCATGACAATAGCTCTTTATTGACAGTAATATGGCAGACTTGACAATCATATACATTAATGATTGTGGATTTATTTTTATAACAGTAGATATATTATAGATATATTATAACAGTGGATTTGTTGATGTATAGCTTAAATGATATATATGGCAGTGACCTAGACAATGATCGATGGATTGACCTGACATTTATGTTTATGACAATATGGCCATGATGTATGACTTCATGAAAGTTATGATTTATGAACACTCCATAAAACTATAACTATCAACAATAGAAGGATATGAGCTGCTTACCTAGTGGTTCTCTTAACGTCGCTGCAGATGATTAGCAATAGAACAGCAGCAGCGCCAGAGAAATTCGACAAACTATAAGCAACACATCAAAAAACCATAAATTATATCAGAAAATATAATCTACGATAACGATCAAAACAGAAAACCATAACGATCAACAACATAAAGAGCTTCTTACCTGGTGGTTTTCTTAACGTTGCCGTAGATCATCAGCGACAGAGTGGAAGCAGCACCAGAGTAGTAGTAGCACCGCAGCAATTCAACGAACTATCAACAATAGAGAAGAAGAAACAAAGACACACGAAGAAACATAACAGAAGAAACAAAGAAGCGCGAACCAACAGAGCATAAGAAGCAAAGACACGCGAAAAAAAGAAAAATCGTGGGTGATATATTTATAAGTAGTAGTTTGACAGAACTATTTTAGAAGTTCGGCTGAACTATTGTTTCTAGTTTTCCCATTTCTGTCAAAAATTATGTTTTCCCATGCCATCAGTGTGTTGTCAATCTAAACGGCAGAATGATTTTGGCTGAAATTTCTCATAAAGTTCAATCAAACTATCTAGTGGTTTGGCCGAACTTTCTCAAAAGTTCGGCCAAACTATTACTCAAAAATATTTGTCCCCCCCCCCCTCCCCTGATTCTCACAAAAGTGTAACCCGACTTCACATTTTCACCCATCATTGTCTCAGGATTTTTGCTAGAAGATGCAACATTGTTACAATTGGAGGGGTGGAGTGACTATCCATCTTCATCTACCAAATGCACCTTGCAGTATGACACTCCTGATAAGAGCTTCTGACGTTTTGGAGATGTTTGAATATTTTGTGAAGAGGAACTCGATTATGAATCTTCATGAACTTGAAAATTTGTATACATTATAAATCCTATTAAGTTGATTCACATGGATTAAAAACATAAATTCAATTAGATAATGAAAATATAAATAAAATATGAACTAAATATTACGTCTCAAGATGGATAGGGAGAACTCTGTGATGGACTTTGAGAAATATTATGGAATGAGATGGATTTCGAAGAATTTTCCATTCGATATAATTATTATATTTTCTCCCCGCCTTTGAGCAAAATCAACAATAAATTTTGGTGTACACACCTAAAAGTAATTTCGGTGCCTTAAAAATGGACTTATTGCTATCAATGGTAATGTACATATAACCGCACCGGTGTGTTTTATTTACTATGCACCAATGCATTTTTATTAATTGACACACCGGACCCGAATAACCGCAAATAAAAAAAGCAAAACTATATTTCTTTAAAGTGAAAAAAAAATAGTAAATTGAAAAATCGGCTGCAAAATATTTTCAAAAATCTAATTTCATAAAACAAGTTTTTAAATAATAAACACTTTTCATTATTTCATTACTTTTGTAAAAAATTTCAGGGAGAGATTTGCACGAGACATACCTGGTGCAGGAGAGCGCAAGAGTACTGTGGAGCAGTGAAATACTTTCAAGTAGAACTATTCAGACAATCAGAATTACAAAACTGTAGTGATTCAAACCCAGTAGCATAGAATTTTAAACCATGTTGTGATTAAATGTTATTGTATTTTTTTACATTTTAGGCAGTATTTTTTACGCAGTAAATGAAAAATTTAAATTTATTGTTAATTTTCAGAAGAAAAAAACAAAACAAAATAAAAAACAAAAAAAATCTATTTTAACCTAAACCCTTGATTGTTTTTATTTATGTCATTGCTTTTTCCCGTTTCTGTGATTTTAGAATTAGGGCTTTTCATTTTAGATTTATAGGGTTTGTAAATTGCTATATATATATAGGCCTATGACATCTAACCCATGGGAAAAATTGCATATTTGGATTCCAATCCATGCACCGGTGCATTGTTTTGTCAAAGGGCACCGCACACGTACTATTTCATAAAAAAAAATAAAAACATATATATTTTTTAATTTGTGCCTCATATGTAAAATAGGGTATTGATGCACTATTTCATTATAGTAGAATGCACATGTACCATTTAACAAAAACATTTTTTTATTTTATGTCTCTGTTAATAGGTGCACCATTTAAAATATAATGCATCAGGTCTCCTTGTTGACACAAAGTACCGTATGTTGGTCACATATTTGCACGGTGCATTTATAAGAATATGTTGCAGCGCCTCCTCCACGACATCATATGCTACAAAAACTAATAATAGAGGATTTTTATCAATTTCTCTTTGTTAATCGGTTCTCTAGTTAATATAACGCACCAGTGCTCCTTGTTGATGTAGAGCATGGTATAGTGTTTCTACTGTTTTGGTGGTGTGTTTATAAGAACAATTTTCACCGATGTTGGTGCCTACCTAATTAAAGGGGCACTGCTTTCTTGATATTTTTTTTTACCTAAAAATTTTATGATTTATTTATGAAATATATTAATGAATGGTATGGTACATGTTTCATATTGATAAATAAATGGCTGACAAGATATCAAGTAACAAAAATACTGATAGCACATTAAGAAAAGCAAAAAAGGAAAGTTCTTTGTAAATTATTTACAAAAATTATTATTTTTGAACTATATGTAAGTTTAACTAATATGTATTGTTTAGTGCGCATTATGTAGAGCCACCAAATGATGAAGATAAATAAGATTATTTCTGATCTAGGATCAGAAGAGGGTAAAATCATGATGGAAAAATTGCAAAAGAATGAATCGGGGGAATGAAAAAATACCATCGATCCAATATGAGTTTCTTTTTTTTTAATTTTCATTAATAATATACTTAAAGTTATTAGATAACATGTTTCAAACACTTTATTAATTCACATATGTTTAATGGTGTAGAGGGACAAACAACTCAGAAAAGGAATGTTGTTCTAAGAAGAGAAAAGAGATAGAACATGTAAATCAAAATGAATTTCTCCATAGCTCATCTCGAGTGGTGTTGGAGGTTAATGAAAGGGAGAAATTTTTTTACAAAACTTTGAGCGGTCTAGTGGAATGAATATATAGACATTCTTTCCACTTATAATAAAAAAAGCAATCCAATTATTCAAAGAACCAAATTTTATCTAAACTATAGAAAGAGTTTCCATAGAATTAGTCAATGAGACACGTCAGACTATTAATAGCAGAAACGTACAACAATAAAAAAGAAGGAATGAAGAAGTAATATTCCTTTAAAAAGATTTCTAGAATTATATATATATATATATATATATATATATATATATATGTAACATGACAATAAACTATTTAATTTTTATATTCATATATAAAAAGTAAATATAACACAAGTGATATTTATAAATTATTGCTTTCTAGTAATATATATATATATATATTACTAGAAAGCAATAATTTATAAATATCACTTGTGTTATATTTACTTTTTATATATGAATATAAAAATTAAATAGTTTATTGTCATGTTACATTTTCAGGAATATTATGAAAATCTCGAAGGATTAACGAGTTCATATCAGAAATATGCTAGTAGGAATGTCCAAAAAGGTGTACAAGGAGACAACAATGTGCTTCAAATGTAATATGTAATCATTGAATGTTTCGTTTAGGTACAATAAATAAACAATTTGGCATTATATATTAATTTTCAAGTATTTTCTTGCATAAAAGAAAAGAAAATGGAACCCATTCAGTACATAAAAAAGAACGAAAAAGAAGAAAAAGGTTGATATCTAAGTTTGTGAGTGATTGTTCCTTATAACAACTTAACTAGATTTCATTTTTGTATATTTTAAGTTGTTTTACAACAATCATCATTAAATGTCTTCAAATAGGTGCTAACATACAAAGAAGAACCATCAAACGAATTGATTGACATTGGGTTAAATATGGGATTGTGAGTATATTTGGCATATTAGAAGTTAATTGTGTAGTTTGTAAGCATCTATGGATCTTATTTTACTGAGCTCCGTTTATAATTAATAGAACAAAAAAATATTTTATGTTAAATATATGATTTGTTATGGGGTATAAAACTTGAAGGAAACAAATTATTGAACTGTGCCAAGAAATGAAATGTTGAAATATGGCATGAGATTTTTTTTTGAAATAATGTTTATAGTTCATGAGTCAATTGTTGCTATGGTACATCATTTCTTTTCGCTTTACATTGATGTATATTATTTAATATTGCAATTTTCATTAAATTGATATTTTTTGACTTTTCAGACGGAGAAGATGGCGTCGGTAGGGTTCTCGCGGATCTGATTTTTGCTAGCTCATAACACAGGGGAGGTTGCGGTGGCACGCGAAGGGAAGTAGAAGGACATGCCTTCATACGCTCAAATTCTCTTTCCTCCATACCATCACCAACTTTGATGCTGTCGGAAATCCCTCGAATGGATTGATGAGATCGTTTTTTATTGGAAAAGAATGAAACAACCTTTGTCTTCTGTAGAGCGAGACTTTATTTTGGTAGGAAATTTGTGGGCTTTGGAACACTTGCTACTTCTTGGGATCGAAGATCAATTTGCGGGGAAGAAAAAAAAACCTTGTGGAAATTCTCGTAGTTGTGTGCCTCTGGCCCATCGAAAAGGCATTGGCAGAATCAAATTGGTGGAACAAGGCTCCCTACCCTTGGCACATGATTTCTCAGCCATCCACAGGATGGCTATGCTGTTTTTCTATGTTGGGTGAGGACGAGGTTGGCTAGCCCATGTGCGCAGATATGGGTTGGAGTTTTCAACCCCATTCTACTCTGAATATGCCTACAACACCCTAGGGCAGGAGTGGGCTTGGGCCCCTTGTTTTCCCTTTGGAGGACACTCTACTCTGCATCAAGTTCCAAGTTCAAGACTCCATACATTTTCAAAGAAGTACTCACCTCTGTATTAAAAAACGAAACATCAAGAAGGTACTTTAACATATGCAGATCTCCAGCAACAGGTAACCCCCTGTAGTTTCTGTATTTTTATCAAGCCCCCTGTGGGAAAATATCTTTTAGTTTGGGTATTGGAAGACAACACTATTTTTGAGAAAAAAAAATGGGGTTTGATGGGTGACTTTGTTTTGCTTCAATATCTGGTTAGTGGCGGTCGGTCTCTTTAGGACTGCTGGTCTCTGAAGGACCACACTATTGGTGCATAAATGTCTATCTCCCTTAACCTTCATCTAAGAGGGGGCGTTGTGGACCTAGGCACCTATAGATCTGCACTAGTGGAGGAAGGGAAAAAACCCACAAACTAGAAAAAAATAAACTGAGGCTCATTCAACAAAAACATTCTACAGGGGAAAAAAATCCACAGTAATACCTCCAGAACAAGGACCAATTGACTTTCAATTGTCATATAGTGTTTGACCATTATTTGAAGGGAATTCCTAGTGTGATGGTGAAGAAATCAACGATTGGTTCCTTATGCAATTTTTTAATTGTGCAATGGGTTGGATTTGTGAAAGATAAAATAATAAATAACATTAGGATGAGTACTAATGACTAGCGAGCCAGTATGTAACCACCCTCCTCCCACATTTACCTAAGCTAACCAGTCCACCAGGCTAAACATGTGACGAGAGGTTACTATGATGTGATTAAACTTCCCATGCACATTTAATGAAGTGGAACCAAAAAAAAAAAAAAAAAAACATTTTGACCTTCCTTTGGCGATATAGACCCTTCACGAGGAAAACAACCGTTCTAGGTGCTTAACACCTAAGAAAATTTGTCATATTATTGATTTAGACCCTCAACCGCTCCCATGACAAGCCATACATCTGACTAAGGCCTTCCAGTCACTCCCACAACAAGGCATGCATTCAACTGTGAACTTTTTCACGAAGTTCTAAGCCAGCGACCGTAGATTCTCGGCCAATTTTTCAGGGATAGGTCTTAGGACTTTACCTAGAACTTCATGAAACTTTCAGATATGATAGAAAACCATGAAATAAAGCTACTATTATAGACTTTATATAAAATAATTAACGAGACCCCTATGAAAAGGGGAATTTTTTTTACAGAACTACGACAAATCTAGTGGAATGAACGTATAAAAATACTTTCCACTTATAATACAAAAATCAATCCAATGATTTTAAAAACCAAAATATATGTAAACCATAAGAAAAATTTCCATAGAAATGGTTAATGAGACATGTCAAACTTGCAATAGAAAAAAAATACAACAACAAAAAGGAATCATGAAAAAGGTAATATTCCTAATTGTATAAAATGATTTTCTAAAATTATATGTATATATTACTATAAACCATTAATTTATTGATATCTATTTTCTTATATTTACTTTAAATAAATCATTTTAAAAATAGTTTATTATGTTTTTTAGGAAGATTATGAAAATCCAAAATGATCAATGCATTGATTTGTGAAATATGCAAGTACAAATGTCAAAAATTTTGGAAGGAGATGGTAAGAAAAATAGACATAATTGCACCGTAGGAGGAGCGATCTCAACAACAACGTGCTTCAAATGTATGTAATCATGACTAACTTTATCCATATAAAAAATTAATTTACCATTGAATATTGAGTTTCAAGTATTTTCTTGGAGAAAAGGAAACAAGATGGAACTCATTCGACAAATAAATCATGATGACAAGAAAGAAAAGGGTTTATTTAAAATTTTGCGAGTAATTGTTAATATTTCCTTATTAAAACCAAAGGTTTCATTTTTGTATATTTTAATTTGTTTTACAGAAACCTTCCTTGAATGTCTTCAAATAGGTGCTAACATACAAAGAAGAACAATTGGAAGAATTTATTGAAATCGAGTTAAATAAGAGTTGTGAGTATAACGTTTCCATATAAAAAATTAACTGTGTAATTTGAAGTTAACTATGTTGTATTACTTCTCTGCATTTATCATTAATAGAAAAAAAATCCCTCATATTAAATCTATGATCTATATTGAGGTTTAAAACATGCAAGAAACAAAGTATGGAACTATGCCAACAGAAAAATTATTGCCAGAAGGCATGAGACATGGTTTTGAAACCATTTTTTATGAGTCACTTCTTGTTGTGGTACATTTATATTCGATTTAAATTGATGTATATTATTTATTTCAATTTTCATTATTCCCAGAAATGTGGATAAACTCATTACACTTTATTTTATGCTTGCACATGGAAGCGCAAGATCAAAAATATGAAAAAAACTGATGCAATAAAAAAACATTCCTCCAAATAGCCCAAGTCATGGAAGTAGCTCGAGCAGTGGCAATAGTTTAAAATAAGAATTATGATAGATTTGGATATTAATGCAACCTGATATATTTTTTGATATAATTGTCTCTAAAAATAAAACATTTTGTTTGATTTAATGGACATACTGTCACAATTGAAAGACAAGGGGTTACCAATAAAAATTTCATTTTGTATGACAAAGAGTCTCTTATTGATATATACTAAAATACATTTTAATTTATTCTATTGTGTTATTCAATGCTGCTATGAAATGTTACACCACTGATTAAGTATATGGATGATAAAATATTATAATGAAGATATGTGAAATTTTATAATAAAAGAAGTTAATCCAAACATCATTTACAAATACACTAATAAAATTTCAATTTATAAACATACTATTATAACATATATGTATATTTTTCGATGAATAGTTCGTATTTAAAAAATTACAATAGTTGCACCGTGAGAGGTTGATCTTTCCAAAAAAGAGAAAATACCATTAAAAACATCGGTGTGTCTATAACATAAAATAATAACAATTGTGCATTGTGTTATATAAAAGCACCATGAGGGCATATATTTTCATGTTTACTTCCTTTTAAGAAAAAAAGAGCACCTATGTTTATCACTTGAAGCACTAGGCCTCTTTGAGATCAATGCCTCGATGTGTTGTAATTCTTAACACACAAGTTCTTTCATATAAATCACTTGGTCCTACAAAATATTATTTACAACTTGATGCTTTATGAAGACTAATAATACTAACCCTTTTGTATAACTAACGCATGGGGAATTTTGTACTAATGAAACACATCATCTCTGTAAGTTTAAAAAAAGCACTAGCACAACAATTATTTTTTTGTGCCCCGGTGTGGTTCCTTAGGAAAATTCCCCAAGGCTTTTTTATCTTGTTGCACCAATATGGTATATATTACGCACTGGTGTTATTTGCATTCAGTGCCTTTGTTCTTGTATGTCGCCTAAACCTTTTATGTATGTAGTGCACTGGTGGTACTTTTTTGATTAAGCGTAGTAATATATATATATATATATATATATATATATATATATATATATATATATATATATATATATATATATATATATATATATATATATATATATATATATATATACTAGAACCTTCATTCATCTAGATATTTTTAGTTGGAATGAAGTTCTATTAAAACCTCCTCTATTCCAAATGGATTTTTTAGAAGATTGTTTTTGACAATTTTTGTCAATTTTATAACACTAGAAACCTTTTTTATAACCTTCGCTTGAAGATATTTTCATTGTAGTGCAAGCCATGAGAATGTTCTTGCACTCACAAGACCTACACTTTCATCCATTGCGCCATGTGTCTGAGGTGCAGTCAACTGGTCCATATCGTCTTGGTGTCTCATCATTGAGGGTTACTCATCTCCATATACTCTAACGTCAATATTAAAATTCTAAGTTATGAGGTCTAAGACCCAAATTGGAGCCCACAAACCCACATCATATCGGGGTCTCAACATTGGAGGTTCCTTAACTCCTCACACTTAAACACTTTGGGACCAATGGATAAGGAACAATATTGGCCCATTGGCATCGGGTCCCTCTGTAGGATGGCTCTTACAACTCTACCAATGGTCCAATGGCTCAATGGAATTTTTACCCTAATGGTGGTTTCAAACTTGGGGAAGAGGGGGCCCTCAATTAATCTATGTCATCAATAATATATGTGTGGTTTGGCGCTAATCCAAACTATGATCCCCCCTCCTCATCAAGCATTGACTATGAGTGGGGGATCTAAATCAATCTTTACCATCAATATGTATGCCACTCTCCATTTAGTTCCTTTAAAATTCTCAGTGGTATGAAAATCTACGAGCCCTGTAGGGTCGACCCAAACCAATGTCACCAAGCCATGTCACCATGCTAGATCATGAAGCCATGTCACTCAGCCACATCACCATGTCACATAACTAAGCCATGTCACCAAGCCATGTCATCCCATGTCACATCACACTTTGTTGCATCATCTTCGAATTGGATTCTCAATTTTCCCTTTCTTCCAACCTCAAGTACAAAATGTTGAGATTTGAGGTACATCGTGCAAGAGTAGGGTTCCAATATTCATGGTTTCACCCCATATTTTTGAACTCTCGGGTAGCCTAGTGAAGGGCTCCACTACGACACAGTTTTGCAAGTCAAGGGTTAAACCTTCGACTTAAACCCTTTTAAAATCATGAAGAAATCATATTTTTTTGAACTGTTGAACTATATAACTCACTAACACACCCCTTGCTGCATTAGGCCTTCATGCTAACACTTCCCACAACACGACAGGTTGATGTTAGTTACATAATGCAAGTAATAGGCAAGGCTGATGACGTGCATGCAAATTGTTGCAAGTTTGATCTTGGTAACATGGCTCTCCGTTGAGCTCACCAGTGTTATAACGCACTAAGCATAATTTCCAGATGCATTATAGCTTAAATAACTGAGAAATTTATTTTCTCTTCTCACACACAGATGATTGTTGATCCGTCTTTCCCTGGTTCTTTGTAAGTTCACTCTGATACCAATTTGTTGGAAAGGTAGAAGAGTAAAGACACAAATAATTCACAAAAAATAGCATACACAAGCTACGACCCTTCTATTAATCACATGAACTTCAATCACACACTGAATTCAATGAACCCGACAAAGGATATTTATCCTGACTCGCTTGACATGCATACACTTACATAATTCGACTTGACCACCACTCACTTAACTGACTCTGTAACTCTTGCCACTTAACACAACTTAATATAGTGGGAGAGTCCTATGGATATTAAAAAGTTTACCTTTAATCTCAATGAAATGTAATTTATTTTCTTATGAATATAGTTAGGACTTACTAGCTTAATGAATTTAGTACCTCTCTCAAATTAAAATATGCAATATAAATATAAATAATTTTTTTATAAAAATGATTTGTACTTTTATTAATAAAAATAATAACTATAATACATGAAAATTTGAAATGGAATGTATTTATTATCTTAATTATGAAATTGAATATATTTATTATTTTAATCAAATAAATATTATGTTTTATTATTATTATTTAAAATTTAAAATATATTTCATTATGTTGTTGTTTATATGAGTCATAATTTTGTTTGGAAAGTTTTTTATTTATTTATTTAATTTAGTTAATTATTTCAAAAAAATTAACCATAGAAGTGTTTGAATAATATTTTGAATAATGAAAATAGATTTAACATATTTATGAGACACTCAAAATCTTGAAACTAATTTCCCAAAAACATTACCAAATTTTATCAAAATCTTACTAAAATTTTCACTATTTCAAAATTATATAATAAGTTAAAATACTACTTTTATTTTATATATATATATATATATATATATATATATATATATATATATATATACACACACACACACACACACACGAGACATTACATTTTATGGTTACATCACAACGTCTGCCCGATCCAAAACTGAAAGAATGAGCTGGATGCAATTACAAATAAGAAAACACGCTCGTTAATCACAACTTCATTTACATCATACTTTCTGAACCCTACGCTTAAAAGACGAAAAAAAACCAAAACACTTATCATAATGTTTTTCTTAACTACAAAACAAACACATCCGCACACCCCTGTAATTAAGGAAACACAGCACATATACCTAACTGGAACAGGTTTGGAAATCACTTAAGCATCCTAAGAAATGCATTAATATAAAAATATAAATTGTGTATTGGAGTAAGAAAATGTGGAGGTCCACATCCAAATAATCTATGATGACGGATTCGTTAATATGGCTATATGCTGGGTGGCATCCTTTTTCGAACCTGATTGCTACTACCATCTAGTCGATCAGATACATATCATGATTACCAGTTTGATTTCCATGTAAAAACCCACAGCAAAGGGGTTGAGCCCCATTTCACTACTAGTCGATCATCACCCACCATTTCTACTTGATAAGATTTGGTACCCCATTGGGCATCATACAATATATTGGCCAACATTAATGGTGCCCATTGTATCCGATAATATGGATTCCAACATTCTTGTCGGTGGTCGCTACTGGTTGGAGAATGCATTGGATAACACTGAAACGAGGTATTTGTATGTAAGGATAAAGCTAAATTTATTTTAGAATTTTACTTTTCTTCATTTGAAATTTTAGAAAGCCATGGAGATTCGAATCTCCAGCGTGTCTGCTCCATGGCTCTACTTTCTAGATAAGAAGTCATAGATGAAAACGGTGTTGGGTGCCTCTTTTAAGTAAAGGTTGGGGGATTTCATCAGCCCATCAAAACCAGATTTGATGGACACAAAGGAATCCTATTTGTTGGAAAATTAGTCACAACCACAATGAATGTTCTGCAAAGAAGGAAGGACAAGTTCTGAGTAGATTACATAACTCATTATGCACAAAAGATTAAATAATTAAAAGTCAAATAGAATTTAATGCATGGTTAATGAAAGAAAGAGTATGGGCAAACATTTAATCCTCATGTTGTTTACTTCACACAACTTTTGTAATATTCAGAAAATGATCACTGCCCATACTTTGTATTAAATTATGTTTGTCACTACTCTTAAATATATATGTTTTTATTTTACATCTAAGTGCAAGTGTTGTGTAATGTGGAGGATGTAAGTCTCCAAAGACAAGGGGAGAAAATCATGGAGAAAATTTTGGTGGGTGCATAAAAACACAAGTTACAGGTTTTACTATGTGTTACTCTACAACCCCTGGTGAATGTGAGTCTCACTAAGGACAGAACATTGGTTTTGTGATTTGGTTGCGAAATTTTCAGGTATCTTTTTTAACACAAAACTCTGTTTTACACTGTTTCACCATGAGTAAAATCAGTTGATTATATTTTCTCCTCTTCTGTTTCACCACGAGTAGAATTAGTTGATTATATTTTCTCCTCTATAGTTGTGATTTCTGCAACTGTATGGTCTAGATTAAGTGAGTTGTGCCACTATGTGTAAACATTCGTAACTGTGTTGTCTTGATTAAAGTCATTTTCCGAAACTCTGTGTGAACTCCTTGTGTTGAGGAAAAGCATTTCCATGTACCTTTAAAATTTTAACATGGTATCAGAGCGGGTTTTAAAAAAAATCAGTAAAAATTAGTGTTTTTACCGAGGAGTTAAAAGTTGTTTTGAGGAGCGTATTTTCCAACATTGAGAAAACTTTTGGTGCAGTGGGAGAAATTTTACAAAGTAAGAAAGTGTGTTTATGCAGTGAAAATGTAGCAACAAGCACAAGCTTGACTAATCAACAAATATGACAATTTAATGGAAAAAATTATGACTATTTGGCTATAACAATGAAGGATTTGTTTTCCTCACAAGACATTTGGGAATTGGTGGAGAATGGATTCCAAGAACTAGCAGATGAAACAACATACAATGCTTTGACACGAGAAGAAAGAGATTTGTTGACAGGTAACGGGAATCACTCCAAAGCCCTCTTCTACTTCTTTCAAGTAGTTCATGAAAGTATATTCCCAAGGGTTGCATCAACGATGAAGTCCAAGCAAGCATGGAATACCCTCGAGACAGCCTATCAATGCATGGCAAAGGTGAAGACAACAAAACTACAAATGTTGAGAAGAGATTTTGAAACAATTTGTATGAAAGAGTATGAGAATGTAGACTCATTCTGTACACATGTACTTAGGTTGGTTACCCAAATCAGGTCTCATGGTGAGACACTTGATGAAAGAAGAATAGTTCAGAAAATTTTGAGAAGTCTTCCAGCAAGGTTTGATGCCATTGTTGTGGCCATAGAAGAGAGAAATTATCTCTCACAATTTTTAGTGAATGATCTTCATGCATCACTCATTTCGCATGAGCACAGCCTGAGTAGAGGAACAAACTCATCATTGGAGCATGCCTTCAAGACACAAGTTTTCTTTGGTCAAGGTTGAGGTCGAGGAAGATCAAATTACAGAGAAAGAGGAAGAAGCCCACACAAAGGTAGACGAAGCAGCCCTTCAAGCTCAAGTGGAAGGGACAACAATCAAAATCCGAGTCAAGGCCCGAGACAAAATCAAGCACAATGTCGGAGGTATGATAAATCTCAAGTTCAATTTAATTATTGTAAGAAGTATGGTCACTATGCAAATGCATGTAGAAAGATGCAATATGACATAAGTAACAATCCAAGTGAAAATTTCATAAAGGAAAATCAGAACCATGATAGCATGTTTTTAGCTTGTAACGTAGCACAAGAAAAACAAGGGGATGTATCACTCTTAGAATTAGGGTCTAGTAACCACAGGACTTGAAACATAGAAATGTTTTCCAATCTGGATGAAAGTGTGAAATCTGAAGTGACATTAGGGACCGATGGCAAAGTCTTTGTCTTGGGAAAAGGAAAAGTTGAAATTCTTACCAAGAAGGGAGAGAAGAAGTTCAAGTCAGATGTTTACTTTGGCCCTAGTTTGAAACATAACCTCATAAGAAATAGACAGCTTGTGAAAAAGGGCTACAATGTATTTTTCAAGAATGATGTATGCACAATTTTGGATAAGCCTACAAGTAGACAACTGATTTCAAAATTTCATATGACAAACAATAGAATGTTTCCTCTCAGGCTAATATTAGACTTGAAGGAAGAAGGTGCTCCAACAGAAATATCAATGAATTAACAATTGCATGAAAGAAATGTAGCAGTTGTCACACAAGAAAACTTTCAAGAAGAAATTAAAGATGAAAATTGGTTATGGCATTTGATATTTCGTCATCTCAACTTTGGATGTTTGAATTTGATGCAAAGGAAAGGTATGGTGAAGGGATTAGCACTCATAGAAAAACTAGAGAGCCTATGCGAAGGATGCATCCTGGGCAAACAACACAGAAAATCATTTCCAATAGGAAAGTGTATAAGGGCAAAAGCACCTTTGGAAATTGTCCACTCACATTTATGTTAACCAATGGAAACACCATCATTTGGTGGAAGCCATTATATTTTGACATTCATAGATGACTACTGAAAGAAAACATGTGTCCACTTCTTATAACAGCAAATTGAAGTGTTTGACCGCTTCCGCCACCACAAAGCTCTTGTTCAGAAGCAAAGTGGACATTACATAAAAGTGTTGAGGACTGATAGAGGTGGCGAATACATCTCTAGTGACTTCCTACATTTTTGCAGGGAGCATGGAATACACAAGAAGTTTACAACAAGGTATACACCTTAGCAAAATGGTGTCGCGGAAAGAAAGAATAGGACCTGTTATTACCCTAGTAATTTCTAAATATTGTGGGCTCTTGGATTTTTTCAGTTTTAAGGAAAATAGGGGTAACCACAAACCTACTTTGGAAATTTAGGATCTAGCCTTCCTAAATGTCAGAGAGGGCTAGTTATGATAGTTCAATTTGGCTTTGGTTTTTAAATGTTTGGTGGAAAATAATATTACTTGAAGACAAATTAAAGAGGGATCTACTATTCTATTGGGCTATGGAGTCAAAGTCTAGCAAGAAGCACTAGAAGGCAATGCCAAGACGATGCTAATGTATTTAGGGCAAGGTAGATAACCCTCAGAGATATGGATAGATTTTTTTGATGAGATGGTTTGCTTTGGGATAAAGGGAAATGAAGGATCCTTTGATCCGAAAAAAGAGGAAGGAGGCAGAGGTCAAACATGACTAGGAGCAATTAAGAACTCCTAAATCCTGAAATCAGCAGAAAACATTTAAATGATTAAGTAATTAAGAGAGGGAGTTCTAACACTAGTCCTGAATTAATACTCCTAATTAATCATTAATATTTAACAAAATATATGAAATTAATGGAACTTATAAAGTAAACAATGACAAGATATATGTACTTTACTCTTCAAATTATCACATGAATCCTGAATTATGAAGTCCAATTGGCAATTTTCCACACTGCTACTTTAAAATCAACACATATGAGCCTCCAACGTACCGGCAAAAAGTCTATAATGTTATTAGCAATTTTATTCCATCCGAAACACTTCACAAACTGAAGTATTTATACAAATTCTAAACTACAATATCTTGAAAAAATATCAAGATTGTTTTACAAATATCTCCAACTGTTTTACATAAATAGAACTTAATTAAAGGATACTCAAAACTAATGCATTTGTTTGGCACTATTTTTTATGGATAGGTGATGACAAAGAGGAGAATTTGAATTTGATCAAACTCTTAGTTGATGATCATGCATCCAAGCACTAATTGTTTCCTTTCTTTGTGTATTCTGCTCTAGCAATTCTGCAAACTTGGGGTCTAATGATACCTTTGTATTTATCAATGAAAAATAGATATGTAAAACATGAAAGAGGTTATTGTGGAAGAATATGTTGGTGATCTAAACCTCTTTCTGTTTCCTAAAATTCCTCTCTAGATGTGTACAAAAGCCTCTGTAAAAAGATGTGCAAAACAGAGTTTTATAGAGTCTGAAAAATAGGCTGTAAAGATACACATGGATATCTCATTCTGTAATACCTGTACATAAAGTGAGATAGGTTTTTGTATATTGTTTGCTTAGTAACAAAAACCTCCTTCAGTTTTTTAAGATGAATTTATTATCTGTCACAAGATCATTTACAAAATAATGACTTAACATGAATTTTCTGTAAGGAGAGCTTTCAAATATTGTTTAGTATTTCCAGATCCATAACGGCGGTTAGAAAAGTGAGTGAGGTTTTTGTACCCGGACAGCATAAGAACATAAGCCTCTTTCCGTTTTGGAAAATTCATCTTGTATGGGTCACAATAGTTTCTACAAAACCATGACTTAAACAGGAAATTTCTGCAAAAATGTTCCTTCCTGCTCTATTTTCATCTTTTAAGATTTCTGTTCTTTTAACTGTTTTACTTTCACTTTGGATAAACTTCATTGTTTTTGGTGAAAGTATTTTCATCTCTGTTAACCATTACTGACTATATTTTTATTTTTACTATTTCACCTTAACTTCTCTGTAACTTTATTTTAACTTTCACTCTGATTGTTACCTGATACATTTTAACCACTGATACTCTTTGACCGTTATGTTTTCAGTTTCATTGTGAATTCTGATTTCAATTTTACCATTCACTGTGAAAATTTCGTCATTATGATCTCTATCTGACGTGATTTTATTTTATTTTTGTATACAAACTGTTTGTTTAATGAAGCTTTTGATTTAAAATCTGAGAATTTCGAGCAAACAATTTTGTCAACTAGTATTAAAAGTGTTGGCCCAATTTCTTTTCTAATAATAACCTGCAAAAATCAAACAATTTGTTAATGAAATAGAGGTCTACAAGGAGGTGATTGAAGGCTTTTGAAAGACCTGTGGAATGAGATCTATCTGTGGAGGTTTAACTCTATTTTTAGACATTCTGGCTTCTTCTGTAAGATTAAATGGTTTACAGAAATAATTTACATTAAACAGAGGGGTAACTGAGGAATTTAGGCTAAAGATGTCTTCTTTTGGGCTTTTTTCTCAATTAGGTTTATCTGAGCACTGATACTGGGATAAGATAGGAAATAGTGTTTCCTGAATAGTTTAAATTGTGAAAAGGAGATTTTTAATAGATCTTTAGGCTTTAAACTTCTTTTGTGTTGTAGAATTGATCCTTAGATGTCATAAGCGGATTATTGGCTTTAAAAGGCACACAGAGGAAATTAGGTTTCCTAGAAAAATTGGCTATGATTTGGCCTGTTTTTGGGCAATTTACAGAGTTAATTCTCCTATTTAACATATTGTCTTCTAACGGAAGGTTTTGAATTGACTGTGCATGATGGTAAAAAATACCTGAGATTGTAGGTATTTTGATGCTTTTAAAAGGGTTTCTGAAACTTCTAGTTATTCCTATGGATAGATCTAGATTGTTGATGCAGAGAATGGCTTTAATGATCTTCAAGTAAGGAAAATTGTGGTCGAATTCGGCTTTGGGACAAGAGATTGACAAATAGGGGCTTAGAGCTCTTTACACAGTCGGGCAGAGTTTTCTTACCAGTCGGGACTGCACAAATACATATGAATAATGATATATAAAAGGTTTTAAACTTTAATATGAATCAACATAGAATTCATTAAATGCAAGTCTAATCCAAGGCGGGACGTGGTTTGATTTTTCAAATGTGAAAAACCACTGGTGGGTTTCACGTCAGGATAGAATGGTAAGTTTTTTTTTTGCAAATCGAACGCAATCGAATAATATGGCACCACATTCCATTGGGTGGTTTCATAAACAACTCATTTCGCTCAATTTCGAGCTCAGTGCCATCCATCAGTTTTGGAGCGTGAAATAGATCATGTGCCATTGGATCTAAAAAGTGGGAGCGAATGGTTGGGATGTGATGGGAAGGTGTGGGGAAAAATTTATGGTGGGGCTCGGGTGGCTTTATGTGATGGCACATTATAAATATAACAAAACCTTTTTTAAAATAGACTTTATAACCAAGGTTTTAATATATGGAATGGTTTATATATAAGCGGATATAATGCAAAACGTTTTATTGGGCAATGTTATATATATAAACAAAGTTCATATATATGGTAAAAGAGTGTGTGAGGCAATTTTTAATAAGGTTTGGATATGGTAAAGCTTAGAATGATAATAAGATTTTTATAGTGGCGGGGATGAAAATTTTTAGGATAAATGATATAAAAGAGGTGATGTGGTAAAGCTATATTTTTCTGATAGCTTTATTTATATTTATATTTTTATTATATAGTTATAGAACATGGAGGTGTCCAATAACTATATGGGGTGAGATTATTTATATATAGTTAGTTTTAGACCAAAGGGGGTATTTTTTGGGTTTTAAATTTAACACGTGGATATTTAACTTTGTTCAAAAATCTTATAATAGTGGGTTTTTGGGGATAATTAGATAAAAGGGGTTATAATAATAGGATAAGGTTTCTTATAGGGAATTAATAGATAATTTATAAGTTAATATGAAAAAGGGACAATGAAAGAACCAAAATGTAATTACATAACTTAAGCAAAGTGATAATATAATAAGCAAAAAGCTTTAACCGTTTATAATTTGACCACTTTAACTTAGACTATAATACTTTTGGAGGGTTTTCATGTCTTCATGAATGAAGGAAATTAGTCAAAGGGGATTTTATTTTTAATCAAGTAAAAAGGTCTTTACTTATGAAATTTAAGTATAATGGATGCATCAACGGTAAAAGATGGAAAATAGGGATTATTGTAGGAATTGAAACATTTTTAACTAAACATTCACTAAGCCTTGGGTTCGGTCCCAACAGAAGTCAGAGAAATGCTCTAAGCCTCTTTGACTAAAAGTCTAGAATGCAAAATAACTATAGGGGAAAGGAAATCAGTAATAGTTTCCCGGTGAAAGATATATACAAAGATTTTCTCACTTCTTTCTACCTACCCAACTTTTAATCTAACATTTTTTCTCCCATTTTGCAGGTGCATTTTAGCTAGCAACCTTCAACATTTTATTCTTTTGAAAGCAATAAAAACTATCTAAATCTACCTTATATCATCCGAGGGATCAGATTAAATTGATGAGCTCCTCTTTATTCTCTACCTATCTACTAATTAGTTAGGATTAAACTGTATGACTAATTTTTATTCACTATTCTACAACAATAAAATTGAAACATGAAAAGTCAAGATTAAGCAGTTCAAATCATCATGGATTATGGCATTCATTGACACTCTGCCATAATCATCAGTAACAACGGAAAAAGTAGTGGCATTTGAATTTGCACACTTTCAAGTTTTATTTATTTTTTTCTTTTGGGGTATATTATTTTTTCTAAGTCCTTTGATCTTTCTTTTAGGACTTTACCCTCTTTTTAATTTTTTTATTTTTTATTTTTTAAAAAATATGGGAAAACAACTTGTAGAAATAAAAGTATGTACATATTTACAAGACTATCAAAAGTCAATTCCAAATTATGAATCCTATATTTATAGGACCCTAACAGGACCATCATGGAAACGGAAAGGAATATGTTGAAGAAAAATCATTTTCCAAATGATTATTGTGTTGCAGTTGTCGCTTTTGCAATGTATATTAGTAATAGGTTTCCAACCAAAATTTTAATGAATGTTGTTCCTGAAGAGGCATGGATTGGAAGAAAGAAATATGTCACTCACATGAGAGTGTTTGGGTGTCTGGCTTATGCACATGTCCCAGATGAGTTGAGGAAGAAGTTGGACAACAAAGAGGAGAAATGTATATTTTTTGGATACATTGATGAATCCAAGGCATATACGTTGTACAATCCATCAACCAAGAAGGTAATAATCATCAGAGATGTTCAGTTCATAGAAGAGGAAGCATGGGATAGAAGTTTAGAAAAGACAGTCAATGTGAAGACATGTATGTCACATGAAAACAAAGAGGAATTTACCACAACAATTAATTCCTCAACCGTGACTCCTACACCTACACAAGCTCAAAAAATTCGTCAACATATGACACCATCAACAAATAATAGGACGAAATTGCGCAACCAAGAAAGTTCTTTTCCAAGCACACCACAAAGATTCGTAACTCCATCTACTTCAAGTGCAACACCAATCCCATCCTGAGCAAGCATAAGAGGATACAAATTCAGAAATTTACGTGAAATATATTAGCAAGATGATGTTGATAGCAGTGCTGCTCTAAATTCTTTATTTGCATTATATTGTCATGTAGATGATCCAATCCACTTTGAGGATGTAGTTAAATAAGAGAAATGGGTTTTGGCAATGGATGAAAGTATAGTAGTGATAGAAAATAATGACACATGGGATGATCCAGATTTATGCAAGAATGCAACAAAATACACATGTAATCATAATTGAAAAGATGCAATGGAAATAACACTTCAATTCATTAATATCAAATAACTAAAATTTGCTTAAAGACAGAATGGAAATAAACTGGCTAGGGCACTGGTAGCTTATCTCTAAGAAGAGATGTGGCGGCTACAGGGCTCAGAACTGAGTTAAAATGAGGCTCTAGGGCCTATTTATTATTTAGAAACAATGGAAAACCCTAAACATCCAAAACCCTAAATCTAGGAGATGAAGCACCAAAACTATGGGAATGTAACTTTGGCATATGATCTCCGTTTGATGCAACCATACCTCATTAGAAAGATCTATCTGAGGAATAAAACTTCTGATGTGAGAAACATAGGTCCATGGACCTATGTTGCTAACATTTTCACCAAAAAACTTCGTTTAGGGCCTAAAAAAGGCTCCGAAAATTCAAGACCTGAAAAAATTGATAAAAATAGTAATTTGTGCCAAAAGTGTAAAATAGAAAGAGACAATTGTGGGGCCCCAAGTGCAATAGGTAGGTAGCCACCGATATCTACCTAGATCATTCCTCCTCCTTTAGGAAGCAATGGTCCACATTGTGCATATTTCCTCCATGAGATAAGGAAACTTTTGCTGAACTTGGTCCTTGGTGAACCACTTGCCTTGGTGCAAGAGTTGGCCAGCTTTTACAACCCGATACAGTTGGATCTTTTGTTGGCAATTTTTCTTGATTTACATGTCCATGATACAACTTGTGGTGGCCTATTCCATGCAGTCTGTATTTCACTCTTTTGGTGTGAGTTCCTCTGCAATGTCAGGCGTGTCTAGTAGAGGTGGGAAGTAGGGACGAAGGTGGTCTACATTGAATAATAGGTGCATACCAAAGAATGGTGGAATACTAAGCTTGAAGGCATTCTTCCCTACAGCCTTGGTGATGGTGTATAGGCCATATCAGAGCAGGCGAAGCTTGCAGTGGGGTCTAGTGAGGCACTCCTTCTGCAAATGTAGCCACACTTTGTCACCCACCTGGAAGTTGTTTGTACTTAGCATTGGCCCTGTCCAATATTTCATGAACCTATTGGTGGATGTGCTGAATGCACTCGAGGAAAGTGTTCGCTTTGTCAGCTTTAGACTGGACATGAGCTGAATCGACCTGAGTAGCTGCAAATGGCATGGCTATGTCAATGGGACATAGTGGCTGGAATCCCAAGCCCACCGGAATGGGCCTGTGGCCGGTTGAGCTGTGGAGAGTTGAGTTATAATTTTCTTGTACATAGGGGAGGCTCTCATCCCATGTGTGAGGTTGCTTTGAATTTTACATTGGCAAAATTTGTACAATCATTCTGATGACGACGTATGTCTGGCCATCAATTTGGGGATGGAAAGCTGTGGACTTGGTGAGATTGGTGTCCAACATTGACCAGAGGTTGGAGAAAAATGTGCTGAGGAACATGATGTCGTGATCTAATATGATAGACTGTGGGATCCCAAGAATAGAGGCCTTGCTTCTTGATGGTCAGTTTGGCAATGGCGCAAGCAGTGCGGGATCTAATGTACTTCGTGAAATCCTTTCGAAGGTTTGACCAATAGAAATAATTCTTTATTATTTACACTATTTTCTCAACCCCAAAATGCCCAACGACGTGACTATAGTATTCTTCCCATATCATCTTGGCATGATCTCTTGAAGGAACACAAAGGTGTCTGAGGTGACATAACAGTGCATCTTGGAGGTGAAAATTTGGAACTTGTGTACCCCTCAAGAGTGCCTCGTATGTGTGGCTGAATTCTAGATCACTCTTATAGAGAATTGGCCAATCAAAATTCTCGTGCCCACAAAAGTTTAGAATGGTGGTTATGGCCACGATCAGTGGTCGGCTGAGGTAGTCTGCAACATTATTGGTGCTACCCTTCTTGTACTTGATGTTCAAATGAAATTGTTGCAGATATGTGGACCACTTCTGATGGCAATTGTTCCACAACTTCCCTTCTATGTGTATGAACTCCAGGGGTTGGTGGTCTATGTGGATGATTGTTTCCTTCCCCAAAATGTAATGCTTCAATTGTCGACAAGACTGCACAATTGAATACATTTCTTTGTCATAAGTGGGATACTTGTGAACTTTTTCGAAAAATGTCTCACTGTGATATGCCATTGGATGCCCCTATTGAGTAAGAACTGCCCCAATAGCATAGTCAGAGACATTTTTTTAGATCTCAAATGGTTGTTGCAAGTATGGTAATGTGAGCACTGGGGCAGAATAGAGGCGATGTTTCAATTCTATGAACGCCTTCTGTTGAGAGTCCGACCAAAATAAATTTTCTTTTGCTCTTCCCTTGGTGACTTGACTCAAATGCTAAGTGATCTGAGAGAATCCCAACATGAAGCTTTGGTAGAAATTAGCAAGACCTAGAGAGTTGCAAAGCTCTGTTAGATTTATTGGGGCTGGCCAATCCCAAATGAATTAGATCTTCGCTGGATCCACATGCACCCCCCTTTCATCAATAATGTAGCCCAGATATTTAACCTGGGTCATGCCAAAAGTGCACTTCTCCACATTTGCACACAAATTGGGTTGCTATAGTGATTGGAGGACTTCTAGGATGTGGTAGAGGTTCTCTTCCCAAGTCTGGCTGAAGATCAAAATGTCATGCAAGTACACCACTACAAATGAGTTGGTGAATGGACGCAAGATTCCATCCATCAACCTCATGAAGGTTGCAGGACAATTTTTCAACCCGAAAGGCATGACGAGCCATTCAAAAAGGCCCTCCTTTGCTTTGAAGGAAGTCTTCCACACATCTGAGGGTTCGATTGGTACCTGATGATACCCAGACTTCAAGTCAATATTGTTGAAATATTTTTTCATATGCGTTGGTCCAAAAGGTCATCAATCCATGGGTTTGAGTACCTATTTTGGACAGTGATCTTGTTCAGTGCCCGATCTCAATACAAAGTCTCCAAGTCCCATCCTTCTTCCTTACCAACACTAATGAAATCCCGCAGGGCAATGAACTTGGACAAATGTGACCTTTATGCAGCAGCTCCTGAATGTGCCTCTTTATTTCATCATTCTCCATAACAGAGCGCCTATAGATCGGTCCATTGGGTAGTGGTGCACCTGGAGTCAGGTCAATGGGGTGCTTGACCTGACAGTGCAGAGGCACCCCTGTGGGTGAGGTTAAGATGTCCCCATACTCCTCCACAACCTTGTCGATTTATTGTTGTCATGGAGAGGAGCCATGTCTAGAGGTTGTGGCCACCGTCTTCTTCTTTCCCTGGGCACAGATCATTAGTAAAACAAATTTTTCTCATTTGGGAAATGATCTTACTACATTGTTTTATAGTAACCAAAGAGATAGTGGGAGGTGGTGGTACCTCTGGTATCTTGTACAACTTATTTCCCAAAGTGACAATAACAGTGTGAGGTCAGGACTCATACACAACATGTCTCTTTCACAAGTATGTTTGGCCTAAAAATACATCAGAAACATCAATAGGATCAATGTCACACATTTATGAAGGTCTTGATGCTATAGGGAAGGCGACACTGCTGGTTCACGTGGAGATCCCTTCCTTAGTGAAGCCACCCGATGTTGTATGGTTGTGGGTGCGCTATGGTAGGCAAGCCCAACTGCTTCACGACATCTACTGAAATGAGGTTCCTTTGGCTTCCATTGTCGATAATGAACTCTGGCGGGAAACCCTTTACCCACATATAAGAGTGGAAGAGATGCTCTACCTCCTCTATATCTTCCTGTTCATCCTTCTAGATCTTCACAGTGGCAATAGTGGTGTTGGGCTCTGCATCAATAATCTGCTTCCCTTTTCCATTCCCCTTGTCAAGCTCTGATTCAGAGTTCGAGCATGCATATGATTTGGAAGCCCTCATCTCAGCCACAAGCGACTACTTGGCCTAACACTCACTTGTGTTGTGAGTGGAGCTCTTATGCAACTCACACCAATTTCCCGTGTCATTTTTTGGCTTCGCAGTGTTGTTCTCTGCTTCTGTCTTTGGCAGGTTGTCTTGGGATGCTATGCCTTGAATTTTTCCTTTGTTATGTGGTTTGGAGGCACCTTTCCCTTGCTTTTGATTTGCAGATCCAAATTCTCGCTTCTTCTGTTTAAATTTTTGCTCAATCTTCGCAGCATAGCTATATGCCGTACCAAGCAAGGAGATGTCAAGGAACTTAATTTCATCCTGAATGTATCTGTGAAGACAACTATGATACTTTAGCGCCAAAATTTTCTCTGAATTTTTGATACCCAACTTTGTGCACAGGGTATGGAACAAATTAATTAGCTCATGCACATACTGATCCCTTTGTTTCCATAGCGTGGTCCATTATATTTACTTGTTCTCATAGCTTCCCACGAGATAGTATTGTTCCTTGCTGGAATCTTAGAAGGAATTCCAAGTGGGTACAACTGAGAACAAAGAGGGCTCTGTCTCTTCCTTTTTCTCACAGTAGGTTTCCCACCAGTCCTTAACATGGGGGGTAGCTTTGAGGAGTGCAAAAATAATCTTCCCCCAATCGGAAAAGTCATTAACTGAGAAATATCCTTCTAATAGATTCAACCATCTATCTATGACGTTTGCATCTATTTGACCCTCAAATATTGGAATGTCAAATTTTAATTGTACCTTAAAGGGACTCGCGCCTCCAAAGTGGTTTTTGGATGAAAATGCATCGCCGGTGGGTAGTCGTTGAAGCATCTGGGCATAGTTATCCATCATCATGTTCCTTTTTTTTTCGAGGGCCTCCTATAGGAATATTTTGATAGGATATCCTGCTCCCTCATATTTATTTTCATCCCCCATGGGCAGTCATCAGGGTTTGTGAGGCTAATCTCTCAAAGGTTCAACCAGATCGAGCCCTAACTCCTTATACCCCGACATCATTGGGGAAATGCAAAGAAATATTGAGAAAAAATGGACTATTCTGATACCACTGATATAGATTTATATAGGAATGAAACAAAATACACATGTAACCATAGATACAGAGGTGCAGTTGAAATAACACTTCATTTCATTAATATCAAAGAACTAAAATTTGCTTATAGACATAATGGAAATAAACTAGTTATGGCACTGGTAGCTTATCTCTGAGAAGATATGTGGTGGCAATAGGCCTTTTTATTATTTAGAAACAATGGAAAACCCTAAACATCTGAAACCCTAACCCTAGGAGATGAAGCGCCAAACCTATGGGCCTTGTATGGGTAAATTGGTGTTTCAACTTCCCGGGGACGTAACTTTAGCACACGATCTCCATTTTATGTGAACCATACCTCATTAGAAACATCTATCCGAGGAATAGCTCTAGAAGTTCAGGACCTGAAAAACTGCTAAAAATAGTAAGTTGTGCCGAAACTGAAAAACTGAAAGGGACAATGGTGGGGCCCTGAGTGGAATAAACGGGTGGCCACCAATATCCACCAGGATCATGGTAGTTATTGGACCTTCCGCAAGGTAAAGAAATCATTTGATTGAAGTGGTTCTATAAGATAAAGAGAAACATTGAAGGCAAGTTTGAAAGGCATAAATCAAGGCTAGTTGTCAAAGGTTACAAGCAACAACATGAAAGAGACTATGCGGAAACATTTTTGCGAGTCGCGAGGATGGATATAGTGCATATAGTGTTGTTGATTTCCACGCAACATAAATGGAAAGTGTATTAAATGGACGTGAAGTCAACTTTCTTCGATGGAGTGTTGAAAGAGCAGGTGTATCTTGCGCAACCTCCTCACTATGAGTTAGAATTACAAGAAGACACGGTGTGTAGGTTGTGGAGAAATCTTTATGGGATGAAGCAAGCACTACGTGCATGGTACATTAGGATAGACACTTATCTAATGGACAATTGTTTCGACAAATGCGTTGGTGAACCTACTCTCTACAGCAAATAAAATGACGGTAAGCTTGTTATTATCTTTTTGTATGTAGATGATTTGATTTTTATAGGCAGCGATGATTTTCTCATCGCTGATCTCAATCCAGTCATGAAAAGTGAATTTGAAATGACTAACTTAGGGTTGTTAAGATATATTTTGGGCATAGAAGTGAGGAGAACAAACAATTGTATTTTTATCTTTCAAGCAAAGTATGTTGCAGACATTTTAGAGTCGTTTAATATGCAGAACAACAAGCCATCACCAACTCCAACTATCATGGGGTTGAAGTTGAGCAAGGAAGACTATAGCATTAATTTCAATCCGACATTATACAAAAGCATGCTGGGTAGCCTAATGTATTTGACTGCAACTAGGCCTGATATAATGCATGCAATGAGTTTGGTGTCGAGGTTCATGGAGACACCCAAGGATACACATTGGCAAGCATCCAAAATAATTTTAAAGTATGTCAATGGGACAAAGGAGTATGGAATTTTGTACTCCACAATTGATGCTTTTTGGTTGGTTTGTTACACAGACAGTGATTGGGCAGGAAGTGTTGATGAAAGAAAGAGCACATAAGGATATGCTTTTCATTTGTGTTCGGGAGCCATTTCATGGGCTTCCAGGAAGCAGCCGATAGTGTCACTGTCAACAGCAGAAGCTGAATATGTCGCCACAACAATAACAATGTGTCAAGTAGTTTGGATGAGAAGGATGTTGAGGAATCTATTCCATGAAAAAGATAGAACAACAACTATTTCCTATGATAACAGTTTTGCAATTTCACTATAATTTTGTCTTTCAAAAGAGGATAAAGCACATTGATGCTAAATATCATTTCATAAGGGAATTAGTCAACAATGGTGAGATTGTATTGCAGCATTTCACGTCAAAGGAACAATTTGGATACATCTTCGCAAAGCCATTAGCACGTGAAAATTTTCTTTATCTTAGAGATTGTTTGGAAATGGTCAATGGAGGAAGTTGGGATTAAGGGGGAGTGTTGGAAAATTAATCATAACTAGCACATTGAATTTTCTGACAGCAGCCATACCTCAGTAAATGTTTTGTAGGTTGCCGATTGTGTTTGCAGAGGACATGTTCTAAGCAGAGTAACAACCCCTTCTGTGATAGATTAAATAATTAAAAGTAAAATAGAATTTAATGCATGGTTAATGAAAGAGTATGGGAAAGCATTTAATCGTCAATTGTTGTTTACTTCACACAACTTTTGTAATATTCAGAAAAAGATGTCCGCCCATACTTTGTATTAAATTATGTTTGTCAGGAATTAAATATCATAGATATATATGTTTTGATTTTACATGTAAGTGCAAGTGTTGTGTAATGTGGTGGATGTAAGTCTGGAAATAAAAGGGGATAAAATCATGGAGAAATTTTGGTGAACGCATGAAAACACAAGTTACATGTTTTATTATGTGTTACTCCCCAACTCGTAATAAAAATAGTTTTACTAGTGAAGGAGCTGCAACCTCCATATAAATGTGTATGTTGTGTTTTTGAATTATAATCTAAAGTTTGGTTAGTTGTGATTTGGTTGTGAAATTTTCACGTATCCTTCTTACTGCAACACTCTGTTTTACTCTATTTCACCATGAGTAAAATTAGTTGATTATATTTTCTCCTTTATAGTTGCAATTTTATTCTCTACCACTATGTATTTAAAACAGAACTCTCATAATTTGATTTCTGCAACTATCTGGTCTGGATTAAGTGAGTTCTGCAACTCTGTGCGAACTCCTTGTGTTGAGAAAAATCATTTCCCCCCTGCCTTCAAAATTTTAACACAATTGTGGGTACCCGGGAAATGGGGAAGTGGAGGAAGTGTTTTACAGGTGCCTCGCAGAGGGTAAAAAATAGAAACCACAAATTCTAGTTCATCATCAGGGTAAGCAGGATATTCTTGAAGTTCCACTAAACATATACACTACTGCGAAATCACAAACTTTTTTCTGTCTTCATATAACATGGGTTGGTTCAGAGCGGCCACCCATCTTTTGCATTCAAATAAACATATACACTGTTGTGAAATCACTAACATTTTTTTTTCTTCACAAAACATGGTGTGGTTCAGAGCGATCTCCCATGTTTTGCAAACAACTTTGAGGTTTCATGGCAATCGTAAGGAACTATTAGTAGACACTATCAACCTATTTCTCATGGAAGAACAACAAAACACTCCATGATCAAATGCACTACAACTAGAGGAATACAGCGTGATAATCGATATAAGCCAATGTTTACATTCCAATGTCGAGTAAATATGAAGTTATCATATCACAAGATGAAGACCTAATATCACAGTAATCATAAGACCTCCAAAAGAAATCACAAGAAGAAGACCTAATATCACAACCACCAGGTAAGCCAAAGACTCATGTACCAAAACAATTAAACCCAACCTCCTACTGGATGTCGCGTCCATCCGGATCGAATCTAACAGATAGCCACAACGGAGAGAGATCGAAAGAAGTAATTCACCCCAGAAAGTGAGTTTGATTAAAATAAATATGAAGGAAAATATAGTCACAACACAACATCATTCCTATCTTACAGGAAGCAACCATAGGGAAAAATCAGTCAATAAGAGAGATCACATAATTGAATAAATGATGTGCCCCCCTTATCTAATGAAAAACTGACCAATTGGATTCCCAATGTCATGCAGTGTTTCACAATTTGTCCAAGGGAAACCCTAATGCCATGGTGGATAAAGAATCGATTAGTTTCTCGTGGGATTGGCTCCTTCTTCAATCGGCATATTTTGAGAAAGATCTAGCAATAAATAACTTTACGATGGCCACTACACAGTTGTGAGTGAGCGGCTAGTTTTAGCTAGTTGCTGGAGAATTAGTAAAAATTAATAGCTATCAATTTAGGAAATAAATTTATAAAAAACTTTAATCACCAAATTTTATAATATACACAAATAATATAAATTTATAAACATTTTATTTATTTATTTAATTCAATATGAAATAATAAAACTTGGACACTTTTAATTACCTAAATTTATTAAGTACATATATTTATTATCTATAAATAAATTTACTATGTAAATATATTTGTTATCCATACAAAAATTTACTATGTAAATATATTTTTTATCCATATATTTTATAATTTGAAAATTAGTTCAAATGGTTTAATTTCTTATAATAATAGTCAATTTTCTAATAAATTTAAATTGAATGAAAATTATATTTAGAAGATAACAAGATTAATATTAACAATCTATCAATATGATGTATTTAATATTTCATGTAGTTTAGGTAGTTCTATGTAATAGTGTATTATTTTCAAGAATATTGGAACTTGTGTACATTCTATATGCCAAATAACAAGGTCATCGGAAAAAAAAAAATCTTGAATAAAACCTACCCCTCTTATTCTCAAGAATATTGGAATGTGTGCAAACTTAATGTGAGAGATAACAAGGTCAACACTACCAAGAAAACATTATTCTCCATAACATTGGAATATGTGCAAATAAATATGTAGGCTAGCATGGTTAACACCACTTACTAAGCACATTTTCGAGCAATCAAATTGGGGTGCATTGTTATAAAAAACAATGGAATGGGTAAAAAATCAATATGCAGGACGACAAGGTCAACACCACCAAGTAAACATCTTTTTTGGCAATGAAATGGACATTCTTTATTTTCAAGAACATTGGAATGTGTGCAAACTCAATATGGAGAATATCAAGATCGATACAATTACTAACAATGAAATTGGCATGCATTATTGTTAAGAACATTAGAATGGTGATTGCTCCATTACCACCACCAAGAAAGCACCTTTTCTAAGAATGAAATTATCAAAAGTAAGCAAGACGTGCATGACACAATCTCAATAATTTTCGAATCAATGCAAACTCACAAATTTGGAATCAATGCAAACTCAATATGGGAGATAGCATAGTCAACAGTACTATGCAAGTACATTTTCTCACATTTAATTTCCAATGAATATGAAAAATCAATATGGAGCATATCAAGGTGAACAACACCAAATATCTTTGACAAGCAATGTATGCCAACACAAAAGAAACAACTTTAGCCTCGACACAAATTCAATATGGAAGATAGAAAAATCAATGAGCCTCCCCACTCAATCAAATTGAATGTGAAGAAAAAATAGGCATTTTTTCATTACTTTATTTAATATATATATATATATATATATATATATATATATTTAAATCTCAGTATAAAAAAATGAGATTGGTTAAGTTAATATTAGCATTTGAAAATTTTAGATGGTTTAAGTTCATATAATAACTTTAAACATGGAATCTAAGTAATATCATCTTAACATTCTTTTATTGGATAAAAATTATACTTGGAGGAAAGAATGTATACAATAGTAGGTTAATTATTAATCACATCAACATCGATATCATATATATAATATGACATGTATTTTATGTAAATTTATGTAATGGTGTATTATTTTCAAGAACATTGGAATGTGTAGAAAATCAATCCAGATGATAGCAAGGTTAACATGACAACCACATTTTCCACAAACAAAATAGACTTGTATTATTCTCATGAACATAGGAAAGAGTGCAAACTCAAAATGGAGGATAGAACTAAGAAAATTGAACAACATCACGTAAACATTTTCATTGGAATGTGTGAAAACTAAACATGGGGATAGAAAAGTCAACACCGCTAATAAAACACAATTTTGGGTTATTATCAAGAATATTGGAATGAGTGAAAATTGAATATGGAGGCTAGAAAGTTTAAAACCACCAAGAAAATGCATTTTCCAACAATCAAATTAGCATGCATTATTATCAAGATCATTAGAATGGGTGAAAACTCAATATGAAGGATGGCAAGGCCAACACCACCAAGCTCACACCTTTTCTAGAAATGAAATGGACCTGTGTTATTCTCAAGAACATTTTAATGTGTGTAAGCTCAATATGGAGGATATAAAGGTCAACACCACCAAAAAAGCACCTTTACCACCAAAGAAATTGACATAAGTAACTAAGACATGCATCGCACAATCTTAATAAAATTCAAATGGGTGCAAAGTCAACATGGAATACATCATAGTCAATAACTTTAGAATGGGTACAAAGTCAATATGGAGGATAGCAACGTAACAACACCAAGCACACACCATTTTAAATAAAGACATAGAAAGAAGTAAGTAAGACATTCATGACACAATATCCTCAACTTTAGAATGGCTTCAAACATAATATGGAGGATAAGAAATTCATCACCACCAAGCAAGTGTTTTTTCTAAGAAATGCATGGCATGAGAGCAACAAATTTGGAATAGGTACAAAATCAAGCAAGTAACCTCAACAATTTTGGAATAGGTACAAAATCAATAAAAAGAATATTAGAGTAAACACCACACACATAAACACCTTCTCTAACCATGAATCTATGGATCACTTTTTTTCATTATGAAAATTTATTATAGAATTTGAACAAAATATTAATTATGTGAATTTATTCAGTTATAATCTTAGGTGAAAAATTGCACATGTTGAGATATTAATCTCACTCTCTACTAGGTGTCATTATATTTAGTTCTATTATATACTAGGTGTCATAGTAGGTTTCGATTCTCTTGAGATTAATTGAGTTTAGTTGAGTTGTTGTTCAGTCTCACTACTATAATTTATTATTGATGTCTCTAATGTAATTCTATTTAACATATTTTTAATACTAATAATATTTGTTTGATCCATTTATTTCTCTTTATACTTCCTCCTCTACATTATTTATCATGGTATGAGAGCCCCAGGTTTTATAAGACTCTAGTGAAAACAACATGTCGTCGTCAGATGTCAAATACAAGACGAGCAAAGTGGAAGGACTGAAAATCCAAGTTGTGAAGAAGTTGTTGCAAACCATCAAATTTAGATATATTATTAATTTATAAGTGACCATATTAGGAATTTTTCTTCTTTGATCCATAAAATGATGAACCACACTAGTTGGTTCGAAATGTGTTGACCAAATCTATTCTGATGTGATTTTCACCGAAAGATTTTAATCACATTTTAAGTGACCAGTGCACTTTTTTGTTGTCTCTACCTAAGTGCATTGATGGTGAAGAACTTACAAAATAGTCAAATTTAGTCACCTAGCTCACAATTGGTGTATCGGTAAGTGCACTAACATCTCCACATCTCTATTTCAACGTTAAATTGGAGCATGCATTGCATACACTATTCATAAGTCTAAAGTTACAGGTGCAAACAAAAGAGCCTATTTTATTCTTTAAAAGGTCAAAGAACGAATTGAGCTTTTGTTAAAGACTTTTTTTTTTTTTTTTTAAAGGATAAGTTATCTCATTTTCAAGTGCGAGAATTCTTCCAAGTTATTCTTAAAAATGAAAATTATTTGATGAATTATTATCTCCTTAATGAGTCTTCAAAGGCCCTGTTGTGTCTTAAGAGACAATCTCTCGCTTGTGAAAGGAATCAGTGCTTAAGACCTTTTAAAATTGTGTCACCGAAATAATTTTATCATGAGGTCTTTGTTCTATCCCTCTGGAAACTAGTTTTCTAAAACCCTTAATGATCTAGAATCATAAAATATTTCACAATGCCATTGACTGTTGATATCTAAATGGAAAAGAAGAAATGTAGAGGAAACTCAAATTAATATGTTGTAAACAAAAAATATATTACTCTTAAGTTTTAGAGAGAATTGATTGAGAGAGAGGAAACTCAAAATCATATGTTGTAAACACAATATATATTACTTTTAAGTTTAAAAGAGGGTTCATGGAGGGAGGGGAAACTCAAATAATATGTGGTAAACACATAATCTATTACTTTTAAGTTCCAAAGATAATTTTTGAAGGGAGAGGAGTTGCAGTGAAGGAGAGCTTATTATGACTATTTAACTCTTACTTACAAACATAGATCACAGACTAGCTGCTTCTTTGCTTCACTTCATCCAAGGAAGAAACACCATAAAATGACACAAGAAACGTAAACCACCAGCAACAGTTATAGGAAAATTGTTGCTTCTTTCATTCACCCATCAGAAAAAGTAGTACAAAATGTAGACTCCAAGAGGTCCAGAACTCAGAACCCCTCCTCTCTCTTTCTCTCTTCCTTAAATACAAACAAAAATAGTTTGTAACTGCTCGAGCTTCTTGAAATTCTTGGACTACCTAAATTGTTAAACTACTTATTACATTGCATTCGAAGAAATCATTGTAGCTTCGATATTAAAAAATAAAACAAAATAAAACTTGAAAGATAATCCTTTTGCCGAATCTGATTTGACGCTAATGTGTCTCCTTCTGTTTCTGTTATGATATCCTAACATTCTGCATAAACGCATCTCCACCTAATTCTTGCAATGCTTTTGTCTTTCGAACACTAACATCATGTCACCTACTACCCGAATCTACCTCTTCCGCTCATTCCCGCAACATTTAGTCTTTGATTAATGAACTATCGCAAACACATATTATTGTTCTACACGTAGCGTCGGGTCTTTTCTTACTCAAGTTTTCCCTGCATTCAAACTTTCCTTTGTAACTTCCATAAGGCTGGACTTTAAAAGATATTCCATTACCTTTGAAAAACTATATTGCGTTCACTTCTTTGTCGCATTTCAACATTACCATGTTCTACATTATAATCTACTTTTTCCCTCCAATGCAGTTTCTACATAGGAAAAGCCGATTTACTTGGACTTAAAAACCTTTAGACTTTAGCGATAACTTCCATCGTGTATTCTTCATTATCGCATTTCGCATTTCAGAATTCATAAAATATTCATGAGCGCTATTTCTCCTGAGCTTGCGATGTGCGATGTGCGATAACAATAGAGATGGTGTGGAAAGTGGAGGTGGGGCCGATCACAAATCACAATCAGCGATATAAAACCTTATCGCATTTAACATTTCAACATTCATAACATGATATTCATGAGCGCCATTCCTCCTGAGCTTGCGATGTGTGAGAGGGTCCCACGGTCGGACTTTAAATACTTTAGATTTGAGCTTCCAGCTATATTATATCTGGTCCTCGTATCACATTTCTCATTTCGTAAATTTAACCTTGTTTTATTCCTCTTAAGCTTTGAGATTGTGCTTTGCGATATTTGATCAAGCCTTCCACATGTGATTGTGATTAACCCTCTGAAATTTTTTCTACACATATATTTGCACGACTCCACCCTAACCTATGTGCAATGTTCTGAACACATCAATCGGCCCGACTCATGAATTGTTCTACACGCGAATAAGCCCGACTTGAACCTTGTTACATGATTTTCTTCTTGGTTGCTCCTCCGACTTAGATTACACCTCCAATGTTGTTGCTTCCTTGATTTTCGTTCCAGTGCACATGTGATGATGAATCATCTGAGTTTGTGGTTATCCTTTTCAGCCTGTTTCATATCTTCTTGAAATTTTAACAATTGTTCCTCAACAACCTTGAATTTCTAAGACCCTCTCTTGAATTTTAGCTGAGTCAAATTATGCTACAATAGGTTCTTTTTTTAGAAACGCCAAAAATTAAAGAAATGGTTCATTTTAAAAGGTTTCTTTTCAAAAATGGGATACAATTTATTTAATTACATTTCATTTAAAGGGGAGGAACTCATGTTTTTAAAAAGGAGGGGATTTTCCTCCCTCCTTTTAAAAATGAGAGAATTTGTTATTAAAATAAGAAAATATTTTTTTTAAAGTAATTTTTAAAAAAATATTTGAATCTAAAGGTTAAAAGAAAAGAGAAAGTTGCATTTTCTTAAGGTTTTAAAATGATATTTAAAAAGGCACATATTTACATTAAAAAAATGGCTTCTTCCGGTGCTTTGCTACAAACACAAATTTATTTGGAAAAACTTACGATTTGTTGTCTTTAAGAATGAATAGTTTTTGCAAGCCCGTGATTGTTGGGATACCTTGTATAATTATTTTGTAGAGCCAACCCAAGAAGTTTTAGCAGCCATGAACATCAATCATATTAATCTCATTGCATAACTCTGGAAGAGAGAGTACGTAGCAAAAATTTGGATACAAAACTCAGTCGATGACTCTATCTTAGAAAAGGTAACTGATGCATCAATACCAAAATAAGATTTGGATATTTTGAAAGTTGCATATCAAGGTAATGAAAAAAAATATTGTTAAATTATAGACATTGATAGCTCAGGTCGAAACCCTAATGATGATTGACATATAAAATGTGGACCAGTTCATGACTAAAGTCATGGCCATTGTCAATAAGATCAAACTCATTAGTGAAATCATTACAGATAAGAAGATTGTTGAAAATTTCCTTTGAAGCCTACCTAAGAAATATGACATGGTTGTAACATCCATTTTGGAATCCAAATATTTTACAAATTTCTTAGTAGAGAAGTTGAGTGGATCACTTCTGGCACATGAAACAAGAGCTAACCTAGCAGAATATTCCATCGAATAGGATTTCAAGGTACACCTATATTTTTTTTAAAGGTCATGGAAGAGGAAGCTAAGAACATCTTCATGTAACCGAGAAATCGATACCTTCACAAAACCAAACACAAAGAAGAAGAACATGGAGAAAATATAATTTCCAATTTTATTACTGTAATAATTTTGGCATTATGAACATGAATGCAACAAGAAAAAATCATATCAACAAAGAGGAAGTGTCCATATCTCCACCAATAAAGGATAATCCTTTGAAATAATGTTTCTTCCCTACCATTTTTCTGAAGATAGTCACGATGAGGACCTTCGGTTGCTAGACAGTGGTTGTAGCAATCATATGACAGGTAAAAAAATTCTAATTTCTTGCATTGATGCTTTCATAACATATGAAATTACTCTTGGAGAAAATTATCGTATTAAAGTTGAAGGGAAACGTATTGTCCTTGTTCTTACCAAACATAATCGGTAGGAATACATACATGATGTTTATTATGTTCCACATATGAAGCATAACCTTATTAGTGTAGGCCAATTTATGGAACATGATTATGATGTAATATTACAAGGGACCACAAGCTATATCTATGAAAAACCTCCCAATACAACACTTTTAGAGAAGGTTGGAAAAAACAAGAATAATATGTTTCCCTTGACTCTTAGAAGTCAAAATATCTTACAATAGTTTTCACACAATTTGTCATGAATAAATGAGTCTCAGCTATGGAATTCTAGGTATGGGCATATTACATTCAAGATTATAAATATGATTCAGAAAAATTCAATGGTCATTGATTTTCCTATTATGAATGAAAAATATTGTAACTATGAAATGTGTATTCTAACAAAGCGCAAAAGAGATATATTTTCGACATATTACACTAGAGGAAAAGAACCTTTAGATCTATTCCATACAGATCTATGTGGCCCAAGGCAAACACAATCTATTGGTAGAAGTATTTATTTTCTTACATTGATTTTTGATCATAGCAGGAAGATATGGGTTTATTTTCTCAAAAATAAATCAGATACTTTCTCAAGTTTCAAAGAGTTCAAAAATTTTCTTAGAAATAGATTAGATACTTTCTCAATATTCAAATAGTTCAAAGTAGAAGCAGAAAAGTAGAGTGGAAATCGTTTAAAAGTCCTCAGGTGAGACAGAGGAGGAGAGTAAAACTCCAATGACTTCAAATATTTTTTTCAAAACAAGGAATGATCATGCAAAACAAAACAAGATATACTCGATAGCATAATGGAATAGAAGAAAGGAAAAACTAGAAAATCATGAATATGGACAGATGTATGTTTCATGAGAAGAAGTTTTCAAATGACTATCGTGATAAAATATGTTGGCCAATATTATATGTTCTCAACAGATATTCAAAAACTAGTCTTCAAGATGTAGTACCTCAAGAAGTATGGGATGGTAAGAAGGTGAATGTATCTCACCTTATATTTTTTGTATCAATAACTTTTGCACATGTTCTTGAGTAGCTAAGAAAGAAGTTTAATGATAGGAGTGAAATATGTAATTTCATAGGCTATAGTGAGCAGTCCAATTCCTATAGACTTTACAATACAATTACCAAGAAGTTTCTTTTAAGAAGAGATGTTAAATATTTTAAAAAATAAAACCTCATTTGATCATATTGATGAAGATTTAAATAATATTGTTTATTCACCACAAGTACCAAGATTGTAGGTTCAAGAAGATCCATACCACTCTAAAAATGGTACATCTTCCAACAATGAATCCAACAATGATTCAACATTTTCTAAAGAAAATCAAAAAACATGAAGCATTAGAGAAATATATGAGCATGAACATGAGTTTGATCAACAAAATATTTTTTCCTTTCATTCATCTCAACCAAACAATTTTAGAGAAGTTGTTTAATAAAAACAATGTGTTTATGCAATGAACCAGGAAATTGTTGTCATAGAGAAGAATCATATTGGGAACTAGTTGATCTCCCAAGAGACAAAACCAAAACTGGTGTAAAATGGATATATAAGACATGGCTAAATGAAAAAGGAGAAATTTAGATACATAAGGAAAGGATGATTTCCAAAGGATTCTCGAATCATTTTGGTGTCAACTATGGTGAAACATTTGCTCCAATATCAAGGTTAGACACTGTCAGAACCATTTTGTCCACAACATCTCAAAAAAAATGGAAAGTGTTAGCACATGGAGTCATTCCTTGACTGAAAAAAGGAGTAAGTCTTACACATCATAGTTCATTTCAAATTTTTAAAGGTTTTTTGAGTGGTGAGATGTGTTCTTAAAGAGTTTGAAGTGATTTTTTACATTATTTAAGACTTTCATGCATTTGGAAAGTTCCGCAAAATATAAACTGTATGGGTAAATTGGTAGTATAGGGAGCAAAGCATAAAAAATCAGAGGAGATATCTAGCTGGTACATATTCTAGGAAATATTCGTATCCTAAATCAATCACACAACTATAATGATGGCTCTTTACACAAATTTTGTTTATGCAAAGTAAACAACCTTCAGAAAGTAGATTGCTTGCATAATGTATTTCACAAATTCTTTATGAAATCTTCACTAACATGTTCTACAACACATATATGATTTGTAGGAAGTTGAAAGAAGATAATTTACTATTAAATCCTTTAACAGTTTCTCACTCACACCTTACTAGTTGTTGCAACTCATAAATAGAAGAAATTAACAAATAAATAAGACACACCATATATTATATAGTTCTTGAGTCACAAAATCCTCCAGCATGAAGTGAAAAAATGCTTTTATTTATTATATTTAGTCTTGAGGTAGACCAACGTCCAACCTGGAAATGGTATTTACAAATGATATACATAGCAAGAGAGGCACCAACTCCATCTCTTCTAAAAAGAATGAAACACTACTCCTAACATTACATAGGTTTCATAGGACATTACAAAAATATCCCATTGAAATATAATTGAAAGGACAGATGTATAAGAAAGAAGAGAATAAATATGGGCTGAACTACTGGGTATGCTAACATGCTGCCCCTTTTTCTGTTAATTTTTTTCCTTATGCCTTTGGTATTTAAATAATAATATATCTTCATTTAATATGACCTCCAAAAACCTCGTAACCACTTTTCAGAATCACTTGTTATATCAATTTAGTTATGAGTCTTTATATTTCCTTAATTGGCTTAGAAATTTGGTGATAGGTGTCAAAATTTAATTAAAACAGTCACTACCGGAAATTCCAGTAAAAACCTGTAACTATGTAAAAACCAGAATGGTACTGGAATTTCATGTAGTCCTCTATTTACTTTTAAAAAATGCATAGAAAATGCTAAACATCCTGTGCATAGTTATATTCTTTGACATGTGAGTTGTTGATCAAAATTTTAATTGCTAAGCAAAAAGGTGTTTGTATCAAAAAACCTTTTACCTTCCTTCCATGTGTGTTGCAACTTAAAGAGGCTTGTCCAAGTTTGAATTTTTGTTAACAAATAATGTTCATCTGGTTGTTCTTGTGGATGCTTCTTAACAATGGCCTTCTCATCCTTTGAACCCTTTTGGATCTTTCCTCTTTTTGAGGGTTTTGTGAGCTTCTTTGAAGGGGTTTTGTTTTAATCTTTGTTCTTAGATTCCTTTTTCTTCTACCCTTCGGATTTTCCTTCTA